>CM030894.1:20651-343151 GCA_018136845.1 Heterotis niloticus
GCAGCCTGAGCTTCACTCTTTGCTTTTTCTGCTTTTAACTTGACGGTGAGGTCAGTTACATGCTTCTTCGCCACTTCTAATGCTTTTTTTCCACTTCCAATGCTTTCTTTTCCACAACTCCTTCCCAGTCTCTAAACTTATCTAAATACAGCTTTTTTCTTCTGCATCCTGTATTTTGTTTTCGCCATAATATTTCTTTAGTTTTCTGCAACACTGTTGGATCTAATGAGCCCTCTTTTGGCCATAACCCACGTGTCGTTTTATACCATTTTCTGCACTCTTTTTTAAACGACATTCCTGTCTCACTCTCTACACTCTCCCTGCAACTTCTCTTTAACCCACTAGATCCTAAGGGTTTGCCATTATTGTGCTCTCTCATCTGTTTCTCGAATTCAGTGTCACCATTCGGATTATAAGCAGGATCTGGTACAAGACTATAGATACTATCACCCTGCCCCATTGTGCTTATCTTTTCCCGTTCGAACCTGCACCCAATGGTCTATTTACTTTTTTAATAATATTAAAACCAGTATTTTGGATAAGTACACCCTCCACGCAAATTCAAGCAAGATCTTTGTTGCGAAAAAGACAGACAGTACAACACACACCTACAATTGTATTTTAACTGAAATATCAATTGTTGTATCAGTACATTTTTTTTAATCTTTATATGCACTTGTGCACCACTGTAGTTTTAGGATACTTTGTTTAACCCTTTATAATGCTGCTTTAATGTTTCGTAGGCAATACTTCACACACATTGAACACATACAGATGACAACAAAGACAGTGAAGTACTTCAACAAAACCAGGTAGAACCGCCCCAGCGCGCTACACACGGACTTGGACCCACCAACTCAGAACTGCACCCAGTGCATTCACAGACTTGGACTCATCAAGTCAGAGTTGGACCCACCAACTCGGAACTGCTGTGCAGAGGAAAGTCGCGGACCTTCTCTTTTCTTAGGTCGGGACCCACCCGGACCTGCTGGCTTAGACCCACTAAGCCGGAGTTGGACCCACCAACTCCCTGGTGTACACCCTTTTTATTTGGTCTCTATTCACACTCTTTGTTTGTGTAATTCTCTATAAACCCTTTTCGTTTGGTCTGGACAGAACTTCTCCTTATGGCCAGGGACCACCCTGCCTTTTAGCCTTTATAAAATGACACAAACTTCAGAAACCCGTTCTGATAAATGGAAACAATTCTGTCCTACCATTCAGTTTCTGCTGATGACGTATTCTGTCTGAGGACAATCCACGCCGCGGGACAGGCCAGCCCTAAAGTTTATCGGGCTCGGTCACCAGCGGGTCTCCAAGGACAATCGCCCCCCTTCCTTTGGGATCCGCACGGTTGTGGGTTGCCTCAGCAGAAGTTTTCCATCCTGGATGAGCCCCCAAATCTGTGGAAGAAAAAATGAAGTAACAGTTTAGGTGTAGAGAGAGTTACATTTTATTATGTATAGAAATACACACCAGTGTGGAAGAGCCCTTTTGGAAAGAAAGTCTCCCCGAATGAAGCATTACACAGTTATTTATATGGCAGTAGTAAGTAAAAAGTGCACGCCTTCCTGTACTCTTCCTCTTGCTAGATGTTGTTTATTCTCACTTCAATCTTGTTACCTTGAGCGTTGTAACCTGGGTCGTCATGACCTGGGTGTTGGCATCATTTCATAATCTTGGGTGCGAGTTCGGCGACTTTTGGACAGAGCATGGAATGTACACAGCCTTGTAGTCTGGACATACAACAAAGCATTGGTTGTACCGATTTCATCAGCATACAGAATAACAGCATACAAAATAACATGTAATTTTAATGCCAAGAGCAAGCAGCCTGAATTAGTGCTTTCTGGTTTCATGATTGGTTTTATGATTGGTTCTATGATATAAAATATAAGATTTCATGATTTCGCAAATTTCATTCACATGACCCATGGATGTTAACTGATGGAATGTAATAAAGGGAGGCAATATTGAGTGGCTAATTGTCTGTTTACCACAGTATATATTGGGTTGCATCCTCCTCTGCATAGGCTGACTCTGGATATCATTCCTTGGAATTGAACCCAATAGCATCACATTCATGTGGCTTTATTAGTCCTGAAATGCAGGAGGAAGACCAGGATGGGTGGGGCCTAGATGCAATGATGCACATGCTGTTTGGATGCACATTTGCACAGCTATCCTGATGCTCACCATATATATTTGTACCAGGTTCCCTTCACCCAGCTGGCTATGCTTGTTGTTGTGGTCTCATAGAGTCTGTTGAGTTCTAATGAAGAGGGACATCCCACTTTGTATGTATACAGGATTGAAACCCATTAAATCCTAGTGTTCTGTCACTTTAAAAAAAGTGAACGTCAGAGAGGTTCAAATGATGGAGAAATACAACTGAAAGGCACTTAGTTATAAAGTTCATGCATGTCAACAATAAAAAAGGAATACTTTGAGTAATTTTCTGCCTCAAGCATTCAGAGTCCCATTGGGAGAAAAAAAAAACTTTGCTTGGCTATAAACTACACATAATTCAAGTCTCAAAGATAAAAGTTATTTGCTCTCTGTCTCATCCTTTCAGTCCACAAAGCAATTGGAACAGGCAGGTCACATGATCTTTGTTGAACTTCTAACCTGTGCTTGTCCTCACCAGGAAGAATGTTTAGGAAATTCTCCTTTGCAATCATGATGTACACATACAAACATGAACTTACTAAAAAGCATAGTTTCAGGGTGCACATGTGCTGAATAATAATGTTTATTAATCAGTGAGGTATTAAGGTGCCTATCTGATATTCATCATAAAATGCCATGCAAATTAACTGCTCTAAACGCAACATTTTGACACTGACATTTTGGCAATGTCAACCACACATTGGCCAAACATGGCATCCAACAGGCCTCAAAACGGAATTTATTTATCTTTAATAGCCACGCCTTGGGTTTCTGAGGTGGTTGCATATTACATTCAACCACTGTCACCTTATAAATGTTTCATGCTATGCATGATGCACAGAATGAAACAATTCCATCCTAACTGCTTCTTCGTGGGGCTAAGCTGACCTGTAATAATGCCTCCTCACTTGAACACTTTGTTCTCCACTGGGTTCTGTGACATTTTGCTCCAGACTCAGGAGCATCTGTTACATGCTGTTTAACTGCCTTCTCTATCAGTCTGGCCTATTGTTTTCTGTTGCTTGAAAAACATGTGGTCCTCAAATCACCTTAAATGAGTTCAAGTGAGTGCAAATCACAGCATATTAACATTATGCTTTGTTACAGCAAAATCTCTTTTTGAGCTTTATGTACCACAGATTAAATGACACACAATAAAAATGAGGAAGTTGAGCACAGCAGTTCATTGTTGTGATCGCATAGTTTCACTCTTTACATTCTTGTACATTAGTGTGGTTCAGCTACTGCACTTACAGTATTATTAGATTATTGGACTGTTACTGTATGACAGTGTGACACTTCGGGAAATTGGAAATCAGATTTATGTGGTTTATGACTTCTTCAAACCCGATTTGTCGTGGCCGGCTGAGATACTTCGGACGGTGGATAGTAATGAAGGACGCAAACGAGAGACCTCGCAGTGACGCACACAAACATCAGGGGACCCGCGCCGGAATTCGGAACAGATTGCGGAAATGAGCTCATCGCCCTCCACTGCCCAGCATTCTGCTCATGAACATCCAGTCATTGGAAAATAAGCTGGATGATTTGAGAGCAAGGGTGACCTTCCAACAGGACGCGAGGGACTGTAACATCCTGTGTTTCACCGAGACAATGGCTGACCCCCCTAGTGCCGGACCAGGCAGTGACTCCGTCGGACTCACTCTCTGTGTTTCGTATGGACATGACAGCAGAGGACAACAAATCCAAAGGTGGGGGAGTCATTTTCTTGGTGAACACTAAGTGGTGCGAAGTGAAGAGCATCTCTGTTCTCTCTCGGTCCTGCTCGCCTCATCTGGAGCATCTGACTATCAAATGCCATCCTTTTTACCTGCCTCGGGAGTTCAGCTCGGTTATCGCCACGGCGGTTTATATTCCGCCTCATGCGGACGTTGGCACAGCCCTGTCTGAACTGCACGAGGCACTCAACACTACTCAACACAAGCACCCGGAACCAGCAACCATAGTGGTGGGGGACTTTAATAAAGCAAACCTCAAACAAGTCATGCCGGACTTATTCCAACATGTCACGTGCATGACTAGAGAGGACAACATGCTGGACGACTGCTACATGCCGTACGAGCAGGGCTACAAAGCTGTTCCACAGCCGGTGTTTGGGAAGTTGGACCACAACGCTGTTTTCCTTGTGCCGGCTTACAAACAGAAGTCTTGTCTTGAGGCTCCGGCCACGAGGGAGGTAAAGCGTTGGTCTGCCCAATTGGAAGCCACGCTACAGGACGCGCTCGATGACGTCGACTGGGACATGTTTAGGACAAGTTCGGATATTGTCAACGAATTCGCGGAGGTAGTGGTCAGCTTTGTGAGCGTGCTGGAAGACAACATTGTCCCCACGGTTACAATCAAGAGCTTTCCCAACCCAAAACCGTGGGATGATGGTACGGTCCACAAAGCAGTGAATGTGCACACTGCTACGTACAATGCAAATCTCGAACCCGAGGACATGAACGCTTACAAAGCGGCTTCATACGGTGTGCAGTGAAGGATGCAAAGTGCCAGTACCGGGAGAGAGTCAAGTCGCTTTTCCACCAGGGTGACACATGCAAATTGTGGCAAGGACTGCGCACAATCACAGATTTCGGAAGGAAATCTAACGTGGCTATGAGTGCCGACTCTGGGTTCGCAAACAAACTCAACGCATTCTATGCCCATTTCGAGCCCGATTGTGCTAAAGTCACCTGCGACAGCAGCGATAGAAGTGAGGGCCGCAGCCGGTTGACGGAATGTGGTGACTTCATCACCGTCGTCCAGTCCAATGTGCGGAGGGAGCTGAAGTGCGTTAACTTCAGGAAAGCGCCAGGGCTGGACGGCATCTCCAGGCGCCTGCTGCAAAGACCAGCTGGCCGGAGTGCTCACAACCATCTTTAACGAGTCTCTGGCTCAGTCCACAGTCCCTAGGTGCTTTAAAACATCCACCATTGTCCTGGTACCAAAGAACATTAAGCCCTCATGCCCAAATGACTACCGACCCGTTGCACTAACCTCGGTAGTCATGAAGGTCTTTGAGAGACTCATCAAAGCCATCATCACAGCATCCATCTCCAGCTTTGTAGACCCATTTCAGTTTGCCTACCGCCCCAATAGATCCACGGATGATGCCATATCCCACGTCCTGCAGACCACCCTCAGTGATGTGGACAGGAAACAGGGGAACTACGTGAGACTGCTGTTCATTGATTATAATTCAGCTTTCAACACCATTGTCCCCCACAGACTGTTCACTAAACTGAGTGACTTGGGATTGAACTGCCACCTGTGTGCCTGGGTTCTCAGTTTCCTCACAGGCAGACCACAGGTGGTGAGAGTCGGTAGTTGTACTTCTAGCATCATCATACTCAACACAGGAGCTCCACAAGGTTGTGTACTTAGCCCTCTGCTCTATGCCCTCTACACTCACGACTGTGTGGCCACGCACGCCTCCAACTCCATCATCAAATTTGCTGACGACACGGTGGTGCTGGGCCTCATCTCCAACAATGAAGAGACAGCATACTTGGAGGAGGTGGAGAACTTGGCATTATGGTGCCAGGAGAACTGTCTCCAACTGAATGTTCCAAACTAAAGAGATGGTAGTGGACTTTGGTAGGCGACAGCAGAGGTCCTACACCCCCCTTAAAATCAACGGGACTGCAGTGGAGAGGGTGAGCAGCTTCAAATACCTGGGCATTCATGTCACTGAGGACTTGACGTGGACTGTACACATCCGAGCTCAGGCCAGTAGAGCAAAGAAGCGGCTTTACCACCTCAGGCAGCTGAGGAAGCTACAGGTCCCTCCGGCGATCCTTAAAACATTCTACTCTGGTGCTGTACAAACCGTTCTGACTCAGAACATCATCTCCTGGTTTCGGAATAGCTGTGCTCGCAACATCAAGGCACTGCGAACAGTGATCCGGGCAGCAAAACGTTGCACCAGATCTGATCTGCCATCCCTACAGCTCATCTACACCAGGAGATGCAGGACCAGAGCGACTAGGATCATCGGTGACCTGTCTCAACCCAGCAACCATCGATTCATCTTGCTGAATTCAGGAAAACAATTCAGAAGCATTATGGCGAGAACGGAGAGGCTCAGGGGGAGCTTCTATCCACAGGCAATAACACCTTCTTCAGAAGAAAGAACATCCTGGTTCCAACAAAAGGGGTTTTGTAGTTTCTGTGGGGGACAGACCCCCATGGAGATCAGCAGAAGAGCACCTCCAGGTATAGTACTCTAAAACAAGTTACTAACACTGAAATGATACTGTACAGTTTAAAATTGATGATTTGGTTTAACACTGTTCCGGGGGCCATTTAGCCCCGGCCCTGGCTGCAGGTACTCCAGACGTCGGGCACCCCAGGCAAGAGCACCAGGGGTCCGCAGGGCCCTGCGCTTAACCCCAGGGCTCGCCGTAAGCCAAAAGCAGACCACGCTTGAGCCCCGGAACGCTGGGGACATTGCCTTTGAGCCCCAGGCCCGGCTGCAGGGAACCCACACGTCACGTACCCTATGATGGAGTAGCAGGGCTCTGCCATTCCATGAACATAAACATTCCCGCAACTCTAACTGCATAATTAACCTTAACTTTTGAGCCTAACCCTCAGCGTAAGGCTATCTTTGGCCAATCTCCAGCCGTTTCACAAACCCTAACCCTAGCTCCAACCCTAACCGTAACCCTAGGCCCCAACCCGCGACCCCATGGAAGAACAGCAGAGGTGCGCCGGGCCATAAAATTTACCCCTACCTTCACCGTAAGCCTCATCCTTACCAGACTTAAGCCCGGGAACGCCGCAAAGCCAGGGAACCGGACCGTTCAGCCCCGGCCCTGGCTGCAGGTACTCCGGACATCGGGCACCCCAGGCAAGAGCACCAGGGGTCCGCAGGGCCCTGCGCTTAACCCCAGGGCTCGCCGTAAGCCAAAAGCAGACCACGCTTGAGCCCCGGAACGCTGGGGACATTGCCTTTGAGCCCCAGGCCCAGCTGCAGGGAACCCACACGTCACGTACCCTATGATGGAGTAGCAGGGCTCTGCCATTCCATGAACATAAACATTCCCGCAACTCTAACTGCATAATTAACCTTAACTTTTGAGCCTAACCCTCAGCGTAAGGCTATCTTTGGCCAATCTCCAGCCGTTCTCTGAACCCTAACCCTAGCTCCAACCCTATCCGCAACCTTAGCCACCAACCCGTGACCCCATAAAGGAATAGCCTAGGTCCGCCGGGCTCTGAAATTGACCCCAACCCTCACCGTAAGCCTCACCCTTACCAGACGTAAGCCCGGGAACGTTGCAAAGCCAGGGACCAGGGTCATTCAGCCCCGGCCCTGGCTGCAGGGACCCCAGACGTCGGGCACCCCATGGAAGAGCACCAGGGGTCCCCCGGGCCCTGAGCTTAACCCCAGGCCTCACCATAACCGAAACCCTCTTTTTTGAGTGTTGCACTATTTGGGAGCCCTGAAAATTTTCAAAAGATTTAAATGGACTAATAAAAATTCCACATTTAAAGAAGAATTGAGTGGTAAACTTGATGTCTAATTTATAATTCACAAACCTATCTTTGGGTTCATTTTTTATTAAGGGCCCATAGAGTAAATGTTAATACCCCTTAATTTAATTCCAATATTTATGGTAATTTGGCATCAAGATTTGGTTCAAAGATGCTGAAGAAAGCACAATTTTTCCGGTACAGCTGCATCCACAACTTCACAACATGGCAGTACTGATAGTCAGGGTTCTGTGTGTCACAAATAAGCCTGAGAGAAGGTTCCATTTCTTATCCAGCTTTGAAGTCAGTGGTAAAGAGATGACTTTCAACATTGCAAAATTAAACCCTTGACATTGCCTTACAATGAAGAGCTGATGAAATACAGCTACTTACATGTGTAACACCAGTTTCAGAATACATCTTCCAAACATCAGTCATGCATGCTCAGGTCTTTAGTGTACAGCCAGGTTACAGCTGATAACTATGGGCATCCATTCTGTATGCTGCAGTTCGTCGTGTGTATAATATTACTACTGTTCATTCATGTGCAGTAATTTTCTCAGTATTGAGCATTTTTAAAAACCTGTGATACAGACTCACTAGTTTCTTTATTAGGTACATGTTTCTGTTATACAAATACACAGTTTGCATTGCACAGTCTCTATATATGCTTCTAACGCTGAGTATATAAAGCTTGCAGACAAGGTTCACAGGTCCACTTACTGCTTGAACAACCATTTAAGTGGACAAGATGAGTGGCCTGAGTCTGAACACTAGTAGAAAAAAACAAGTGCATAAAACAGGGTTTATCTGTACCACCAAGGATTAAGTTGGCCCTTTCTCTTCCCTGAAAACAGATATTCTTTGAAATAAAACATCAATTTAAAGTCCATCTGACAGAGTTGACAAGGCATTTACAGTGTTGACACAAAATTGACGGTAGTGACAACTGGTAAGGAAAAGAAAAATATTTCATTCAAAATGATCATTGAACTCCTACAAATATTGTAAGACATGAAGAAAACATTTTATGTAACTGTTTTTTACTTGGAGTAGAGGAACTTTAAACATTAGAGAATAAACAATGCATATATAACCTACTTATAAAATATTATAAACCCACTTATAAACTTGCTCAAATAATTCAAAATGACAGCTGCTCTAATCTCTCTGGATTGCCTTCTCCTAGTTTTATGTCTTTCCCTAAAACCAGCAAATAGCTGCCTACTACTCCTTGGCTCCTCAAAACTGATGTCTAAAGATAAGACAAAGATAAAAGATAAAAGAGTTTATTTGTCACTTACATGGTTACTGAGTATATCATGTAGTGAAATGTGCTCCAATTCGACAGGAGACTGTGCGTGGTTACATACCAAAAAATTTAACACGAGTAAGACAAACAAACAACCAAACCCAAGAAGACAAAGAACACACAGCAAATAGATAAGTAAATAAATAAATAGATAGATAAATAAAACAGTAAAATAAAACCTTAAGGTGCACTGTGGGGACAGTAACGATGACAGTGAGGGGGAGCGGTTAGAGGGTATTGTAGACCCTGGTTTGTGAGGATTGTGATGGGTTCAAAAGCCTTATGGCCTGTGGATAGAAGCTTCTCCTGAGCCTCTCCGTTCTGGCCATAATGCTTCTGAATTGTTTGCCTGATTTCAGCAGGTGGAATAGACGGTTGCTGGGATGAGACAAGTCTCCAATGATCCTCGTCGCTCTGGTCCTGTATCTCCTGGTGTAGATGTCCTGTAGGGATGGCAGATCAGATCTGGTGCAACGTTCCGCTGCCCAGATCACTCTCTGCAGTGCCTTGACGTCGCGAGCACAGCTATTCCCAAACCAGGAGATGATGTTCTGAGTCAGAACAATTTGTACAACACCAGAGTAGAAGGTTTTAAGGATTGCCGGAGAGACCTGAAGCTTCCTCAGCTGCCTGAGGTGGTAAAGCCGCTGCTTTGCTCTACTGGCCTGAGCTCAGATGTGTACAGTCCATGTCAAATCCTTAGTGACATGAACGCCCAGGTATTTGAAGCTGCTCACCCTCTCCACTGCAGTCCCATTGATTTTAAAGGGGGTGTAGGACCGCTTAAAATCAAAGGACTCTGTGGTGGGGTATCTAGATGTTGCTGGTCTTCCTGTGCTTTTTTCCTGCGTTCTCTTGACTCTCTCTGTGCTTGTTTCCGAAACCTTCTCTTATGCTTTTTCTCCTTCTTTCAAATCATAATTTTTTTTTATTTTTCCCTGCTTCACCTTATTTCTCCAGCTTTCCCTCTCCTTTCTCAAGAACTGCTTCGGTTCAGGCTGGAAATTAATTTTTTCTCTCTTTTTTGTTTTTGGTAGTCCCTGTTTCTTCTGTTTTGCTCCTATACTGACAACTTCTCTCTAGCCATTCTGGCCTGAAATCTATACCATTGCAATCAGTATACTTTTCTAATGAATAATCATAAGCTAGAAATGATTGATAAGTGTAAGCAACATTGATTATTACATTATCAAGTCCTTGAGAGGCTATTAAAATGAGTTTCAATTCAAAACACAAAGAAATTGGTTGAAATTCAATACATAAAACTGTGTAACAATAAATATCAAATGCATGGGAAGTGATATAATTGAAGTAAACTACATTAATATGTGAATGACATCTTAGTGGCATTTGTCAACAACATCAAATCTTGATGGGGTTGACAAAATACCATATTTCCCCTTATAACACGTTTCTCACAGAAGCCATCTTGTTTATCATCAGCTACTTGTGACCTCTGTAACCTAAGTAAATTAAGCATTTATTACAGAAAATTTCACAGAAATCTTGCATTTCATTAAATATGGTGTTGACACACTATGGTTGTGACACAGAAGGTTTTAACAAACAAATAGGAAATTAAAAGAACATTACAAATTTACCAGAGCTAGAGTGGTATCATGGCATGTGGAAGAACAAGGAAGTGTTAAAGGGGTCCTTAGAGTTTTAGCTTCCTACAATATTTCCAGATTTTTTTTTTTATTTTAAAAATGTCTGATGGTGTTGAGAAAAACTAAGGACACAAGTTCAACTGACTGGAAAGTACATTAAAATCATTCCTAACTGGTACCTTTTGATACTCATGAAATTATTTACTCAACTACTTATACATAGTAATTAAGATTTTTAATTTGACATTCATTTTAATTACTTTTATGCTATTGCAATGTAATAAGATATGCTTCAGGACAAGGGTTTTTTCAGGCACTGATGACATATCATAGAATAAAAAATATTTATAAAACATGAAATCATATTTTGTTGTGCAAACATTGTCCTGATTAGTCTTCTGGTTATTTGTATATGTAATATAATGTACTTTCTTTTTTACCACAAAACTGTGTTTTATGTGGCAGACATGTTTGGTCTCAGATCTCAAGAATCACTGATGCAGCATACCAACGATGCTTTGAGAGTCTTCAAACGTCAACAGCCTGAGCTGGAAGGAAATGCACTCACGCTAGTCATGACGTCATCAAGCAGAGACCTACGGAGCGGAACACAAAGGTAATCAATTTGCATTGCAATAACAATGACTTCCAACAGGTGGCAGTATTGCACACACAGCCCATTAACTTTCCGCACTCGATGCCTTCATGTCTTCCTCATCAGCATTGTTCCATAATCATGAGACGTAGGACAAAGCATCATTTAACAAGTCTTAAGTTCATAAGTTAAACAGAGGCTACAATGAAACAACTTTAAGGTATTTAATTTATTAATAAAAGTCACTCTACACAGCAGCTAACTTAAGTAAATGAAGTCCCAATAAGACACAACTTGTACATTTTTCACTTCTTTCCTGTTCAGGTCAGTGGTTTTCTCAGACACTGTTGCACTTCTTGGACTTCTCAGACTGAAATAGCAAAAAAACACTACATCTGTATATAGTGCACAAATTATTTTCCAGGTTATAAAGCACTGGCTTTCATTATGAGAATTATTTTTCCTATGGAAAGGAGGGGAGTGTATTTTTAATGTTTGCAAGATAGATTTTTAGATTCACAGATCTTCTGTGGGGTAAGACTAGTTTATGCTTATTAGAGTTTATATTTTGGTAGCAGTAACAACAGCAGTTTAGAAAAGAATACATGTATTGTCACCATTAAGAGTGTTGTGTTGTTGTATGAATGAACACAAATGTTGCTACACCCTGGGGAAGAGCCCAAGCTGATTCATTCTCCCCTTCAGTACAAGTATGCTGCTCAAGTGCTGGGATTCAAACCTGAGGCCTACAAACTTTAGAGTCTAAGCAGCTCTTTTCCAGGCTGCAGGACACTGAATGTGTGTTTGACAGGGTTATTGCTGCTGTACACATGTTCAGTGCATTATTTCCAGCTCTGCTTTATCTTCTCTGCATAAGTTATTGCCTGTTAATTTGTATCCTTGACCATTCCAACTAGAGGGTGGACATTCTTTTTTTATACTTGACTAACAGCACTGGATCACAGCAATATACAGAAAAACACAGTACTCCAAATAAACTGCAAACACATCCAAATACATAGAGAAAGGGCAGAAAGTTAATATTGCACAGAGCACTGGCTCATATATTCTGCAGATATCCAGACATTCCAGAATTCCTTTTAACTGTCATGCAAACCAAGAGTTAATTTTTCAAACGTAAGTTCTTTTTAACCTTTCTTTTTAACCTTTCTTTATCCCCTGTTCTTCCACACCTCTTTCAATATTTAGTTTCTTTACAGGTGTTATTCTTTCTCTTTCTTAGTATCTCTTATTTCAGTTCTTTCATCTGGGTTCTCTTATTTCTCTCCTTTTTTTTACTGGAGAAATTCATTTTATGAAGTTATGAAGCAGCCCAAAATCTCAAGAAAACATTTATTTTCATTTGTACTCAGTGCATAATGTAAACTGTCCAAAGCTTTACAAGTTCAGCATGTCTGAGTGAGCTTCCCTTCTACATCAAACATCACCGCACAGCTGAAAATATTTTTTGCTCATTTAAGCCACAGATGTTTGCTAAGTAAGCCTCCATCTTATTTGCTGCATCCAAGACAATGCCCATTACTTGATAGATGTCTGCAAAAATAAAACCATAGACACTGCTTAAAAAAATAGTCTCACCATTAACCCATTCTCTAAAACTGATCTCATATATAAAAACACTTTCAAAAAGTTTGTGATGAGAGTTCACAAAGGAGGGTTGAACCAGGTTTATAGTCCAACCTTACAGGAGCCCAAAAATTTCACTTAAAGCAAAAACCATTTGAACAGTGTGACACAGGAATGGTGCTACCAAATAAAGTTACATATTAAAGTGGTTTAAAGTAGTACAATAGGAAAGAGTTTAGCCCTTGATAATGTGTTACCCCCTCTACAAAATATAAAAATGTCAGAAATAAAAAGCACACACGCACGCGCACACACACAGAGGAAATATCTGACCCCTTCATGTTATTCTGTAACTCTCATTATCCACAGTACTATATATTCAAAACAGCTGCATTTGCTTCAGCACTAAGTTTTAATACAGTTAATGGAACAGCTAAATGCTTAGTCTGAGAGGTTATTGTTAACATTCCCATAAAAACTACAAATCAAGTGCTTATCAGTATGGAAATTATTAAAAATGATTAAAACAACCAGAGCAAAGACGTTCTAACTGGTGAAGAGACCAACCAGTGGCCACATTCTGAACAGCAGCAGCTCCCCAAGGGCCTCCCTCCCATAACCTACAACTGAACACAACTGCCTGCACTATGGCCTACAATTACTCTGTTGCCTGAGCACTGGCGCTTAGGGCCCTCTTTCGACAGCCAACAGTAAACAATCATTTCATAATACAAAAGTAACTACATTGGGAGTTCAGATATTTTCAAGCACGCGCGCACACACACACCCCGATTTGATACACAAAGTGTATATCTCTGTTTCAAAATGTGTGATTAAAGCTGTTGGACAGAACTAAATATAAGAAAAGGAACCATTGTATTGATTTTTAAGCTTGCTGTACAAAAAAGGTCCTAAGCTATTACAGCTTCTTTGTTGCACAGATGTGTGTGCGTGCCTCTGCATTTGTGTATACACACACACAATTTTCAAGTATGACATTATTACATTTCTATTAATTATACTGGCAATTGGTTCCCTGTAT
Source organism: Heterotis niloticus (assembly GCA_018136845.1). Classification (NCBI taxonomy): domain Eukaryota; kingdom Metazoa; phylum Chordata; class Actinopteri; order Osteoglossiformes; family Osteoglossidae; genus Heterotis; species Heterotis niloticus. The sequence goes on from CM030894.1 coordinate 34,448, forward strand.
TAATCCACTTTCTTATTTGTCACGCTCTTCTTCAGATCATCCTCTGCCCCTTTGCAGAGTCCCTTCAGTTCCGCTGGTTCCCTCTGGCTGGGTCCAACGTCCTCCTGGTCCTGGTCTTCAGTGAGCCCTGCCCGCCAGAGTGGCTCCAAGTCCTCGGTGGTGTCGTCGGAGACCGAGGCCGTGCAGATGCCATAGCACATGAGGCTGATGATGGCAATGGGCAGGCCGAACAGGAAGCAGCCCAGGATTGGCGAGCTACCAAACACAGACTAAGAAAACAGCACACAGACAGCAGATAACTGTTTCTTCCAGTCTCACAAAAGTCAGATTATAACACTGAACAAAAATGTTTATAAAACAAGGTGCTTGGACATAATAACATCAAACATCTTAAATATTTTTAATGCAAAATGGGAAGCATTCTATACTGCTGGCATACGTTATATACATCTTCTTTTGCAACGAAGACCATAAATTACAATAAAATGTCATCACAAAGAACTGGAAATGCTTTCCACCATAATTTTCCAGTTTGAATCTGTAATTGAGTTTATCTCTATGAACTCTGCAAGTTCTCTGTGTTTGTATGAATTTCTGTCAGGTGCTCTAGTTACCACCCACAGTTCAAAGGTGTGTGTTTCCAGTGAACTTCAGAATCAGAGCTGTGCTTAGTGTGTGTTTGCATGAGGGCCTCTGTTTGCCCTGAGAGGGCCTGGCATCCCACCTAAGATCTTCAGTGTCTTGTAAATTATGGAACATTTTCTTTAACAGTTGATAAGAAACAAGATTGCTCCAGGTAAAATGGCACCCAGGCAAAATAAGTCCTGTTTCCCCATCTGTAGTGGAGGCAAAACCAAAATGGCACCAACCCTCAAAACAATACTGGATATTTCTAGCGACATTTTGCGACTTTTGGATGAGGTATAGATAAATTGGTCTGCCTGCACTATGACACAAGTCAGTGACACCAAGGTTGAAATGTTGAACACGGTTCATACTGGCAGCTGTGCTGCTAATTTACAAAGGGGAAAAAAAAAACTGGATGAAAGAGAGAAGACTTTTTAGGTAAATATTTTGTCCAACTTCCCGCATCCTCTCACATTTTCACACTTACCACTACAGTGGATTTGCTGTCATACGCCAACCTCTTCAGCCGCTGCAAGAAGCTGTCACCTCCATGTGGCTGTACACATTTGATGGCATACATAGACAGGAAAAGCACCCAAAATTCATTACATTCATATGCCAAAGTTTCAGACCTTCATTGGCTAGACACACTCCATTCACACACCTTACAGCCAGAAGCTTGTAGTGTTTAGCATCAGATGTCACTTGAAGGTTGTGAGTATAGTGCATAGGCTATATTCATTTTTTATTTAAATGTTAAACAGTACAGAGCAGAAGAGGCAGGTTTCTGACCTGAGCTGTCCCATCTAACACACCACTGATGAAGTCGATGAGCTGCTCCATCGTATTCACTGGTTCACTGGGCAGGAAGTACTGCTCACTGCTTGCGTTCAGAACGATGAGAGAGGGCACCATCACCTCACTTGTTGAAGGAAACACTCAAATTATCACCATGCTTAATGAAATCACAATTTAAAAATATTAATACAAAGTACTGCTATCAATATCATTTCAGTGTGAAACTGACATTAAAGGACAGCTGATCATTATCATTCACATGTCATAAGAAATCTACACTAATGTAAAAATAAATACTTTTTTTTGGGGGGGGCTTATATGCAGACTCAATGCAAAGTTTACACAATGAGTAAGTAACTTTTTAAACTGCATTATTTGTCAGGCAAATGGGGCAAAGTAATGAGGGGACTGACACAGACCCACCCCATAATAAGGCTGTTGATGTAATCACTGCCCTCCATGTAGCCAAACTGGAAATCTCTGGGGAAAACAATCACAAAAGACATCAGACACATCCCAAAAGAGGAGCATGGACTTAAAAAATAAAAATAAAATAGTGTTGTGGAAAATAATTTCCTCAGTTACAAGGTATGCAAGATGCTCAGCAGCCATTGTCTCTGTTCTGTTGCTCTGAGATGTCTCCAGTGGCTCATCAGAGCTCTAAAACCCCATGAGTCTGAAATGTCTTCAAGGGCTTTTTGATTATCGTTCTACTTTTACAGCACTCACATGGTTTAGGGCAGAAACAGTGTCTCATGTTTCTTATTGCTTTTTGTGCCTTACTGTCCTAAATGTGTTGACCGTGCGTCGAATCTTCATGTGCCTTGCTGCTTTCTTCTTGGTTTTCCAACATTGTAGAACATGTTTTGCACATAAGCAGCAATGTCAAGGAGGGTATGTGGGAAAGTCCTGGGGCTTCCCTGGTGCGCACTTGTCTGTTGTCTCAATTCTTTAAAGCTTTTGCCGAATGTCAAGACTTTTCCTCTTTTTAATCCACACTGTCCAGTGCAGACTTGTTAGTGTCAAAAACCTGCCTTAATATAAGCAAAAACATTTACATGGGTTCAATTCTTCTTTGCATCCTTGGACAAGATGTTTGATGAGCATCACTGCAGGGGTGCTGCAGGAAGCGGAAATGGTCAGCAAATGTTTTTTGACTGCAACAAAGTTGTTGTGTCAACCGTGTTAAAATGTGGAATGTACTGAGGAAAACAGGTATTCCAGAACAGCTAATGGTCCTGACAAAGAATTTCTACATAGTTAGAACAGTAATGATTTCCATTTGGCAAAGCAGTCACACAAGACTCTGGGCCTTTCATGCCTTTATCATGTATAAACCAAGCACAAGAGAGGAGAAGAAACAATAGAAGGAAGAGGAGGACGAAAAAAAACCTTAAAATCCTATTTTTAAAAAAAGTCATGTGAACACTGATTTTAAGATTTCCGATAATCTTAAAACCAAAACGATGACAACTGGAACAGCAGCGAACTTTACTGTTGGAAGTGAAGACTTTGAAGCAGTTGACAAATGCTGTCTCTTAGGATTAATGATCAACAAAAAGAGAGCTAATCAGCAAAAGATGAAGAAGAGGACATGAACACCTAGTGAACATGGAGCCTAAAATGATTGTGATCCCTTTCAAGTTACTTGGTCAGGATTCTGAATATACTGGCACTTTTTAAAATGAAGTTTGAAGGCCCAGCAAGAATATCACACAGTAGTTAGTTCTGGAGAAGATACAGTAGGTGTGATCACTAACCTTCCAGTAACAGAAAATGTGAACATGTGATACAGTTTGACTATATTTCTTAGGTGAAAAAGATTTTAAGATCTCTTGCACTCCTGGCTCAAAAGTGAAATCAAGACCATGTTAGTTATTTAGATATTTAAAATGAGATAGAAGCTAATCCACAGTCTACAGATAAGGATCTGGCTTTTACAGTAGTCTGCATACGTGAAGGGGCTGTAAAGAAGTTTGAACTTAGCGTTATTATGGTGGAAGTGTAGGACCGTGCCAAGATAAAATACCAGGAATGCAGCTAGAAAGTGCTGCATTAGCTGCTTGAAGGTTATTGTACAAATATATTTGAAGCCTGTCTGCATAATTAAAAACTCATCACTTAAACTACAAGATTTCAATCATTGGCCAAGTGGGAACGTGCACATTAAAAGTTGACAGCTTAGCATGAAACCTTGAGGAACCAGAGTGTTACATCTCTAATATCTACACAGACATTATTGCAAGAAATATAAAGCAGCAGTAAGATAAGAGTTGAACCATTTTAGCACAATACTGGGTATAGTAGACATGTTTAAAAATCTCAAAAGCAGCACTGAGGTCTACAAAAATGACACTACAAAGGAAATCAAAGTAAACTCCCATTAAGAAGTCATTTTAGATATTTCTGAAGAGGTGCAGAGAGACTCTAGGGATTATAAGCCCCTCTGAAATACTGATATGGGAAAGTTCTTGCAGACAGATCAATCTTTCTGCAGAAGGCATGCTAAACATGTGATAAACATAACAACCTATAGCCACTCAAAAACGCTACTGACTTATACTGTGTACAAAATCGTTAGTGAAACACCTGCAACTCACCTGTTGTACTTGTGTCTGTATTCAGCAGCTACCCTTTGAATAAGGTTCTTCAGCCTTTGAGGAGAAAAATGACCCTGTCAATATCAAGTTTAAAAAGCTTAGGGAATTTAATTGACCTTTAGCATAGTAGTTGCACATTCGTGCTAAATTATCAATCAATGTAAACAATTTCATTTCCATGTCTGAAAAGGAATGAGGTGATATTTCAAAGTTGTTTCTATACCTGATGCTCTCTTCAGTTGGGTTCATCTCATCAACAATTGCTATAGCCACAAATTTGCCTGTTGTTTAAAAAGAGTTTATACATTTAGTTTCAGTGACTGCAGATCAAGCTACACTTTTTCACCAAAAGGAGTGATACAATATAGAATACTGAAATAAAAGTGCAACTTAAAAGGTGTTTTTCCCCTAGTGTTGAAACTACATACTTAAATAAGTTGTGAATGAATACACCCCGTGTTATTTCCATACTATAAAACCCATTTCTAATTGTTATATCAATTGATGTCCAGGGACTTGCTTTATACACATTGGTATATGAAGAGTCCAAACAGTCCATCTATTCCAAGCGGTGTCGAGCAAGTCTCACTCAATTCTACACACCTGTTTGTCCCAGGTCATACAGTGTGAATCCATCGATGGGAATGTAGCTCTGGAAACGCTCCTTAATCACCCAGGAGGAAAGGCTGCCGTCGGCATATTCTAAATTGGATGCCAGAAAGTTACAATTCCAACAATAGCCGAATTAAAACATTTTAACCAACTTGCAAAGAAGATTAACACCAAAGTGGTGGGTCAGCAAACCCTGAAAGCCAAAACACCCATTTATCAAAGATCTGACTCAACAGACCCCACATGAAATGAATGTCCTTTTCATCAGACTTTGCAGAATTGCAACACAGAAAGAGAAGACATATTGCAGAATAGTGTTCAGAACATGGTCATTCAGGATCACAAACCAGATTAAATAACACAGTACCCATTTTGTCCAGCCACAGGAACACAAGTCAATGTTTCAGGGAAACAAATGAGATTTTCCATAAATTTGCACCCAATACTGTGGCACTACCATGCTTGATTATTGGTGAGAGGTTTTAGGTTGGTCTCATCAAACCCAACTTGAAATGTACAATGGTCTTACAGAGGAATGAATCATGTTTATGTTTCTTAATACTTTGCTTCTGACTTCACTGGTGAGCTCAGACTGCAGCTCCAATTGTAGTTGTCCACAATATTCTTTACTGCGCTTCCATTTACTGTAACACACTCAAAGTTTATTCATTTGGTGACCTCAGGTTATAAAGAAATAACAGAAAGGAAGGCACTTTTATAGGAAGCACATGTCTGCACCACAATCAGTCAACAAGTCCATCAAATTTTAATGAGGAGAGCACATTTCTGCAGAATGGTTACAGATGTGATTCTCCTTTAAAAAAAAAAAAAAAAAAACCTTAGGTAAGCAGACAAGTATTTGCTTTTCATCACTTGTTCATGGCACTCTTCAATCTAAAGTACTTAAATAACTTGGTATTTTACTGAGCAATACAGATTTTGTGTACTCCTCAATGGTATTATGAGGTCCCAGCTGAAAGGCGAACCTACTTTAAAAAAAATTAAAAAAAAAAAAAAGCTGAATTTTCCCTCACATTCATTCTTTCCAATGCTTAGATATACAACCTGACATTCTGCATGTGTTGAAGAGCAAATAAAGCCAAAGGCTGCAGTACAATTCCCTGTCAACTTGATCGCATCTCAACTGCAATACTGCTCTGAGCCTGCACTACAAGCAAGTAGCAATCATCACTGGTCATCGTGGCAGTGAAGGAATGCGGTCATGGAATCCTGCAAACAAGTATACCACTTGTGGTAAGCAAACACAAAAAGTGATGATCAAGAAGTCAACACAGATCAACACATTTTAAATTTTCATGTTGTTACAGATGAATGACATTCTTGCAATGTTTAGCAGAGATACAAGTGCAATGCAGACCTCAAAAGGAAAGAAAAAAAGAAAGAAAAACTTGCATAAAACTTGATTGTTCAGAAAAGTCCTATTTCAGCCCTACAATTATGCTGAAGCCCTGCACTGTGCAGTATTTATGGCACACCTGGAAAACATGCTATCTCATCCCTGAAGAAAAAGCACTTCTCCCCTGCTCTGGTGCCAAGGGGCTGTAGCCGGAGTTTTTGCTCAAAAGTAAATTTTAGCTTTACTGCTGTTAAAGCAAGATACACAATGAGAATAATCTTAGAAAAACAAACAATATGAATGGGACAAAATCAAAATTAATTGGATATTTAAATAATACTCTATTTTTAAGACATTTACACCTACAGAAACTCACTCTAAACTGACCGCCCCTTGGTGGCAGGCAGCAGCACAACATGCGTTTTCCACAAAATGGCCTGCTACATTTCTGTGGTCTTTAATTATAGGAGTTGAGGTTGCTCCTTTAGTAACAGAAAGGAGTAGTACATCAGAGTATAAAAATTAAACAGACAGACAGGATGTTTCGATGTCAAAGCTCCATTCACTCAGGAGATCTTGCAGTGGATTTGAGATAAGACTAGAAAAAAAAACATAATTAATAATGGAGTAAGAATTCTCATTATCTGATTTGTTGCTATTCAGTTTGTTTTCACTAACAAAGTAGGACCCTTAAGGTGGGAGAAGCTTATGTATGCAGCACAGCAGCTAGTGAGTGTGGTTAACCGAAATCTCTCCAGAAATCACACAAGAGCCTACAGCAATTCTGCATTTACATTCATACACAAAAACACAAAAAGGATGTCCAAGTAACCCTTCTTGGTTTTCATCACTATTGTAACTTGGGAAGAGAGTACAGTCACAGCAAAATCCAGACACACATTAAAATGACTGATAAAATGCTCAGATCACAGAGCCTGAGAGCAACACAAGGGTGTCCATTACTATAACGTATAAAACTACACTGCACAACTCGGTGATGTCCCAACGTTGCATCATGACTCTATACCGAGAGCCCATAAGTGAGGGTTTTGGGTTTGGCAAAAGAAACCAGTCACAGAGACAGCTGAAAAAAGCACCTTTTCTTCCAGAGATGCACAGCGAAATGTAGCAACACAGAAATGTAAGCAGGAAATTTAAAAGATACTTGCTGACTTAAAAACAGTAAACAAATAAAAAAAAGTGTGAGTCAAGCAAAGACAAAGTAAACTGGGAAAAACTAATATAAATAAAAAAACAGAAGAATAGTATTTGCATTTCTGAAGACTGCATGTATTACATACAGTACAGTATTAAAATTAATAAATAAAATACTTGCTCTGATGCACAGTAACCCAGGATTACACAGAAGTCAATATATACAAACACTGGTAAATGTCTGGAAATATTATGTAATGCTGAATTATTTAAACCATCAAAAAATGACAACTATTTACTGTCTGGTTCATTTTTAAAGAGTTTTCTTATTAACACCCGAGGGAGATTCCACAACATGAAAAACAGCCTGATGCGGAGCTGCAACACAGACATAAATATTGCAGCAGCTTGTTTTCCCAAGTCACTTTTTTCTGAAAGGAAACAGGTACAAGACTCACCATCATACATAAAGTAGCTGCCGTCCTTGAAGACCATAACAGCAGGGACCTCATTTAAAGTCACAGCCTAAAAAACAAATCAACAAGTTGCTCGGTAAATAGTTTGATGTTTCTGCTGAAATCATGTTTATTTTATGTATAAAATAAGTACCACAGTTATATTTGGAGGAAAAAATCTGAACCAAGGTCATTTAGAAACAATTTTTTTTGTTCATTTTTACCTACTATTAGGTATTCACTAATTTTACATTCAGTAAGCTTAGTACTAGCTGATATTTAGGTGATAGAAACTTACTGTTGAAGTTTCTTCTTCAGTACTGCAGAAGCCATACAGAAAAATGTGTTGCAACAACAGTGTAAATGAGATTCTTAAGCTTGGATTAACCCATTATAGACTCATTTACATTATTACATCGCTTTCTGGACAGACCTGCCTCAAAGTTCAGCCTTTCTGGAATATGGACAGTTTAATTCCCAAACCAGGACTTCCATGACAAATCCCAGAAGAATGCAACAAACATCGTCGGCAAACAACCTTGAGGTTGTGTAGCCACAATATACGTAAAGTCTTACTCTGTTCTGAATTCTGCTGCTTAAGACTGATGTAAAGGAGGAGGTCACTTGTAAAGAAAACTGTACTACATTAAACTGGCTGCTGGTTTTAAGGTCCCATAAGGCAACACTACTGATGCTGGAAAGGACTGAAAAGGATATCAAGCTTAGCAAAGTAGAAGGTCAGTGGTTATCACAGCCATGGACGCAGACTCGCTGAAGACCGTTTCAGTGCAACGATCCACCAAGTTGCCCTGAGTCAACATTGACTCAATGGTACTTAACAAGTGGCACTGAAATTTTACAGTTGTGATTTCTGAAAGGGGTATTTTTCTGAGACAAGACTTTCACAAATATTAATATGACCGTTTTTTAGATCTGCTATTCCACCCCGTCTATCTCACTGCATAACAGGTTTACCAGATATGCCACTTTTTTGCAGGTTTCTTTGCTAGTGAGCATATAGCAAATCTCTCTCACACACACACACACACACACACACACACACACACACACACACACACACACACACACACACACACACACACGTAACATGTACAGTATCTACTGCAGCTCTTGATTGATTCATTCACTCATTCAACCTGCTAGCCCTAATGGAAAGTCATGCTGGTCCAGAGTCTCCACACACCAACTCATCAATCACACTACTTCAGTATAAGTATTTTCAATGAGCCACAGCTGCAAACATTTCATAAGAGTCACTGCTACCTAGAAATTCTCTATCAAAGGGAGCATATATGTGGGCATAAACTTATGTGTGGAAAAAAAAATAATTATATATATAAGTTTATGGTCACAATGTGCATCAGGAGCCGGAGCAGGGACAAGGTTTCCCCTTTCAAGAAGCACAGATTGGCTCATATTGCTCTGGCGGGGTGAGATAGTTCAGGTTCAGTTCACTTCTTTAACAGTACCATCCAGTACAAGTGTGTATCGTGCTTCCAGAGGGAACTTAAGAACTATGTATGAGTAAAATAAGAAGAAAGAATGCATCTTGCATGTCTGCATGTGGATTCCCTGCTCAGGAAACAACACCCTACCTTGGGTAGCACCTCCTCAGAGGCTGAGAAGAAATAGGTGTGTATGATCAGCTCAGAGGCCACCTCGATGTACTTGTCCTGAAAGAACACCAGGCGGTCATCTTCACAGGAGCATACTGTGTGAAAATTTCAGGTGCCTCCAACACATCCCAAACCAAAGCTGACAGGGGGGAGTTCCAGACAAAAGCAGCACTGTTACAACTTATGAAGGAGGTTCTTCCACCAGTTGTGAAGTAACATTACTCACTGCTTCATAACATACACACTGACTTACCTGCACTTGTATTGAAGTGAAGATAAACCTAAAATAATTGCTACTCTAGAAAGTAACAATGCTCAGTTTCTCTTAGCAGCTCAAAATCTACAAGACAAAACACCAGGTAACTATGCTTTTGTGTCCATTTATACATCTAGTGTTAACAAACCCCTAGCCATCTAGTAACCAATGTGTAAAGTACCTTGAGCGGCGAATCCATGCCAATGTAAACAAAGAGCACATCATGCCTCCTCATGACATGTTCAAATATCTGCTTGCTTGGAAGGTTCCGGACCACTGGCCTACAAGCACAAGTGGAAATTAAGGTGTGGAGGGCACTTTCTCAAGACTCTGATGCTACAGGTATGGTAAAAGACCTAAAAAACATTTAACTCAAAGAGATAGGCGGAAAGATGCAGTATGGCATACAGTTAGAAAAACTTAGCGGACACTGTCAGGAGGGTTACAGAAATGCTCCTCCATGAAAAGCAAGAGAAAGAAAATATTATGGAACTATAACCTTCACCACACCCCCATAGCAACTCCCCAAGTGCATCTCTCACTGGAATCAGAAGTGGTTTAGGTCAGGGCAGAAGCAATCACTGACTGAAAATACATACTGTATGTACGCATTTACAGTCTGACAGCCCCACCCAGCTGACAGCGTAACCTGAAAAGTCCCGACAGACACAGTCAAATCTGTCCCATTTTTATTTATCTGATGTTTTCCACCTTCTTCTTCTTCTTCTTTCGGCCGCTCCCGTTAGGGGTCGCCACAGCGGATCAAAAGCTTCCACTTCCTCCTGTCCTCTGCATCTCTCTCCGTCACCCCCACCACCTGCATGTCCTTCTTCACCACATCCATAAATCTCCTCTTAGGCCTTCCTCTCTTCCTCTTGCCTGGCAACTCCATCCCTAGCATCCTTCTCCCGATATATCCAGGATCTCTCCTCTGCACATGTCCAAACCAACGCAATCTCGCCTCTCTGACTTTGTCTCCAAACCGTTCAACCTGTGCTGATCCTCTAATATACTCATTTCTAATCCTGTCCATCCTCGTCACACCCAATGCAAACCTTAACATCTTTAACTCTGCCACCTCCAGCTCTGCCTCCTGTCTTTTGGTCAGTGCCACCGTCTCCAACCCATAAAGCATAGCTGGTCTCACTACCGTCTTGTAGACCTTCCCTTTCACTCTTGCTGGTACCCTTCTGTCGCAGATCACTCCTGACACTCTTCTCCATCCACTCCACCCTGCCTGCATTCTCTTCTTGACCTCTCTTCCACACTCCCCATTACTCTGGACTGTTGATCCTAAGTATTTAAATTCATTCACCTTCGCCAACTCTATTCCCTGCATCCTCACCATTCCTCTGTCCTCCCTCTCATTTATGCACATGTATTCTGTCTTAGTCCTACTGACCTTCATTCCTCTTCTCTCTAGAGCATATCGCCACCTCTCCAGGGTCTCTTCAACCTGCTCCCTACTCTCACTACAGATCACAATGTCATCTGCAAACATCATAGTCCACGGTGCCTCCTGTCTGATCTCATCTGTCAACCTGTCCATTACCATTGCAAACAAGAAAGGACTCAAAGCTGATCCTTGGTGTAATCCTACCCCCACCCTGAAAGCATCCGTCCCTCCTACTGCAGACCTCACCACTGTCACACTGTCCTTGTACATATCCTGTACCACTCTTACATACTTTTCTGGCACACCCGACTTCCTCATACAATACCACAGCTCCTCTCTAGGTACCCTGTCATATGCTTTCTCTAAGTCCACGAAGACACAATGCAACTCCTTCTTACCTTCTCGGTACTTCTCCATCAACATCCTCAGAGCAAACAACGCATCTGTAGTACTCCTTCTCGGCATGAAGCCATACTGCTGCTCACTAATTGTCACCTCCCTTCTTAACCTAGCTTCCACTACTCTTTCCCATAACTTCATGCTATGGCTGATCAGTTTTATCCCTCTGTAGTTACTACAGCTCTGCACATCACCTTTATTCTTAAAAATAGGTACCAGTACACTTCTTCTCCACTCCTCAGGCATCGTCTCACTTTCCAAGATTCCATTAAACAATCTGGTTAAAAACTCCACTGCCATCTCTCCTAAACACTTCCATGCTTCCACAGGTATGTCATCTGGGCCAACAGCCTTTCCATTCTTCATCCTCTTCATAGCTGTCCTAACTTCCTCCTTGCTAATCCATTGCACTCCCCTATTCATAGTCCCTACATCATCCAGTCTTCTCTCTCTCTCGTTCTCTTTATTCATCAACCCCTCAAAGTACTCTTTCCATCTGCTCAACACACTCTCCTCGCTTGTGAGTACGTTTCCATTGCTATCTTTTATCACCCTAACCTGCTGCACATCTTTCCCAGCTCGGTCCCTCTGCCTAGCCAATCGGTACAGGTTCTTTTCTCCCTCCTTAGTGTCCAACCTCTCATACAATTCACCATAAGCCTTCTCTTTAGCCTTTGCCACCTCTCTCTTCGCCCTACGCCTCATCTCCTTGTACTCCTGTCTACATTCTTCATCTCTCTGTCTATCCCACTTCTTCTTCGCCAGCCTCTTCCTCTGTATACTCTCCTGTACTTCTTCATTCCACCACCAGGTTTCCTTGTCCTCCTTCCTCTGTCCTGATGCCACACCAAGCACCTTTCTAGCTGTCTCCCTTACCACTTCTGCTGTAGATGTCCAGCTCACTGGTAACTTTTCACTGCCACCCAGTGCCTGTCTTAATTCCTCCCTGAACTCCACCTTATAGTTTTCCACCTAAACTAGTTAATAGCATTAAGAGCCTTAGAGCAGTTTGCCCATTTATACAGCTGGGAAACTTTTACCATATTAATTCTGGGGACTACAACAGGAGGTGGGATTAGATGTCTGGGAGTAACTCTAACCACTATGCCCCCTGCTATCACTGTAATCCAGGCTGTTCCTTTAGGAGGCTCTGGTTCCTTGAGTGTGAGCAACACTGGCTTCTCAACTTGCAATAAAGTATATTTTTTGTCACATTTTACATCTGTGGATTTATGAGGGTTAAGTACAATAAGTACACCCCATGAAATGTTTTTTTTCTTTTGTTAAACATATCAAGACTTGATCTTCATTTAAACAAAATCTTTAGATAGAGGTGGTGTAATTAGAAAAAAAACAATGAAATTAATTTACTCAGTAAAAAATGAACAGTTATGCCATTTCCATCTTTTGAAAAAGTAACTACAACCTTGGCTCTAATAACTGGTGTTGCCCCCTTCGGCAGAAACAACCACAAGTAGAGTAGGTGTTTCTTATAACCGTGTACCAGTTTCTGACATCGGCTGGGAGAAAGTTTTTCCCACTCCTCCATGTAGAATTCTTTCAGCTGTGTGATGGTTGAGGGAATCTTGTATCCCCAGCCTATTTCAAATTCCCCCACAGCATCCCCCAGTTTCCTTCTTTTCAGCCATTCCTTGATGGATTTACTGTTATGTTTAGGGCCACTTGACAGTTGCAGGATCCACTATCAGTTGAGGTTTAATATTCTGACAGATGGTCTCACATTATCCTTAAGCACCCTCAGGTACACAGAAGAATTCTTAGTAGATTCTATGATGGTGAGCTACCAAGGCCCCGATGAAGTAAAGCATCTGCAAATCATAACATTTTCACCACCAGACTCGACAGTTGTTATCGATTTATGCTGTCTTTGGTTTTTGCCAAACATGTCTTCTAGTACGGTGGCCAAATAACTATCTTTGGCTCATTTGTCCAGAGCACATTACTCCAGAAGCCCTGGTCTTTGCTTAGATGTTAATGGGCAAACTTTAGTCTTGACCTGATGTTCTTTCCAGATAGCAAAGGTTTCCTCCTAGCACAACTACCTTGTAGGTCTAATTTGTGCAGCCGCCTCCTACTGGTAGATTCATGCACTTTGACATCAACAATGGCAAAGGCTACCTGTAGGCCCCGTGATGAGACTCTGGGGTTCTTGGATACTTCTGCCAGCATCTTGCATTCTGTCCTAGGTCTGAACTTGCTGGGGCAGACTGGCCAAGTTGCCAATCATTTAAAATCTTCTCCACTTCTGAACAGTAGAATGGTTGATTTCCAGTTATTTTTCAATCTTTTTAAATCCCTTCCCAGACTCACAGGTATCTATATCCTTCTTTCTGAAGGCCTCAGAGACCTATTTTGTTGATAACACACACTTCAACAACAAAGATCAAACCAAACTAAATGACTGAGGTTTAAATAAAACAGCTTCCTCCAAGGTCCTCTCTAATGATGTTCTAATCATTTTCACCTGATCTGGTGCACATGATTCTAATTTTAGGTATTTGAGGTAGTGATAAATTTAGGGGTGTACTTATATTTTCCACTCGGAATATCTGCATTTATGTTTGAATTATGCAATGGACTACAAAATGTACACGTAGCAGGATGTTTTTTATATTATTTCACCTTTATCTGAAAAAAAAAAACTGCTTAAATAAAGATCACATTTTGGTATGTCGACATATGTTTACAAAAGTAAAAAAAAACATTTCATGGGGTGTACTAACTTTTCAGCTGACTGATACTGGAAAAAGAAAAAAGAGAATTTCAAAGCCATCATATGTATGCTAACAGGTTCATCTGAAAAGATGTTATAAATGTTCTTTTATACCAACTAGAAACATGGCTACATTCTTAGGGAAATACCTGCATTATTCATAAACTGGCCCTGAATTATAGGCTTCTCTGCAAGCTTAAATTAATAAGTCTATGAGCATACGGATAGTAAGCCTTCATCAAGAGTATAGTCTCCCAGCTGAGTACACAGTGATCTCAATACTGGCTCCAGCCCATCCCTCTCCTGACCAGGACAGTGGTTAAAGACAATGGATGGATGAACAGCATATATTTTGATTTCCAGAGAACAATCAGGGTCAATGATTAACATCAGATCAAGGTAAAACCTTACCCTGCCACTCTGTTGGCAAATTCGATGATAGCATCCTTGGTTCGAGGTCCTTTATAGTTGTAGGATGAGTCCCCCTTCAATCTAAATGTGAAAATATGCACATTTTTGCACTGTTATTTCTGTGCCCAGCAAGATTATATTTTCGATCAATGCACAAAAAATACTGCTGCTTTTTTAACCTGCCAAATCCTGAGGGCATCCATTTTGAGACCACATGTCACCTCCAAATAAAATCCGATTGTGTGAAAAATGGAAATTTTAACATTTCAAAACCATCTTAAAACTATTTCAAAATTTTATATAAGGCAAAAAGAAAAGACTTCACAAGTGCCAGTAAAATCTCTAAAGAAAATCATGCTAAACCAAGAGCACCATGAGCCACACATTAGGTAAAAGCTTTTAGGCTGCTGATTATGAGGCTTGATCTGCAGGTACCTGAGGATGTTGCCATGGTTACCACAGTACACATTACTGTGAGACAGTGTTAATGAACTTGCATATAAAATGGATTCTTTCCTCTAAGGTGCCCATGGTGATCCTTCCTTTGTCATTACTGTACCATTGAGTAAATTGTACAAGTATATTCATGTGGTCAAATTATCCATTCAATATAAATTCATGAGATGTGTGTAATACATATCATGAATTAACAACAGACTAGCATTCACTAATAACAACACTGTTTTCCCGCAGTTCCAGTGTGTTGCCCAGCAGACAATTAACATTAATGCTTGAGTCCCACAGGAACAGGGCCTAAGGATGATTGTCTCCACTGGGAGTCACTCAAGTCATCTGCAGGGACTGAAGGCAACCCTGATCTGAAAATTATTCTTAGAAAGGGATCATAACTGCACCACAATGTCATTAAATACTTGCCACAGTTTTGACCAACAATACACTAATACCTAATGACGGTCTAGAAGTGTTTCTGAGAAATGGAGTTTACTGAAACAGTGCTATAAGAGCTCATTAACACAGTTCATTGCATAAATGGGGCTTGAAAAACTGTGCATGTGCAACAAAATACAAAATAGATTAGCTACACTTTTCATAATAGCAAATCTTCTTCATCTTTCGGCTGCTCCCGTTAGGGGTCGCCACAGCGGATCAAAAGCTTCCACTTCCTCCTGTCCTCTGCATCTCTCTCCGTCACCCCCACCACCTGCATGTCCTCCTTCACCACATCCATAAATCTCCTCTTGGGCCTTCCTCTCTTCCTCTTGCCTAGCAGCTCCATCCCTAGCATCCTTCTCCTGATATATCCAGAATCTCTACTTTGCACATGTCCAAACCAGTGCAATCTCGCCTCTCTGACTTTGTCTCCAAACCGTCTAACCTGGGCTGATGCTCGTAATATACTCATTCCTAATCCTGTCCATCCTCGTCATACCCAATGCAAATCTTAACATTTTTAACTCTGTCACCTCCAGCTCTGCCTCCTGTCTTTTGCTCAGTGCCACCGTCTCCAACCCATAAAGTATAGCTGGTCTCACTATCATCTTGTAGACCTTCCCATTCACTCTTGCTGGTACCCTTCTGTCACAAATCACTCCTGACACTCTTCTCCACCCACTCCACCCTGCCTGCACTCTCTTCTTCACATCTCTTCCACACTCCCTGTTACTCTGGACTGCTGATCCCAAGTATTTAAATTCATCCACCTTCGCCAACTCTACTCCCTGCATCCTCACCATTCCTCTGTCCTCCCTCTCATTTATGCACATGTATTCTGCCTTAGTCCTACTGACCTTCATTCCTCTTCTCTCTAGAGCATATCTCCACCTCTCCAGGGTCTCCTCAACCTCCTCCCTACTCTCACTACAGATCACAATGTCATCCGCAAACATCATAGTCCACGGTGACTACTGTCTGATCTCATCTGTCAACCTGTCCATTACCATTGCAAATAAGAAAGGACTCAAAGCTGATCCTTGATGTAATCCTACCCCCAACTTGAAAGCATCCGTCACTCCTACCGCAGACCTCACCACTGTCACACTGTCTTTGTACATATCCGATACCACTCTTACATACTTCTCTGACACACCCGACTTCCTCATACAATACCACAACTCCTCTCTAGGTACCCTGTCATATGCTTTCTCCAAGTCCACGAAGACACAATGCAACTCCTTCTTAAGTCCACGAAGACACAATGCAACTCCTTCTTACCTTCTCGGTACTTCTCCATCAACACTCTCAGAGCAAACATCGCATCTGTAGTACTCCCTTCTCGACATGAAGCCATACTGCTGCTCACCAATCGTCACCTCCCTTCTTAACCTAGCTTCCACTACTCTTTCCCATAACTTCATGCTGTGACTAATCAATTTTATCCCTCTGTAGTTACTACAGCTCTGCACATCACTCTTATTCTTAAAAATTGGTACCAGTACACTTCTCCACTCCTCAGGCATCGTCTCACTTTCCAAGATTACATTAAACAATCTGGTTAAAAACTCCACTGCCGTCTCTCCTAAACACTTCCATGCTTCCACAGGTATATCATCTGGACCAACAGCCTTTCCATACTTCATCCTCTTCATAGCTGTCCTAACTCCCTCCTTGCTAATCCATTGCACTCCCCTATTCATAATCCCTACATCATAAAACCTTCTCTTTCTCTCTCTCTCTCTCTCTCTCTCATTCATCAGCTACTCAAAGTACTCTTTCCATCTGCTCAACACACTCTCCTCGCTTGTGAGTACGTTTTCATCGTTATCCTTTATCACCCTAACCTGCTGCACATCTTTCCCAGCTCGGTTCCTCTGCCTAGCCAATCGGTACAGGTCCTTTTCTCTCTCCTTAGTGTCCAACCTCTCATAAAATTCACCATACGTCTTTTCCTTAGCCTTTGCCACCTCTCTCTTCGCCCTACGCCTCATCTCCTTGTACTCCTGTCTACATTCTTCATCTCTGTGTCTATCCCACTTCTTCTTCACCAGCCTCTTCCTCTGTATACTCTCCTGCACTTCCTCATTCCACCACCAGATTTCCTTGTCCTCCTTCCTCTGTCCAGATGTCACACCAAACACCTTTCTAGATGTTTCCCTTACCGCTTCTGCTGTAGATGCCCAGCTCACTGGTAACTTTTCACTGCCACCCAATGCCTGTCTTAATTCCTCCCTGAACTCCACCTTATAGTTTTCCTTTTTCAACTTCCACCATTTGATCCTTGGTTCTGCCCTCACTCTCCTTGTCTTTTTGATCTCCAATGTCATCCTACAAACCACCATCCTATCCTGCCTAACTACGCTTTCCCCTGCCACCACTTTGCAGTCTACAATCTACTTCAGTCTGGCCCTCCTGCATAAGATATAATCCACTTGTGTGCATCTTCCTCCACTCTTGTACGTCACCCCGTGTTCCTCCCTCTTCTTAAAATACGTGTTTACCACAGCCATGTCCATCCTTTTTGCAAAATCCACAATCATCTGACCTTCTGTGTTCCTCTCGACACCATACCTACCCATCACCTCCTCATCTCCTCTGTTCCCTTCACCAACATGCCCATTAAAATCTGCTTCAATCGCCACTCTCTCCCCCTCGGGTACACTCTTCACCACCTCATCCATATCACTCCAGAATTATTCTTTCTCATCCATCTCACACCCAACTTGCGGGGCATACGCACTAACAACATTCAACAGACACTCTCTTCACCTCCAAGACACTCTTGACATACTGTTCCTTCAGGATAACCCCTACCCCATTTCTCCTCCCATCCACACCATGGTAAAACAGTTTAAACCCCCCTCTGAGGCACCTAGCCTTACTCCCCTTCCATTTGGTCTCTTGCACAGACAATATATCAACCTTCCTTCTCTCCATCATATCAGCAAGCTCTCTCCCTTTACCAGTCAGACCACCAACATTCAAAGTTCCTACCCTCACGCCCCCTCTCCTCCTTCCTCCGGAGATGCCTTCCTCCTCTTTTCTTTTGGCCTCTTCTCTTTCTTCAGCCAACAGTAGCCCAATTTCCACCAGGACCCTGTCAGCTAGCAGTACTGGTGGCGGTTGTTGTTAACCCAGGGCTTGACCGATCCGGTATTGAAATTTGTATTTTTGTCTGCATATTAGGTTTGGCAAATTTTACGCCGAATGCCCTTCCTGACACAACCCTCTCCATTTATCCGGGCTTGGGACCGACATGAAGAAATACACTAGTTTGTACATCCCCTTATGGCTGGATTTTTCATAATAGTAAATCAAAAGAGAAATATCTATTTTTATCGATAAAGGAATATAAAAATATAAAATCCCCAAAAATGTTTAAAAAAAATTTCTTCAAGTACGGTACGTTAACCCTAACCTTAAGGAACTAAAATGAAAGAGTATTGAAACAGTGGCATAGGAGGTCATGGTTAATTAAGGTATTATTGTACACAGCACATTTGCATTAACAGACAAAGTGGGAGCAAGGGTTTTCAATAGCACTGAACATCCATCTAATTAAAATGTACATAAAATAGCACCTATATACAAGCAAAAGTTAATTCACTAAATGTATATTATAAATTATATTAACAAGGCTATTATGAGGAAATATCAAAATACCAACATATCGACCGAAAATAACATGGAGGTACTGATATGTGAGTTCCAGATATGTTAAACTGATTACTCATTGTACAGAGCTAGTATTTTGAATTAGAGAAGAATTAGAGCAGCAATTTACCTCTAAAAGCTGAGAGCCTGTTATGATGCAATAGTGCTGAAACAGTTGTACAATAATGTATAAAACAAAAAATATATAGTAAATATTGTTAATATGAAACATGACCAACAATCCAATATGACACACACCATTCCATACTCACAGTTTTATTGTGGGGTAGCCTCGCACACCAAATTCTGCAGCAACACCTGCAAAAAATTAAGCAGCCTGGTATAAAACCTGCCAGGTGCACCTTGGCTACACCAGCTGTAACACGCTAAAGGTGAACTGGGAGAATTATGACTTATCAAAAAACATTGTAACTGTGTGAAGGTTACATGAACATCCACTAGCAATCTTACACTGGATCAAGTTTTCCCTAAAACTTGGTACTTCACTTTATTCCTCAATACCTCCAGACACAGCCAATACTGCCACCGTGGTACCGAAAGTACAGCCATTTTTTGCAAGGTAGTGTTGCATACGTTGCAATGGGTGCAAACATGTCGGTGTCATTTTTCGGTCATCATAAAAGCCATGCACAGTGACAAACAACTGCAAAGTATTATTTGCCTTGATCAAATGTGAAATTTGGCAAGCTTGTGAGTGGTCACACACAATCAGCAAAGCTTCAGTGACTTTCCACCACACTACAACCTTAAAAGAAAGTGCTATCCAAACAAAGTAGCTATGCTTTCAGTCCAGATACTTTTTGACAATACCTCATACATACTGTTGCTCTCTCATAGTTGCATAATCATCTTTAAAGAACAGCCAGTGATCTCGGGGCTCCATCTACAGAAGTGATTAATCATACTAATCTGAAGTTATTTATATTTCATTATCCTGTATCACATTCAACTTAGTGGGCAGCTGTAGTCAAGGAAAAGGCCAAAAGCTAAATATTGTCAGTTTTTCTGATTTGTTTCATTCCAGTCATATTTGGAATGCACTTGGGTGAATCCTTCTATGTGACTAAGTAAATTTACTTACCTGCCAGGACCAGTACTACAACTGAAAGTTTAAAACAAGGTGATATCCAAGAAAGAGATCCAGAGTACATGGCTAGCTTACCAGGTTGTAATCCCATTTTATTTAAAAAGATTAAACTAATTTAGGAATCACAGTCACCTGGCAGTAACTTTGACCTGGTCCTCCAAACTATTCCAACTATTCAGATCTTGTTAGTAAATAGCTGAAACAGGTATTATTAGTAGTTACTCGGTGTTAGAGGTCAAAGTACACCATCTGGTGCATTTAAAAAAAAAAAAAAAAAAAAAAATACAACCTAACTGCAAACAATTTTTTTCCTTTCCATCATCACTTTGCACAAATACTTTTGTGATAATGACTTACTAGTGTGTGCAGTAGCATCCATCATTCCGACTCGAACTGGTGACCCAGAGCTCCGGAGCATCGCCCCAACTTCTCGCCACACTGGCTCCAGCTTCTTGCAGTAACCACACCAAGGTGCATAGAACTGGAAAACACAAATAATGTAGAGCAACCCTATGTACATTTGTGGGCCCTTAGAGTATGGGCACAGGAATAAATAGTTTTCATATTATTTGAAAAAAATTGTATGCTTCTGTATTTAGTTTAAAATCATGTGATAAAGCACTGTCTGAAAAGACAAATTCAGACATAACATGACTGGCTATTCATTCCTGTTTTCCAGCTGTCTTCCTCTTACCATCATCTTTGTTCCACAACGAAAAATGTAATACTCAAGATTTTGTACACTGGGGTAAAAGTTTGCATTGGTATTTTAGTATAGCAGCAGTGGCAAGTGGAGCTGTGGCTCTTCCATACTGCACTGTTACTATATGTTTGTAAATGGTGGTCCCTAAGTGTTGTGTGAAGTTATAATAGGATTGTTTATTCTCTCTGTGTTCACTGTGTTTGAGAGCTTTGGTGTGGGTGTGCTGTTGTTCTTTACTACTGCAGGTGTTACATGCCATGAAATAAACCTTGAGTTCCTACAGTTCAATCTCTTGAACTGTTATTGCATCATTATTCTATTAATATTAGTACATCTATATTAGTCACACAACATTTTTTTTTTTTTTGTTGCAAAAACTGCACTTTGTCCCACACATCTAATTACTGAAAATAAGTAAATAAAAACTTTCTTTCATTTTTCTTTTCACATAGTATCTGGTAAACCAACAAAAAATGTTTTCATTAACCTCACCATTAAGATGACTGCATTTTCAGACACCTGCATCTTTCAACCCCATTCACCACAGTATGGTGGTGTTTTACAGTGGCACCTGGGATATCTTTGCATTAATGACTGGCTTTGTATGAAAAGTGCAGTTTATCTTAGCCTGCCAAATGCCCACTCAGCAGCCTGCATGTTTCTTTTCTCTTGGTCAAGTCAGCACTGGAAGCTAAGCTCTTCCCTAAGGCCACTGGATTTGCAAACAGCTCATCGGCAAAACCACAATAAACCCTGCATGCATGACTTGTTTTCCTAAAGGCTAAAAGGGTCTTTGGTCATTTCCGCAGGTGATGAGCCCAGCAGTGCTGCTGGAAAACGCCTGTGGGACCGCAGCCGTAAAGGCTGAGGAAGCCATTCCGACAACGTCCGTGTTAAGTACTTACATCCACGAGCCAAACGTCATCTTTTCTTGTCTCCTTAAACCTGTGTGGGGTGAAAATGACAATAATAGCTCTTTATGCACAAAAAGTAACGCTTTCTAATAGAACACAACTACTTTCAAATGAACAGAATAATAAAGGTGAAACCCAACACTGAACAACTACTCTGTTTGTGCAGTTTACTAATAATTGTTTCACACCCATCATAGGGATGCTGTGGAGCAGCGCTTACAGTGGTTGCCTTGTTTGGGGATCAAATCCCACTCATGGAAAAGTGCCCATCGCTAACTAATACATAAAAAATTCTCTCCTGGTGAAATCATACATTTATTCTAAAAGTAAGCTGCCTTTGACAGAGGTGTACTTCTTACATACAGCATTAAATAAAGCGCCCAACTGATGGGAGCAGGTGCACCTCGCACATTCGTTCCCTATCTGGTCCGTCATTTCAGAGTAGATGCAGAGAATGTATAGAACTAGAACTCTGCGCATTACCTGCAATAATGGAAAGGAAGCTTACCTGTCGTCGAGATTTTCAACGAAGGCAACGACAGCGGCACTGAACAAACATGCTGAAGGAGGACAAATGCGACAAGAGCGCGTTACTCACAACTAATTCGTACAACGGCGCTAACCGAGCTAGGGCTAACGGAAACCTCGTGATGGGCCGCCATTCAAACGGTCTGGTAGCGAAAACAAAGTGTATCCAGCATACAGTGTATGAGCACAGCGATGAGGGCATGCTTTAAAAACGCTACCTGCACAACACAACGACAAGCATCGTCTTGCCATCTTGGCGAGCAGCGGCACGGAGCCGGAAGTGGGGAAGTTCCGTTGCTCTCAGTGCGCATGCGCTGCACACCGTTGTCTCCGCTCAAGTTCTTACAGTAATTGAAAATACGTTTATAAACTAAACTGTAGACTTCATTCAGTCAAAAACAATCTTAATCCAATGATAAATCTTACTGGAAAATGTTCAAAAGAGTACACTGAGCAGGGAGAAAACCTTTACGCAATGCATTTAAAAGTGGCATAAACAAATCAATACCGTTTTTACTGTAGGCGTAACCGGTGCCATCCAGCTGGGCGCTGAAAACCGATCCTTTTTCTATGTTGCTTTGACATAAATGGCAGCTGATGTGAAGAAGCCAACAGTTCAAACTCCTAGATGACTCCTGCTATTGTAGACTGTGAGGTCCGCATTCTGTGATATGCCGTAGACTGCTCTCTTCACCGAGTTATACTTTCCAGCATGTAGTTTCTTAACAAATGCAAAACTTAGCATATATGCTTTAACAAATAATAACAATAATAATGGCGATTATTATTATTACGAGCTGCTAGTAGTTGTCTAATTTTGCACTTGTAGTAACAAATTCGCGATCCGTTTGCACGAGCGAGTGGCACTTATAAGCAATGTGTACTGTGTGCCACTAGAGGGAGACTCATTCACAGGGTTTACGGGGCCTCCTGCTGGAACTCAGCACTTCATAAATCCAAAAGAATAAACGCTAACATCATTACATTATGAAGCTGACTGACTAAATATCGTACAGATGTGTCCACAGCACTAAAAGTTATTTCTGTAGTTTTTAAAATCAAGGATTTAGATATTCTGCTTAATCTGAGTAGAGCAAAGCAGGCAATTTTGACACAGGTCTTCCTTCTCCAACCTATGTTTTTCCTTGCTTGATGTCCGTTCCTTATCCCCTATCCTGCTTCTGTCAGGTTTGACTGTAGAGGTTTGCCTACTGACAGGTCTTGTCTTCCGACACGTGCCATCCCTAGAAAGCTCCCTGGAAATGCTATTGTGTGTCTAGTGTGTCACATTCCATGCTATGGGCATGATGCTACCCCTACCCCAGTGTCTCCACTCATACTCCACTGCAGTTAAACAGCATCATCTTTCATATTCAGATCCCTACATGCTTTGGTTCCTCCCTACCAGACTCACTTCTCCTAACTGTCCTCAGCATAACCTCCTCTATGCCTTTACCTGCCTTTTCTGGGCTCCTCACACAGGTTTTCGAATTCTCCAGTTCCCAATGCAATGAGCTTCAGGTCTGAAGATTTTCTGCTTTCTTTCAAACACCTGTTTCTTCATTGGTGACTGTATAACCATCTTCTCTAGTTAGTTACACATTGATCTTCTTGTAGTAATTTGTCATCAATTTGTTTCTTGCTTCAGTCTGTTGTTCTTTCTTGCAGCCTGACAGCTGTCTGACTGTAGATTGGTTGTGAGTTTTGTGCAGGACAGTAGTTCATCTTGGGCTGTCATATGAAGGTATTTTGTGAACTTCCGTGCACTTCTGCACTGTTCAGTCCTACAGTACACTGTAAGTGACCTCGGCCAATGGTTTGATCTAGATACTGTAAGTGAAAATGATGATGGTAACACACCTGTGCAGAAATGTGTTCAAAAGGATTATTTTGTGAGATCTTTTTAGAAGACTGTGGGATTCTGTAGTTCTCAGTCTGACATTAAATTTGGTTAACCTCACTGTGTTAAGTGGTGAACACTGATATGGTTTCAATGTAAGACCTCATATGGTAGGAGCAGTCAGACAATGATGGGGAGTGACCAGAGTGTTGAACTTGATGTAGGTAGCAGCTGCCACTCGG
This sequence comes from Heterotis niloticus, assembly GCA_018136845.1. Taxonomy (NCBI): domain Eukaryota; kingdom Metazoa; phylum Chordata; class Actinopteri; order Osteoglossiformes; family Osteoglossidae; genus Heterotis; species Heterotis niloticus. Next base: position 58,768 of record CM030894.1, read on the forward strand.
TGCAAGGGAATGAGGGGAAGTTGTGTAAGAAAATGTGGACATGTCAGTGATAAATCTTGCTGCAAAGCAATGTATTAGTCAGAAAAGCTTGATGCTGGTCACCCAATGACACATGTGCAATTGTCTTCTGGATTAATGAAGGTGTTATCTATCTAAGCTGACTCTCAGCCTTTTGGCTGTAGATGAAGTGATTTAGTTGTCCAGTTTGACAGACTGTCTGGGAGGCGAAGAATCTCAGTCAGGGTGTAAATGATCATCCTTTCAGGCAGGGATCTCAAAAGCAAGCAGAGATATTGTATGTGGCATGACCTTGCTTGGGTGAACTGAGCCAGAATCCAGTCATCTGTACAGCTGTGGTGAGAATCCATGAGGGGTGGAAAGAACCAAGAAAAGTGTTCTAAATGGAGAAGAGCAAGAAACCTTCTGGAAGGATTCCCATGAGAGCCGTACCATACCATCTGGTAGGTTCCACATGAATTTAAACTCAACCATGGTCAGTGCAGATTCCTTTACTCTATCTATTGCTTGCTTTTGTGACAAAGGAGTCTTAAATTTGGGGTCTTCACCAGGTTCTTCCCTGGTCTATTCATGTTGTTGCCTGAAGTTCTAAATTGCATGCTGCTCAAATTCAAGATGACTTATCCCTTTGCTCTTACTTACCATGCCAGCTTCTTTGTTATCCACAAATCCACTTACACAACTCAGTTCCATTTCTGGTAGAGAAGTGCTCAGTTTAGTAGCTGAAGCACTTTTGTGACCTCAGATACAGTGAGGTTTAAAGGTGTTATACATTTTGGCTGGTTTTGGCTGCAGAATTTCTCTGACATTTTTTCCATTGCTGCTTCCAGCTCTCTTATACTTTGCATGAACTGGAGATGCAGGGTGCTGAAGAAGTGCAGCAAACCTGTCAGGCGGGACATCAAAGCTGGTTTCTCCTACTGCCAACAATTCTTCCTGGCACTGAAGACAATAAAGTGTTGCAACATTTTTCATGCTGACTCCACGCCTGACAGTCTCTTGGTGTGTCCACTGAACTCTTGTTATTGTAAGCTCCAGGTTGCGATGACATTTTTGGAGAGATTAATGCATTTTAATACAGCCAAAAGCCTAATGAATTGTTCTTCTCATGTTCTTCAGAAGTTATGAAATGAAACCAAAAGATACAGGTGGATATCTACAGTATGACATTGATGTTCCTGTAGGCTTTCTTTGCATGTCAGTGTATCTCTACAGACATTTTCAAGCAATTCTGGTTATCAAAAGATGTTAAAAGGGCTTATACATATTTGCATAATGCTGAATACACTTTAACATTTATTGATGTTGATCAGTCTTTGAGTACTTGAAGTCTATGGGTAAGGACACAACTCGCAGCATGCAATATGATTTTTCCACTATGGTTTGTGGTCTGACCTGGGTGCCACAGAACTGCAGGGAATGTGGCAGAAGTAGGGCGGATGCTGATGCTGGACTGACAGGTGCCTCTGCTCTGCTGTGGCCCCTCAAAGGGAATCTAAGGAGAGCCCTTGATGCCCATCTCCACCCACCATGATCGATGCTGCCTGAGAGTGAGTGAAGAAAAGACAGTGGGGCAGAGCTTGGGGGTGAGAGAGTGGAGATGTCCTTTGAAGACCCCGGCACTTTCTCCCTGAAATATCTGCATCCCCCAACCTTCAAAGGCAAGAGGGCGCTTTACACCTGTCTGCTCAAAACAGTTTACAGGATTCCTGCCGTTTTCGTTCACCTTTTGGAAGATGGCATCACTGGAAATGCTCTTGTACAGCCCTGACTACTCCTTTCCTCCGAGTGCAGCAAGTGACCTCTAAAGTATTTAAAAGCACGGCTCTGTTCCAAAATGAGCTCCCACTTTTGGGACCTTCCAGAAAAAAATATACAAACATGAAGAATAGGATGCAGAGTACAGAACAACATAATAATAATAATAATAATAATAATAATAATAATAATAATAACTCCTGAAGTGATTCTAAATAAATACAATGGATTTATATTTTATACTAAAGCACTATTCATCGTGCTTTATCAGAATGACAAAGGTACACTTGTGTTGCCGAAACAATACAATAACAAAGTTGAGAAAAACACCATACATCAAACAGCAGCATCACAGATTAACAAGTAAACGATGACAATGATGACAACAATAATAACAATAATAAACAAAAAAATAAGTGAAGCAAAATTATTTAATAACCTTTACTGAGTTACAACCAAATGCAAGGCAGATTTTGCACAGAGAGCAGGGGGGATTTCAAAGTCCAAGCCTTAATGGTAACTTACGAGGTTTCATGTTTCCATCCAGTTTCCAGGGGATCATTAAGGCATTTATTTTTTAGCCTGCAGTCTGTCCAGTGCAAGACTGAAGAGGTCCTGAGGTGTTTCCAATCCTGGAGGCCCTGGATTAAATGCAGGTCAGTCAGAAGGCTTCTCTTTAACAAAAAATTACATTACAGTAAGATGTACTTTACAACTCCTACAATTCAAATAACCTGTAATGCCAAATGTTACCCATTTCATTCCATAAATGTGGAATGTTCTTCAGCATCTAACCAGTTTTACCCAGTTTTATAATCAATTTAATCAGTAACAGCTCGATAAAGCATCTTAATTTTTTTCATTGAGTACTTTCTGCAAACATCTCCAATATACATTGATCAGCTGCAACATTAAAACCAGCTGCCTAATATGGCATATGCCCCCCCCATGTGGCACCAAGACGTTAGCAGCAGATCCTTTAAGTCCTGTAAGTCGTGAGGTGGAGTCTCCATGGATCTGACTTGTTTTCCCAGCACATTCCACAGATGCTCAATTGGATGGAGATCTGGGGAATTTGGAGGCCAAGACAACACCTTGAACTCTTTGTCAGGTTCTTCAAACCATTCCTGAGCAATTTCTGCATTGTGGCAGGGCCACTGCCATCAGAGAATACTGTTGTCATGAGGGGGTGTACGTGGTCTGAAACAATTTTCGGTAGGTGGTACGTATGTCAAGGTAACATCCACATGAACAACAGGACCCAAAGTCTCCCAGCAGAACATTGTCCAGAGCATCACACTGCCTTCTTCCTATAATGCCTCCTGCTGCCATGTCTTCCCCAGGTAAATGATGCACACGCACCCAGCCATCCACAAGATCTAAAAGAAACCGTGATACACCAGACCAGGCCACCTTCTTCCATTGCTCTGTGGTCCAATTCTGACGCTCTCGTGCCCATTGTAGGCACTTTTGCCAGTGGACAGGGGCCAGCATGGGCACTCTAACTGGTGCGCAGCAATGCAGCCCCATGCACAGAAACCTGCAATGCACCGTGTGTTCTGATACCTTTCTGTCATGGCCAGCATTAAGGTTTTTAGCAATTTGTGCTACAGTAGCTCTTCTGTAGGATCAGACTAGACGGACTAGCATTCATTTCCCACGCCATCAATGAGTCTTGGACGCCCATGACCCTGTCGCCAGTTCATTGGTTGTCCTTCCTTGGACCAACTTTGGTAGGTACTGACCACTGCATATCAGGAACCCCCCCCCACAAGACCTGCCGTTTGGGAGATGCTCTGACTCAGTCATGTAGCCATGGCAATTTGGCCCTTGGAAAAGTCACTCAGATCCTTACGCTTGCCCATTTTTCTTGCTTCAAACAGATTAACTTGAACAACTGACTGTTCACTTGCTGCCTCCCCCACCCCTTGATAGGTGACATTGTAACAAGAAAATCAATATTATTCACTTCACCTGTCAGTGGCCAGGGTTAGGGTTACAGATTGAAATGAAAAAGCACAAACTGTGTTTGAACCTGAGCCACACGAGGCAGAGAATGAGAACAGAGTGGCTGGATGCAGTGACGCCACCTGGTGTCACACTCGCACTCATTTCCAATATCTCTCTGATGTTAGTCAGCTTCACTTGGAGAGAACTCATGCTGTATCAGTCTTTACAAAATAGGAAGCAAACCTTTTTGTCAGTGTAACACTCAGCTGAATAGTAAATTACAGGGAAAGATATGCTTTTGTGAGACAGCAAATATAGATGCCACACACAATAGTTTACACACACCATATATTTATTTTTGAATTGGTTATACATATTTTACACTTTTATTTTCACAAAAAGTGAAATCAAATGGAAAAAATACAACTGAATACTAACTGAAAGAGCAAAATACAGGTCAAATTGCTGATATAAAATTATATTCAGGAACAGAGATGCAATATGAGAAGATGTGTTCCCAGATTTGCGTGTGGTACCCTTCCTCTAGGACCTTCTGTAGGAATGTTCTCACACACCTCAGACACGAGCTTCAATAAAGAGATCTGACTAAGAGGCTGGTGCCTGTAACCATTGCAGAAAACTTCTCAGTGCGGTTCGGAAGGGGAGTGTATGGAAGCAGGAACTGCTATAACTTTATCCACAGTTTCAGTCTTGACTCCTGGAGCTGAATCAGCATTCTGGCATCACCTGTACAGAATTGCATGACCCAGCGTTCACTTGCAGAGAAGACTGATCGCATTGGGGTCACATCTGCAGTACACATCAGGAAGGGAAAGTGACATAGTGGTCCTGCTTGTGCAAAACCTCAGCATTGCTCCATCACTCCAGCCTGTTGTTGCACTGCATGCTGTTCATGTTCAGAATGTTTCTGTCGCCTCAATTTATCAGCAGATGGCGTCAGTTCCTTAAGACTGCTGCACAGTAACTCCTGAGGTACCTTAGACACTAGATGCAGGTTACTGAATTTGATTATAGAAGTTTTAATACAGCTGTGATAAGGAAAGACTAATTTGATCCTAAACTATCTGGTGAACCTATAAAGTCATCAGAGCTTAGAACAGCAAAAAGGGCAGCAGAGTGATGTCAAGTCGACTGTGATTCATTCTAGGGTCAGTTCATTTCCTTCACGTCACCAAAATGCTCTTTCTCTCTCACTTCTCTCAGCTGAGTGTTGCAACACAACAGATTATTTCAGATGAAATTATATTTTAAAATTGAAGCTGCATCACTGTACCAAAGTGTTGAACTCTTAAGGACCACAACAGTGCAGCTGCTGGAAATAAGAATCATGATCAGAAGATCAGATATCATTTCCTCAAGCTGCCAAAGGCTCTTTTTGATAGTTTGCATGAATACAACCCCCATCATTACTGACTGTAACTGGGTGACAAGTTGTTCTCAGATAAACAATGAAGTCAGCAACACAAACCACTAAACTGTACAGTTCACTCAAAAGCACTTTCTTCTGAACAGGCCTTGGGCTCATATAGCCTCAGACTGCTCTCCTGCCAGCTATGATTAGATGGGGCTGCAGGCTGCAGGTGAGCTGGGGTTGTCAGACAGGTCAGGTGCAGTGGAGCCATTTCACTCAACTCTACAGTCTTTGGTACAACATCCCTAACACACCAGCCCTCTGAACAAGGAATGTGTCACAGTGCTGTGATCCAGACCTGTACGTGGCAGAAATTACAAGGTTATGTAGACAAACCCACTTTGTCACTGGTGAGCAAGATCATCCCCAGACCTGTCACAGGCATCTCTGCACAGATGTGATGTTGAAGCTGCTGCATGGCCGTTTGTTTTTCCTCCACTTCACAACAAAATTTGGGAATTGTGGAAAAACCATGTCGGATTACCGTTTTTTAATTATTCAAATATTTTGCGGTGGATTTTTAAGCATTGGCATGGTGCCACAGCAGAAGACACCAATGCCTCTTAGATCTTTAGGGCCAAGCTTTAAATCTGTCTCTGGATTTGTATGGTGAGCACAGAGACGCACTGCAGAAGAAGGCAGCAGCAAACCACTTCCATTCCTCTCCTCTCCAAGCGAACCATGCAAGTGGTCACCATGAATCAAACTGAAGTCCTGAACTTCCCTTACTCTATATGGCTATTAAAAACATGGCCAGTAACGGGTCCAACATTTCTGCTTCCTTTTAGCCTACTTGTAGGTAGGGCCCAAGGATGTCGTTACAGACAGGATACGGAAAGGTGTTGTACTTTGTTTAAGTAGTTGGATGCAGAAAAATGTTGTACTTTTGGGGGGATAATCCGCAATTATTTCTCTACCTTTCTCCTCTTTGTTGCATAGCACATCTTGGCCTGATTCTTCACAACTAAGTGACCATGCAGCAGTTGAGATACTCTTGTCAGTCTTACTAGTCTATGACCAGCAAGTTAACTGGCATACAGCAGAAATCTCAGCTGTAGGATAAGACAGAACTTTATTCCTGTTTGCAGGGAAATTCACCAATTGAAATGTAAAGTTAAAGTTATATGAAAATAAGTTCTTTATAACCTTTTAGACACCCCTCATTCTTGGAAAGTTCAGAAACCTTGGACTGTGGGATCACATAAACTTACAATGTTCTTTTCTTTGTTTTTCTCTTTAAAGTATTCCTTGCAGTTAGTTTGGCAGGTTCTCACCATCTTGTGTGCCATTTGAGGCTTTTTTCTGGCTCACAGTCCTTTTCACTTCATCCGGAAAGGCTTAAACAAAGTATTCACTGACCCATCACTCCAGGGCTTTCTCCAGGGAGTTGCGATCAGTCAAAACCAGGTCTGCATACAACAGATTAACAAACCTTTGCACTTGTGTGAGTCGCCTACAGTCTTACACCCACTTGTGATGACAGTTTCTCATTGGCTTGGGGACTGAGGCTCTACTTCCAGTGCACCTCTGCCTTGCGACTTTGGCTGAACAATATGTTCACTCTTTGAGCTTGACCAGACACAAGGGCCAGAAGGTCAGCGCTCTCCCTCCAAGCCAGCCTTGGCAGGCAGTTGTTTTCGAGGGCACAAAAAAATGCCCTTGTACCATCAATGTCTGAAAGTATTTCTGCATTTTTCCAATGAAAACTTTTTTGGAGGGATGTCTCAGCAGAACTGAGCTATAATACCTTTAGCTGGAGTGTAGCAATTAGTTTGCGTTATCCTTTGAGCAACTCCTGACATCAGGTTACCTGGCTTTGCTGCCGCTGTTCCAGTATTTCTTCCATCTTCCTAGTGGCTGTTAGTTTCGTTACTTGTGCACTATTTGCCAAAGAGATCCGCTCACATTCTCAACCATCAGAACAAGATCAAAGTAAACAGCAATAAGGCCTGAAAAACAAACCAGCACAAAAGTGAAGTAAACTAGATGTTTATTCTACTTTTCTTATACAATAGTGTGCCCCTTTCTGGTCTCATGCGTTCACTCACAGTGTTGTTCTTCTCAACAGCAGCCGATGGTTTCCTTGACAGCCTCCCTACCAGGGTGGTTGTGGGCTACAGGTGTGCTGCTGACATGCCTAAGGTGGGTCTTCCCACAGGTGGAGATGCGAGGGAGAAATTTTACAGAGATACAAACCCCACCTCATTCATTCATTCATTTGGAAAGTAAATAAGAACCGTTTCTTGACATACTTTCCCATTGTGTTGTCCCACACTTACTTTCCTCTATTATTAAAAGCTTGTCCAAGTCAAGGCTGCAGTGGTCTAGAGTCTCTCCTGGAGAGGTTCTGGACCGCTGCATAAGTACACAGGGCACCAGGCTGGTGAGTGGACATCCTAGGCAGGATTTAAATCCATTGCAGAGTTTCTTTACTGCTGTGTAGTTAGTCTTCCACTGTCTTACGAAGACAATTCCTTCTGAAAAATCCCATCATTAGGTGAATTTTCATAAATAAGACAAAATTACCATTAGCTTCATTGCTAAACGTTTTCATGTGTTCTTGGGCCCCAACACTGGCAATCATTTATAGTCAAACATGATTAAATTCTAAGAAAATGGGCACCATTACTTCAATATTTAACTTTTGTTATTATAATGTGATACCATATAATATAATACAAGACCATTTCCCTGCATTAAATAATTTACAATACTGTATGGCTGTGTACTTGCACTCTTTCAGCTTTTTTGTAGTTTTTTTAGTTTATTACCATATACTCAAAGGCTCACAAACAACACACACATACATACATGATACTTGATATTTTTGCATTAATTCAATCTTTAATGCAAAAAATACAAAGCATAAAAGACAAAGGAAATCAATTAAAACAATGAACTGGCACTCACGAGTGAACAAGCAGACATTGTTTGGACATCCAAATGGGGGCTGGCACCACTAAGACTATATCAAGTGAAACTGGCAAACAACGAGAGATGGAAGTTGAGTGCAGCACAAGCCAAACTATAACTGCAAAGTAGATCACATGATGTCTTTGCTCTTACAGTATTCAGCTGTCAGGAAATGCATGTAATCCAAATTTGTTCCTCATAAATGTGAAGAAATGCCTCCTAGATTTGTCAAAACCCCAGTGGGTGTATCTTGGGGAGGACTGCATATGGAAATTGAACTCAAAAGCGTGGCGTACTATACTGCTTGCATTTACGCATTCTTTTTCATCTACTACTGCAGACAAAATAGATGAAAGGAGGAGATTTCAAATCCAATGTCTTTTTTTATTAAAATCATACAAATCTGTTGTCAGTTATAAAAGCTAAGTGGTTCTGCTGGTAAATGGTTGAGTAATGCGCTTCCTCCCTGAACACGCAAGCGTAAAGTTGCAGGATCTCGGCCAGTCATTGCTTTTAATCCTGTGAGGCCTCAGAATCTCCACTGATCCTACAGAAAAAATAACATATTTACAAACATAAGAAACAAAAGGCAAGAAATGTGGTAGCTCAATCAAGATTTTAAAAACAAAAAGTTTTTCACAGGTTCCAACATAGTCATTTAACAACAATAACATTTTTTTTTATCTACACAAAGTTTATTCCTGGTGTCTCTGACCATTTTCCATCTTAAACTCTTTGTTGAGCATTTGGCAGTGTTGATCCTCTCAAACATCACACAGAAATAAGGCACGTACCTTATGACCATTTCCTTTTTCTCCAGGGTGCAATTTTGAATTGACAAATGCATTACTGACGACAAATAAAACAAGAACAAAACGGTGTTTGTGATGAGCACATAGTTCACAAAAGTAATGCACAGATATGCTGCCTTGGCACAACTTCATGCCCCTCCTTGTCTTGGACCCCTTACAGGAGGACCTAACAGATACACGGTAGAAGGTTGACAGAAAAGGCTTCACAGTGTGTTAAGTGGAAGGACTTCACACAGATAACCTCTAACTGAAGGGGTTAAAAACAGCCACCTGGCAACTGTGTAATGGGTCAAAAAATAAAGATCATTTATGGAATGCAAGAAAACAAAAGTGCAACATAATTACATTATTTGTCACAAAAATGCTAACATACATAATAAATGTATGAACATATTTTGCTGCTCTTAGTTTCCCTAAGGGAAATCCTTGTTTTAACATATTGCTAAGTTGCAATATTTTAAATGTTAAAAAGTTATCTGCACATGACTTCTGACTTGCTTAAACGCTGTTTCCTGGTAAAATGTGTACTACTTAATGTGTGCGTGTAAATGCAAACAAAACTTTTCAGAAACCATATCAGCACTTCAAAACAACTTCATCTACTGAACAATAAAAACAACTTTTTACTTTAGACACGGAATTATAAACAGCGCAATATACATTATGCGGTCCCAAAATGTATTAAAACAAACATTATATACATGTGGATACCTATACAGACAATGTCGATTCATCAAAACATGCATTAGTGAACTACAATGTGATGAAATGTCATGATTATCTGTCAGTTACATTTATAATGGTCTTTTGCTTTTTTGGACTCTATACTCAGTGTGTTCAGAAAACACCATCAATTGGAAGACTTGTAAAACTGCACAGACCTTCACAGACTGACTAAGCAGAAAAAAACTAGTGTTACTAGTAGTATAAAGATAAACAAATTAATCCATATATACATAACACTGTGTCCAAATTGTAGGCTAACCCATTTTAACCTGCTGACATGTGCCTTTTCAAGCAGGAATATAGGGGTCTTTTACCAGGTGTGCACTGGTAGGACCACTGGTAGTTTAATGAGGGTTTTTATTAATAAATGACCGGCTTGATAATCACATGCACTTTACCATCAGTTCACAAGAAGAAATGCGATGCACAGAATACTTTTAGATCATACGGGCAGAAGACCACAGCATCCCCCCGTCATTAACATAAAACAATACAAAAGGAGTGCTTCAAAAATAGCCTTCATTCCAGAAAAGGAATAATGCGCCACATCCCTGATCCCAAGGGATGACATGAATATAAAATAAATGCATTTCATTTTCACTTCTCACACATGAAAGAGTCTTTCTGCTTCCCTGCACTCTGGACAACACGGCTATTGCACAACAGCCAGGAACTTGCTCTCCTCCACCAGGTTTGTTAGAAGGGAGCTCATGTCCCCTATTGCCATATTGCTGTGGAATGTGAGCGGAGCACACAGTGCTGTGAGTGAGTTTCGGGAGAGGCTCCGCGGGATGCCGGGGCTGTCCTGGTCATAGCAGTCCTCCAAGATGCCTTCAAAGTCCAGCAGCATGTTGTCTGGGATCCCAGTATCACTGGTCATTTGATCGGACTCTAGAGAGAAGAGCACTGGGTCATTTGTTGTCACTGACCTGTTGGCCATCATTTCAAGGAGGCCATGGTCCTTGGCAACAGGGTAGGAGGGTGCGTTGACTTCAACTGATTCGTAAGACATGTGATGACCAACAAAGCCTTGCTTGAAGACACCATTTTTCTGCTGCATCTCTGAGCAGGAGCGCACCTGCAGATAGTCTGGAACCTCCAGCTTCAACTGGGAGCCATGGTTAGAGAGGGCTCCACTGGGTCCATTTGAGCTCCTCAAACATTTCTGCTGGGTAAGAATGGGGTAGTCACTTCTCTTCAGTGCACCATGCTGCTGCTGCTGCTGCTGCTGCTGCTGGTGTTTAGTGGCAGTGGACGCCCCATTAACCACCTTATGGATGGGGGGCATGTGGGTACGGGTATTACCTGTTGCACTTTGGGAGATGTTGTCTAGACTGGCACTTTGGAAGAGGGAATTTGCATTCTCCAGCACATCTGCAGCATGGTTTTGCTGGATGCATAGCTGTGGGCTTTGACAGGGCAGCTGTGTAGATCCAAACATGGCTTGGGAGACATCAGGCTGACTGGAGTTGTGTGTTAAGGGAGACCCCTTTAGAGTCTCAGGATAACTGCTTGGAATTGCCTTGAGCTTTTCAAAACTACCTCTGCATTGCTGCTGCTGTCCTGACTTCACTGTTTGTCTCTGCTGAACTTCCATTTCCATTTCCTCACTATTACAATTTCCAAGTATGGTGCTCATTGGCTGGAAGCCATTTGGCTGTAGGGTGCAACTGTCTTGAAGACCCATGAACCCACTCGATGATAAGTGATGCTGGAGCATCCTATTAGCTATTGTCCCAAATGGTTGGCTGCCAGTAACCTGCTCTAGTTCTGGCCACTGGCCACAGCACTGCTGATCATTCTGTGGGAGCTTGTCTGTTCTTCCTGAGCTTACTTCATTCCACTGGATGGGTGTGGCGTCACTGGTGCTTCCCCTTGTGTCCTGCTGTTCTGGGTTCTGGTATGCCTGGGTGACTGAGGACATTGGGACCTCTGGGTACCTTGAGAGCTGCCAACACAATGAACCAACAGGAAGGCCAACATCATGGCAAACGTGTTGTCTGCCAAACTCCTTTAAGTGGAGGTACTGCACCAATTCATCAGGTACCGTGTGCTCTTCATTTGGCTGTTGAGCTCCACTGGCTTCCTTCGTATTCTGAACTTCCAGCACCTGGTGTTCAGCCATGCTGTCTGGACAGGGCAAGAGGAGGCCACAATGCAAGTTCCCATTTAAAAATGTATGGTTCTGGAGCCTCAGGCTCTGGGTCTGTACACGATACTGGGCACCAGCCAGCAGGGGCAGGGAATGCACACAGTTGAGGCTGCTGAAGCATTGGACCTGGAATGGGCCAAAGGACTCTGAAGGCTGAGCCCACACAGGGTCACTGGCTCGCCTCTCGGCACATCTCGCAGCCTCCTGCGTAAAAAAGGTTGTGTGGCCACACCCATGAAGCTGAGTGGAGCTGCTATCACTGTACCGGCGGGGGGGCACCAGTGGTGGCAACACGTTGTGACTTCCTTTCTTGTAGCCCCCCGTCATTGCCATTCGGGTCTTCAGGCTCACCTGCTCCATGTTGGGTAGAGGAGTTGGGGGCAGACCACCTGTGACAGCTGCGTACTTTGCCTTCAGGCAGTAATGCTGTGCTGGGGTGAGGTTGAGCATCCCCACTGAGGTCCCACCCACACCCCTTCCACTCCACAAGCTACCGCCACACTGGCTGGATTCGCTGGAACGGCGGGAGGCATCAGTGGAGATGGGGTCATAGGAATCTGTGGTGCTGAGGCTGTGCTGGTGCCGATGGAGGCTCCCCTCACACTGGGAGGCCTGGCTGGAGCGCCGGCTGGAGAGGTACGGGGACACTACGGAGGACTGGCGACCAGAGCTCAAGTAGGCAGAGCTGGCAGTGCTGGCCTCACTGTCTCGTCGTTCCTTCAACAGGCTCAGCATTGTCACCTCAGCACCCGGTGGCACCCCCCCACTGCGGCCTGGATATGAGCCTGAAGAGACAGGAATGGCAGAATGACCTACAACTGCCTTATGCTGACTTTTGAAATAAACTGCTCATGACTCCATCTGGCTGGCAACTGGGCTAAGAAAGACTTCTGACCAGAAGGCATGTACAAATTTTTACATTTTTTAAAATAACCTGGAAATTCAGTGTCATGCATGTATTTTTAATTCAAAACCAACCCCATGACAAAGTTAGCTAAACTTTTTAGTCATTTACTGTTAGCTATGTCATGATTCACAGTTTTGACAGTTTTGTCTGCTTGTGGCATGAAACGCCCTGTATTTGTTTTTATTCAGTTTGTCTTTTCGAGAGGTTGTTTGCAACAGCAAGCCCTGATTCAGCGGCTTTTATTCTTTCAAAACTATGATGATTCTCAAAGAATAAAAACACCACCCAGTTGAATGGCAATTTGCTTTTGAATTACAGGAAGGAGACAAAAGAGCCGGTTGTTTACCATTTGCTATTATGGATGGAATCGAGGGGCCTTTGGAGGTCGCTGTGGGGGAGTGCGGGACAAGCCGGGGAAACATGCCATTGACCTGTTGGAGCATCTCCATTTTGACACACTCCATCCAGCATGGTGGCCGTGCTACAGTGCAATGGGCTCCCAAAACCGCTGCAGTAGAGGTGCCAGTAGAAATGGTAGAATCCATGATGGGGTCCTCCTGCTCCAGCTCTAGCTCCAGGTCCAGCTCCAGCTCTTCTTTATGGTCTCTACCCTGCTGCCCTGTGGTGCCTCCCCAGCTCACAGCAGACTGGACTGCACTGCTGGAATGGGCGCTGATGGGGGACTGCTCACTGCTGCATGCAGACTGACCGCCAGGGCTTGGCTGAGGCGCCTGAGGCAAGGAAACAAGGCCAGAGGCAGAATGCCAGTCAGATGAAGCACCAAAGTGGAGGCTTTGCAAGAAGCATCTACCTCTGCTATAGGCTTAGTCCTTCATCAAAGACATCACCGGCAAGGTCATCTGAAAACACTGGTTTCTGAATCTTTTAATCAATCACCAGACCTCTGATCTGTTTTAAGCATGGTTCCTGAGATCTGATACAATACAGTAAAGTATTTCCTGCAATCCGAGCAACATCATCCACTGAATATGCAGCCTTAATGACCTGATGGCTTCCATTTTTTTTCTCCTGCACACTTGATCAGCCCATAATTTCAGCTGCTATAGCCGTCATTTTAGCCCAAAGCTTTAACCATGATGAAAATCCTGCATACAGTAGAGTCCTGATCATCCGACTTTTTGGTTCATCCGACATCCCCACCTGACATAACATGTGAGTTATGTTATGTCAACGCCGAGCTTCGTCTACATTTAGCATTGAGATGCGTACGTTCCATCAAGTTCCACCTCTTACTCTTGTCTTTTTTTGGCCTGTTGCACACTACATTACTGCACAGCTGGTTTACTCATCTGTGGTTGGTGATTTTTAAATTATTTTTCTTTTTTTGTAAAAAAGACTACAAAAAGGCAATTCCATACATAGAATTCAATTCTGTATTTCCATTCTGTCCAATGTTTTTATTTATGCAACACCCTGTCAGTTCAGTTTAATGTCAGACTAGCTGAGCGAAAAAGTGCAGCAGCAGAAAGATAAAAACCATCATAACATTACATAATCACAAAACTGTTTTATCACTGAAGGGGTTTTACTTACTACATGAGTATTTGTTAGTGCTGTAGATGAATGCCACAGAGACTGAGACAATGTGCCTGGTGAAGCCCACTATAAAGAAAAAAGTGTCCCAAATCCTGTGTGTGTGTGTGTGTGTGTGTGTGTGTGTGTGTGTGTGTGAGGCAATGCAAAAATCTTCACAAAGGCTGAGAAGTGGCTGTTGCTTGAAAAGCAGAGAAATGGATAACAAAAACAGACATACAGAGACCAAGGTTTATAGATATATAGATAATTGGGACTCTACTGTATTTCTTTTCATCATTTCTCTTTACCCCTTTTTCCCCAAATTCATGTACCCCCTTATATAACTGTTACATTGACCATAAATAATTGCTTGTCCAACTCAAGGTTTTTGGTGGTCCAGAATCTATCCTGGAAGTAAAGTGTGCTATGCAGAGTCCCCCTTGGATGAAAAGCCAGTCTACTGCAGGGTGGCCACACACAGTTACACACATTGTCAATGCTTCAGGCCATTTAGAGTTTCCAGTCCACCTGAAATATGTTTTTTATTCTGTGCGAGTAACACAACACCTGAACGCAACTCAGAACCCTGCTACAGCGAAACCCGAATCCCACAGGAAAACAGTAAATAATCATGAGTACACAAAAATGAACAACTGGAAGATGGAAACCAAAATGGCAAAAATGTGATGTGTGGCCCACCAACTTCATGGATTGGTTTAAGCTCAGTTCTGTACTCATGCTTCACTTCAGTAACAAATAAAGCACCTGTAGAGGTGAAAAAGCCAGAGCAGCCAAGAACAGGTGCTAGTTTCACGTTCTTTTTGCATTTCAAATGAAAACATAGCTGGAGTGGTGCAGAACACAGTACCCACGTGTGTTCACATAAACAAAGGGACAACAGGTTAATTTCAATCTCACTGTGATGCTGGCTGATGAAAAGGGAACGGGCGTACTGTACACAGGGCAGCTGAAACCATTTCATTTATAACTTTGAGCTTCATCTGAGCTCAGAAGCATCCTGTGAGTCTTAAATATCCACCCACCTTCTGCTGCTCAGACAGCAATGATTGTGATCGAATGTGAAAAATGATGCTTGACGGTCAGTGTTGGCACAATTAAAAGCTCAGTATGCAGCGAGGAGCTGCACACATATGGAACAGTCTGAACTGATGATTATGGACACATGAAGGAAATGTAGTGTCTACAACACAGAGACGCCGCATGCACCCTTCTCACCTGATTACCCACTGTCCTTAGGAAATGAGAGCAGGTAATGCATAATGCATTGGGCAGAAGAGAAATTCAGTTATTATATGAGCTGAAGTAACTCATCCTTATACAGTAGCATCATAAACTTAATAAAATAGGCATTCTGATTAAAATTGACTTGGTGTCAAACTGTGTTCACACTCAGGCCAAAAAGGGATGAACATACCATAGGCTTCTCAGTTTTGATGGACTTGACGTGCAGACGCTCATCTGGTTTTGAGGTATGGTTGTAGTCCCTCTGTTCCAGATAACCCGCAAGGCCCTGTTGGCCTGGCAGCCGTCCTGTGCCATTGCCCCTGGGATCCCGAGCTTGTGGCGGGGGCCGGGGGTGCGTGTCGCCTCTCTGCTTCTTAGTGACGTGGGCCTCGGGCCCGTGAACGGTCTTGACGTGTTTGCGCAGGGAGCTGGGGTCCGTGTAGCGCTTGGTGCAGCCCGGGATCTTGCACACATATGGTTTCTGTGAGGTGTGTGAAGATAGAGCGAATCCGTGACTGACTTGTACACTTTAAACCGCTGACCAGCAAAACTGAGCTGTTTTGAAGCAGCTCTGATCTGATGTACGGGAAGGATCTGATTACTCTGCACTGCAGCTGACAACTGCGTACTTGCATGAACAACAAGGAAACGGTTGAGCTGATAATACATGAGACACATATGGACTGGAATAGTGTTTGCAGCTGTCATTTTTGTTGAGCTTCCGGTATATTTAAGAATGCGGCATTCATGTAAACACTGAGGACTGCTCTGTCTTCAGCTGGGGTGTGTGTGTGTGTGTGTAGGTGTGTGAGCTGCTGTGTATGTCACACAGCACCGGTCCTCCACAGCTTGTCCCCACACCTCATTGGAATGTGTGCGATTCTGGTGTTTGGCGCGGTCCGAAGCGTTCGAGAAGGCCTTGTTGCAGCCCTCGTGCTCACACACGTACGGCTTCTCCCCAGTGTGTGACCGCAGGTGAGTCTTCAGGTTTTCCAGGCGTGAATAAGCCTTAGCGCACCCCTCAAACTGCAACAAAGTGGGAGGAAACACACATACACACAGTGTGTTGGCAGGGCCTCAAAGAATCACAAACAAGTGCAGGTCATTTGGGATTTTCTGAAGCAGACAGAGCAAGTCTGACAATCTGTGGGTCTCCTCATGCACCGTCTAGAAAGAAACCCCCAATTCCTCTACTGCTGCATCTTTGCTAGTGTCAAGTATAAAGGTCACACACACGGCCCCTCTTTATCTGGCCTGGACATCAGTGCTCTACGCCCTTGAAGAAAGTTCTAGACTGTTGAAACCTGAACTGAAATGTTGCAGAAAACCCAAAATTCTTGTCTGAAAAGCATGACAGCTTTTGAGTATTTCAATCACTTTCTAAAGCCACATTCAGCAGGCTGATCATTGCAGTATGAATAGCTGCATAGTAGGTGACATGCACAATTTCTAAAAATCTCTTGCAGTTCAGCATCCCGTTTTGTTGTGGGCATGTCTGTAGGTTTCCTAGCCCTGAGTAGCATGTCGAGAGACTCACCGTGCACTTGTGGGGCTTCTCGCCTGTGTGGCGTCGCATGTGCACCACCAACATGTACTGCGCTTTGAAGGGCTTCTGCTCACGCGAACACTCCTCCCAGCGGCACACAAACTCCTTCTTCTCACCATGGATGTGCTCATTGTTGATGTGCTGCAACAGGAGGGAATGGGGCAGAACGGCTTCAACGCGGCGATTTGGACCACAGCCCAGAGCACCACCTTAAGTGACCCACTGACACCCCCCTTTTGTCACAGAGCTGATGATGGCGTCAGGGGTAGATGGCAGCAAGTGGAGCCTGAAAAACTGTGTGGTGTTGAGCCATTCAGGGTCAACGGTTCTAACGTGGATCCACATGTGGTCATGGTAACTATCTGCATGCACGGCACATGGACATTTACGCCAATCAATCACCCAACATGAAACATCACTGTCCCAGCATGTTCATCATAATTTCTGTCTGGTCTTCCAGCAAGACTCTCCATCAGATCCAGAATACCACAGTCCATGTTGTGTTTGGCGTGTGTTCCCTTCTTGTTTCCCACCACTGACTTCCTGTGGCTGTACAGCCCAAGGAGACCACTGCACTTCTCCACATCTGGCAGCTTGGTGGCCCCATTCACATTTTACATGCGGTCCAAGGTCCAGAGTCCTTTGGTTCTTGGTTCTTGCTTTGGTATAATGAGCTGTCTTTCTGTAACTCAGAAATGCTAAATCCCTTTCAAGATTCAAGAAGGATCCCAAAATGGATCTCTTGCGGAACCACTTCTCTCCTTTTCTCCTAATTGCACTATGAACTTGCATCACATCATCTGTATCCATTACATCTGGACTCCCTATCAACTCCCTGGATTCCTGCAATGGATGCCGGCAAAAAACTGTGGTATTGGAAAGACTGGTTGTGCTCTGACAATCACACTGGAATCACTGCTCTGAACTGCATGTTGCTTTGCAGAAAAATGTCCGCTAGGTGAATGTACAGTACGTTACAGTAAATGTTATACCTTAAAATGACCACAAGAGGGTCTGTAAATACGGCTATAGAGCCAAACTGATATGGAAAATGAGCGGTGTGTTTGGTCCCCTGGATGGGATTTGTGATCCAGGATGTCCAACAGACTCCTGGTCTGGACATCACACGATTGATTTATCTAAGGTCAAGGTTCAAGGTTCACGGTTCACTTTACAGTTATTCTGCACTTACACAGGTGTATGAGAGAGAATTAAAATGTGCTTTCTCCTGGACCGCAATGTACTAAACAACATGATGACACAAGACAGTAGAGACAAACTCAAGTAAACAAATAGGAAAGAAGATGAATTAAAAGCTTTATGTATAGGTACTGGACCCAGGCGCAGGTTGCTGTGCATTAACGTGCTGCCATTTCCATGTCTAACATTATCGCAGTCTACATTTGAAGCAGAAATAAAAACCGCCCCTGGTTGCACACAACTGTAACTGTAAGGCTGGTTCAGGTTCCTTGTCACATACAGAGATTCCCAGAAGTCTCCAATTTCACGTGTGGAGAAATTTGGAGCAGATAGTGAAATCCTCCTCTCCCAGCCATTGTTTAGTCCCAGCTCAACGTGGCTTGGATTGACAATCGTTCACGATTACTTGGACTTGAACTCCACCTGCTGTGACTCCACTGGAATCCTGGTGGCTTTTGCAAAACTGTAGCAGCATTATTTGGTGGCACCAAAGCATCGTCGTGTCTCTCGGTAAGCAGCACAGCCTTAACAGGCTGCCTTCCCTTCTCCTTATTCTCTGTCCATTATGTAACATGTGGGACGCAACGCAGAGGAACAAAGTGATATCTTACAGCACCTGTGTCTGTTTTTAAGCTGCATTTCAAACAGCAGCCTGTCACTTGCAATCAGCCCCAGCGCCACCTTGACAGGCACTTTCAGTCATGCTGCAGCTTCCAATCCGAGGCTTTAAGTGGAAGTCAAGGGGATCCGGGGCGAGGGAATAACAACCACCAAATAATGATATCTGTTACCAGTCTTTCCAGCCTTTTTCGGCTCACTCGCTTTCTCTTTCAGGCCAAAGTGCTGACTAGCAGTAGGGTTAATGGCTACTGCTGGCAGGTGTGTTTATGGGGGGGGGGGGGGGGGTGGCTGGTCAAAGGAAGACAAACACAGACACAGAAAGCTCCAGGGATAAAGTCAACATCTGGCCAGAAAAAGCACGCTGCTCTCAGAAGTGCCTTTCCCAGGGCAATTTACACAGACACAATATCCTGAAGAGGGGGAACACCGTAATACTGCGTTCCTGAATGGGGGAGCGGCTGCCTCAGGGAATGAGGGAAGGAGGATAGGGAGCTGGGCCAGAGGGAAGGAGAGAACCTCCTCCTTCACCCCGTTGGGCCACTTCTCCTGGTGCTGGCATGGCAAGGCAGCGAGGTCTCTCAGTGAGTGCCGAGGGCAGCTGTCATGGGCTGAGGCAGTCTGAGCTTCTGTTATGTTTAGAGGCACCTACAGTTTCTGAACATGGTGCCATCCCAGGTAATGCAAGCAGTCCCGGATTTACAACTTGACTTTGCTGACACTGCATGAGTGTAAAACAGGGCTTTATTATACTTTCTCCACTAAATTTCCACATTAGTGATTTCCCTTTCCAGATCTTTTTTCTTCTGCTTTTTCACTTTAGCACCACCAGAACCTCACTTTTTGCTTGCTTGAGTGTAAATAAAAACATGAAAGGCATCACTATCATAAAGTTCTTTAAATTACATGTTTTTATTAAATACAACACAATTGCAGAGAGATGGCTGACTAAACAGTCACTAAACCTTGCGGAAGAGCAGCCAGCGCATTTAACACACAGCAGATAGAGTATTTGCATTGCAATACATTAAAACCAACTCCCAGGACTCAAAAATAAAATATTAAGGTTGATGGGACGGCTACAATAAGTCCAGGTCACTGCAGGTTGCATGCCTCGTATGTCAGGGAACACTTGTTCAAATCACACTCTTGGACAGACGGCAAAGATACATTGCGCGGCTGAAAAAAAGTCACACACCCTAATGTTTCATTGGAGCGCCTTTAGCTTTGATTAGGACACGCATTCGCCATGGCATCGGTTCGATAAACTTATGCAATCCTGCAACATTTATTTCCATCCAGAGCTGCATTAATTTTTTGCCAACATCTTGTATTCATGATGGGAGAGTCGGACTGCTGCGTAAAGTCTTCTCCAGCAGATCTCAAAGATTCTCAGTGGGGTTAAGGTCTGGACTCTGTGGTGGCCAATCAATGTGTAGAAATGATGTCTCTCTCAACAATTTGAGCCCCATGAATCCTGGCATTGTCATGTTGGAAGAAAAAAACCCATTGATGGAAAAACCTGCTCATTCAGTATATTCAGGTAGTCAGCTCACCTCATTTTTGGGGCACATAACGTTGCTGAACCTAGACCTGAGCAACTGAAGCAACCCCACATCATAACACTGAATTAAATCCAGGAGCTGACTTTTTTTTGGCCGGGCAGTGTAGCAACAAATGGTATGAGGTCCATGAGGAAAAATGTATTGCTCATCTTTCTGGTCTGGTGGGGTTACTGCAATGTAATTCTATGAGCATGCACAAGACAGCATAAAGTCCTTCCTTTTCTGGAGGGAAACTTAACAGCACAAAATCTGTCTGCACAAGAGCAACACTGTACCTCTCAGTGACACCACAGTACCACCAACAGTGCATATTCAGCAAGGGGCCATGGAAGCTGTTTCAACTTTGCATCCACTGTGGTGAAGAAACCCCAGCTTCCCAGAAGCCATCTCTCCCAAAAGGATTCCCCCTCTCACACGTAGCAGTTCAGGCAAGCCCAGCACCGACGTGTTGGACAGCCTCCTTTCATTCCTGGGAGGGAATCCCTGTGGCTCCCTATCTGTCTGAGCAACGGTGCTTGATATGTGAGGTGGAGCGCGATAGGCATCTCCCATGGTTCTGCTCCCAGCTGCGTCCGGCAAGGGGCACAGGATGTGAAGCATGGCTTCGTGGGATGTGAAGAAGGGGGGGCCACATTTACTGTGGGCCTGCCTGTGGATTTAATGGCATGATCTAATAGCAATTTTTATTGAATCAATAATATTCATGCAGAGCAGCCAGGTCCTTTCACGTGGAAATCGACTAACCGGTGCTGACAGTGCCGCACAGCAGTTATTCATCTTTGCCCCGGCAGCTTATTGGCCAACTGTAAAAGTGCTGCCAAGATGGATTTGGGTGTTGGGCATGCAGGGACCAGGATGCAACACCAGGTTTCTTCTCAGTCATGGTGGCAAGATGCATATAGAAATATACAGGTGTGTGCATAAGAGGCATTGAAACACACACGTATGTGTGTACAGAGAACCACCACATACTGGTGAACCTGGAAATATGCATCCAAGTGTACATCGAGCACTAGGTTCCACACTACTCTGACAGAGATGCACTCAGGTGGAGGAGGTGTATACAGGCAGTATAATAAATATAAGAGCTGGACACTGGGATGATGTGAAGTACAGTGTATTCAAAACACACACAAACTATTCAAATGCAGACTTTTGCATCCCACCCACTTTCACAGATGATGTATTTCCTTATTTCGCTGCTAAACTATTTCCTTCCCTTATCTTGCTTTTTATATTTCTTACATCCCCTCCTTATCAAAAGTTTTCCTTAAAGTACCACCCCCCCAGCACATTTAAATGCACACTTGCATGGAAAAGAGGCCTGTTTACAAAGCAATTTCACAAAGCCACGGGTCCCGCAACACCACTTAGCTTTATCAAGTGCACACTAATAAATCATATGCTCTTTTGTGATGTCAATCGCTGAAGTGTTTTGTACAAGAAAGAGAAAAGGGAAAAAGTGGCAAGAGAGGGAAGGAGAAGGGAAAGAGAAAGGTTGGGGGCGGAGGATGGTGGTAGGAGGGGGGCTGGTGCAGGGTGGGGGTCTGGAATTGGCATGTGTAATTCAGCGAAGCCTTTTCATCTTGGAATAAGATACTCTAGACAGATAGCGCCTAATCCTTCTCCTGATCAAAAAAATCTGCATTTTACCAATTAAAGCCCCCCTCCAGAAGCAAGAGGGGAGCGGAGGTGGGGGAGCTCCCAGACTTCACACAAGTTTATCTCTTCACAGCACAAGGGAAGGATACAGACGCTGCTTTGTTTCATTTTTGGGGGGGCCGGCCACTTTATCTCCCTCCAAGAATGGGGGGCATCGCGGCAGTACTGGGGCTGGCCGTGCCGGAGTGGAGCTTGGGGTGTGTGTGTGTGGGGGGGCGCGATGGCGGCAGAGGCAAACCTCAACTTCACTGCAGTCACCACTGTCCCGTTCAGAGCAGCCAGTGGGTGGACTGAGCAAAATACATAACTGCATTTAGTAAATATATAAATAAAAATAAATGAACGAACAAGCAAAAATCTGACAGCCACATTGCTTCTGCCAACTGGGGAGGAAAGATAAGTAAGTTAAATTGTGCAGATATGATTCTTATCTTATCAGCCAAACCAAAAGCGTCTCGTTGCGGACGATAAAGGAATACTTGTGTGTGTCATGGTGAGACCGCATCTCCCACTGTAGAAGCACGGGGGGGGGGGCTGCTCTTCAGCACAACCAAGTACGGCCCTGGCGTGGATTTCAGGCTAAAATTAGACCCATATTAAAGTGTTCATTTGAATGCAAGCATTTGGTGAGATTTAAAATCAATTAGGATCTATTTACAAGAACATTCTGCATACTGGTTTTAAACATAGGAGAGACGTGTGAAACATGGGTTGTCCACTCTATAATTTTGTGCTTTTTTTAGCCAAAAGACTGAATGTAGATAGAATGCACCCTACACTGTATACATAATACAGAGTGGAATAGAAAAGTGCAGTTTGTAAGAAGCAGTGAAAACAGCATGGTTTCCAGATGCAGCAGAATTTTACAGGGAGACACACAGCACCTCTGAGTGCATCGAGTCAGGTGCTGCTTTTCCCGCTCCTTCCGTAGCGACGTTTCAGCAAAGCAGAAGGGAATGGTACATTGTTTAAACGTTTAATATATGGAAATTTCCTCACACTGAACATCTTTGAAGAGAGCCTCTGTGGTCCCAGTACAGTATTTATCCTATTACCGAGGACTGCAAAGATAAGACCATTTTCATTCTGCCCTGGCAAATTAGAGAGGAGGGACTCTGTAGGCGAATATTTTTATAAGCATGTCATCCATATCAGTATGAGCATAAAATGGAAAAATAAAGCACAATGAGAAAAAGCAATTCTGATCTCTGGGAAAAAAAGAGAAGTGTTGAGGAATTTTGTGATGAACCTTCATTTTTCTCCGTATCGGGCTACCTGAGATGTGACAAGAAGTAAGGAGAAGGACAAGATGGCACTGTAACGGTAGCCCACAAACTGAGGAAGAAGAAAGCAGAGGTGGTAGCACTGCAAGAATGGTCCTATGGGCTTTAAAAAAGGGGGAGATGGTAGTGCTGTTCCATGTCTCCACCTGGCTTTGAAAAGAAAGGGTGGTAAGATGGAGATGGTGGTGCTACAGCAGATCTACACCCATAATTAAAGGTAGTACAAATAAGGAACCCATGGAGATATGAGCCTTTGAGAGCTCCTACCCCCCATTAGCTGCTCTGCCCCCAGCACACGCACGCACACGCGCACACGCGCACACACACACACACACACACACACACACACACACACACACACCAGGTCCCCCAGAAACAAGGGCAAGAAGTTGTCAAGATTTTCCAACCTTTCAGCAGAACCCTTCAAACGCGGACGGCAGCCTATTCCATGGCGAGGATATCAATTATAGATAGCGGGCGTAGTGGAGCCGGCTGAGGATAGCGCTGTCAGACAGCAGATAGACAGCCATGGAGAAACAGCAATCTTTCCATCAGATGTGTGGCAACAGGGCCAGTAGGGGGTTGGGCAGTCATGGGTATATTTGGTTGAAGAGGACGACAGCGAAGAGCTAAGTATATTACCACGAGCTTCAGCTTTTATGTCTCTGAGGTTTTGGCTGCCCCCGGAGAGTTCCCCAGAAAGAAATACTTGCTTTCTATAGTAAATAGGAAAATCAGCGAAAATCCTAAGGTAGCTGACAAAACACAGGTGTAATAACCAACAAGACCCATTTGCTCAGTTTGTTCCAGGAACATAATTTAACTTAACCATCATGGTTGCCGCCAAAAGTTCAACAAATAGTTTGTTAATCTATGGAAAATTAAAACAAAAGAAAAAAATTCAAATAAGTAGCGCAGTAGCAGATGGTAGCAGAAGCCATTGCACAGTAACCTGACACTCACTGATATTCAAGCAAAATGATGTGAAGCTCAAGTGTGGGGAAAAAAGCCAGAAGGCAATTGAACAACGGAAGCAAAAAGCTGGTCCTACTGATCCTGACAGTGACAATGTCCAGAATATCTGTGAGCAGCTGTTACGCTGCTCCTCTAATCTTGTGGAAAACTTCCTTGACTTTCACAGATTAAGGATATTAAAAGACAAAAATGAAGCCACACAGCCAGAAAATGAGGGCTACATGGGGATCAGTTCCCGTGCAGCTACAGTACGGTCCTCCAGGGCCGATCCACATGCCGCAAATCAGTGTCAAGGCGACTTCTGGCTAGGAGTCACTGTCCTAAACCATGTCTTACTCCCTTCTCTTCAAGGCTGAGGGTACAGTATGCCACTGAACCCCATTCATTCATTCATCCATTCATTCATTCATTCATTCATTCAAATCTCTTTTTGAATAGTGTAATAGTTTGTTTTTATCTGCATTTTCAGCATTGGAAATACTACTCTGTGAATGGGCTTATGGGTATAACCGTTTGCAGGAAGACATCCCCAGTTTCAGGTAATCCTTTTTATATCAAATATTATTAATTTATTAAACAACCTAAAGTTAAAGTTGTTGCTTTTCACTTTGGGTCACATTTAACCGAATGTACACAAATAGTGCGCCAGCCAGCCAGGAGGAGGTCATAATATTCTGTATCCGAGGGAAACAATTATTACAGATAAAGATGTAAAGTGTGGCTTAGTCTGAACAGAACACCCACATCAGCTGGTTGGTGGCAAAAGTTTTCCCAGGAACCATCACCAAGATGGAAAAAAATGCTCGCTTTCGAAATTTTTACTGTAGTCAGAACCAAAAGGTGACAGCAGGCAGAGCATTTGGGTTTGGCTACTGGCATTATTTAAGTCTGACTGAAGACCCTTAAATCTAGTTTATAGCTTAAGGGAGCATCACTTTGTCTCTGATCAATTTTGACTGTAGGTCTAACAATTTGTTTAACTGAATTGAACTTAAAACAGTGGTGCAGCACATAAGGAAAACAGAAGGTGTAACAAACCCCAGTATAGAAGCTACTTCTGCTCCAAGTTTGCAGAGTTCTACCATAGTTTGAACACAGCTCTATGACCCTGGTTGGCTGCACAGCTCAAACATGAATATGTACCAAGGTGGCCCTCTGGATTCTAGCTATATCTGTCTTGAACATCTAGACCAGCATTTTCTGCACAGAGTGGCCCAGCAGCCATGAGCAGCTTCTGCTGTCCCGTTTATAAACCACCTTTTTGACCCTATGCTTCCCGGGTCAAAAAGGTGTAATGGGGAAAGGTAAAATAGTAATAACACACTATAAATCACCAAGCTGTTTTAGCATAAAAGTGGTGCATTTAGCACTTAAGCATCATTAGTGCAGGCGAACATGCCAGTGCTAGTTTGGAATTATTTGGAAAAGGAAGAAAACAAAACATATATCCCGAAATTTTATTACCCTTAAATGCCTAATGCATGCAGCACATAATTTTCACATTTCCATTTGACTCCATGTGAAAGCTACTGGTTTCTGTGGTCAAACTTGTGGATGGCACTGAAAACAATGTGTACTGGCTATAGTGACATGCACACAATAGTAAATGATATCTCACCAAACTTTAGTTCCTTTAAACTGGAATTTAGGATACTTGAGTGATTAGAGGATGCACAGTGCATGCAGACTGGTGTGCGGACAGTTATAAGAAATTATATTTCATAAAACTTACTATTATTTTCCCGAGTATGTGTTTGAGTTTAAAAATACGTTAGCATGCGTTTGCAGAGTGTGCCGTGCTCATATGTGTGTGAAAAAGCGAGTGTGTGTAGTGAGAAAATCCATTAGCAGGTTAGTGTGTGAGTGTAGAGCACGTGTGGCATCCATCACCATAAGAGTGTGTGTGTGTGTGTGTGTGTGTGTGTGTGTGTGTGTGTGTGGAGTGAGAAAGTCTGCTATTGTCATGTTCTTACAACACTCTGGGTGTGTTGTCATTACTCCCACCTCTCCAAGCCTTGTCAGGCATCAAATTTTGTATTTTCAGAATAGGAAGTAGCTTTTTCAGAGTTTATTGAACAAAATGCTCGTTTGGGGTGAGAAGTATCTGTGTACCAAATTTCAAGTCTGTGGCCTGAAATACAAAGGTGTACATAAAGAACAGACAAACAAACAAGCAAAAAGAAATTGGGCTTTATAGATACAGCTAAACCCAGAAACACACGGTGCCATGCAGGGTCATCTCTGGACGAGACACTGGTCAGCTGCGTGCATTATGGACAATCTAAGTTCACCAAAGCACCTGAAACACACGTCTTGGGACTGTGGCAGGAAACTCCCACAAAAGTGTGGACAGCATGCAAATTCCACACTGACTGGGCTGGATTCAAATGCACACCCAAACAAAGGCCAGGCGCTGAAGGCAGCAGAAGCACCCGCAATGCCACTCTGGCAGATTCGGTTGATGACAAACTTAGCAATAAACACAATAGCGCTCCTAGTTTAAGTGTAGAAGTCTGTCATCGGAAGTAACACGGACGCAGCAGTGTTCCCGGACGTCTTTGTGTGGACTCACGTGCACCAGCTGCTCCTGTGTGTCAAATTCTCGGCAGCAGCCTTCCCAGTGGCAGTTGGTCTCGTACACCACCTCTGGCTCCTGCTTGCCCTCGTCCTTGTCGCCCTCTTCCTTCACCAAGGTCACCCCCTCGGGCTGCTCCTGAAACAGGCCACAGCCAGGTCACAACACAGGGCCGGGCCACAGCTCAACCTTGGTAACCAATGGCTGGATGTGGACGACAGCATACATTTTAAATGCAGTAAAACAACATGTGCTGTACTCACATGTTGATCATCCAATAATCAGACTGAATTCTCTTCACAGTTTGTTGTCCAGAGGACACACAAGAAGCCATCTGCTTAGTTCCTGACGTATGAAATGACAGTCCATTCCCAGGCCAACACGAGTTCAATAAAAAATCACCCAATAGAGAATAATGCCGTTTCACAAAGTGTTGCTGCAGACAAACCTACAAGTGACTTAAGTGGGTGTCTGAATGGATGCAAGAGCTGCTGAGCGCCAGTTTCCTGAGAATCGTCACAGATACATGGGGGCAGCAGCGCATGACGACTTCTTAACAGCTTATTTGTCTGCTTTGTACGGAACACAGGCGTGTACAAGGCATAATTTGAATGAAGTGGAAAAATGGAAAATGGAAACACAAGTGATGGCCCCACCAGCACAGGGCATCCATGGCCAGCGATGCAAAGTGCTAGAAAGCAGCTTCTGCCGTAGCTTTGTTGCTCTCTCCAGACTCGGTGTGCGTCCGCACAATCAATTCTGCACTTGAAATGCTTTTCCTCTTTGACTGCTCGTAACTCAGCTTTATTTGCAAATCCAATATCTCTTTAACCGCTAAGCCCGGTCAGCAAACGCTTAACACAGATGCACTTCATTTCACGCCACGCTTAGATTAGGTAAAAACCTCAGATAACGCTCTAATAAATAAGATAAAACACCCTGTAAGGAATCTGGTACTTTTATTAACTCAAAAAACATCGACCCAATTGTAAAATTACTAAAAATAAAAACAGGTCAATATGTGCACAAACTCCTACTCAGTGACCAGCTCTTAACAGCAACATGTGCAACGGTCTTAATCGTGTGGAAGGTTAACACTGTGGAAGTGAGTTGAACTGAGTCAGCTGCAATGTCCAACTGGAGCCAAATCAAGTAAGTGACACAAAATCATTGTTATAATGCGTAAATGTTGACACAGCAGGTGCCTGTGTAACGTTTCCGAGAGAGTGTATGTGATGAAACATTGGCACACATACCAGAGTATATACAAAATATTTTGTGCTCATTTTCAGATAAATGTATGCATTTTTCCTGCACGAGCAGTGCATGGAACCATTGACCCCTAAGTATAAATGCATAAGGAAAACAATAAAGGAAATAAAACTGCTTTGTTTTTTGAGTCCCTGTAATTTTTCATCAACTGAAAAAGACTATTCTCCTCTTTGTCTGTCACTTCAGGCGCCTTCAGCTCTCATATTTGTGCAGCTGAATACGTACTACAGCATGCAGGCTTATTAGCCATTCAATGACACGGCAGAAATTCTCCTGACAGCAGTTGACCTTGCAGCCTCTCCATCAGAAGTTTAGTTCCTGAACCAAACATGACTCAGAGCATTTCTGCAACATTTAAGAAAGCTCATATAGGACCTCAAGTTTGTCTCTTTTCAGTGAACCACTTCTCTCTAAGAAAGGCACGGTGCTCAGGTTTAGCCAAGTTTGCAGAAGCTGAGGGTCTCCTGCCTCCTGTAAAACCACCCTGTGCTTCTCTTGGTTTCCCACCTGAAGTCCATTCAGACTCACTCAGTTTGTTCTCTACCTTCTTATTCACAGTCAAAATGCCTTGATTTATTCATTTATATGTTTTGTAAAAACCTTTGATAGCACAATTCAACAAATAACTAAGATCTCTGTTTAATCATTTTTACTAACTTTAAGTGACATTAAAACAAAATCTAACTTAAAATGACTGAATATAAAAAAATCTCACATTTCCATAAGCCCACTTTCTGCATGGTCCAAAAAAATACTTACAATTAGATAAATGTTAAAATTTATTTAAAATGCCTTACGGTTCAATAAAAATGCTTTCTCTCTACAAACTTGTATTCAGTGTTTACTGATAACCGATTCGCCCCATAAGCGTGAAGCATTTATCCTCTTGCTATTGACCAGGGATGCTCACAAAGTAGTCACAAGCTGTAAACACTGTGCGGGTGAGTTGAACTAAAGCAATCCTACACAGTTGCGCTATTTGAGCGTGTTTTGCTCCTTACTAAAGGCTGGCCTTGGATAAGCAGGTTTCGAACCGCAACAAATTCTAGAAAAGTAAGCCTAAGAACGGCAGGTAAGAAAAAGAAAAAATGAGGAAAACGCGTACTTCGAAAATGCTGTTGCTTGAATGTGCACCCAACGAAAGCTGTACTGTGGCCACACATTTGACTATGAAGCGATACGCCAAGAACAACAGTGTTTACACGCCTTGCCGAATGCTGAACACTTCTGCATTTCTCAAGGTGAAGGGCTCCCTTCCGGGCCTGCTCCTCGTGCACAGAGCGCTGGCCTGGGCCCAGGCCCACACCCTGCTCAGACACTGCAGCCACGTTTGGTTCAGATCAGCATGGCGTGCAGCGCCTCTTCAGAGGTCAGGAAAATGGGGACTGTGAGGTACGTGAGCCGAGAGAGAAAGGGAAGAGGGAGAGAGACCGCAACAGGGGAGATCCATTCG
Organism: Heterotis niloticus; assembly: GCA_018136845.1. Lineage (NCBI taxonomy): Eukaryota > Metazoa > Chordata > Actinopteri > Osteoglossiformes > Osteoglossidae > Heterotis > Heterotis niloticus. Next base: position 88,366 of record CM030894.1, read on the forward strand.
CAAGAACGCTGGCTGCAGAGCAGTTTTGTCCTCCAGCGCTTCTTCTAATGCTCTCATGTAGCCATGTGGAAAAAGCTTTTATAAAATTTCGAAGCCTAATTTCTTCCATTTTCTACGGCATCTGATTAAAATAAAAAGCTATTTGCTTTCAGTGCCCTCAAGACCAGCGGGACTTATCTCTCTCAGAGGGGCAGTGAGAACTGCACAATCACAGAAGGAAATAAACAGCTTTGCAGTTGTCACAATAATGATTTAATAGCAGTGTCAGTACATGTGTGAGTGCAGCAGAATGTGGGACTGAATGTGTGCATCTCTGGATTTTGGAAATCCTATTTAACTTGTTTTTCAGTTAAATTTCCCAAAAGTGTGGCTCGCTTTGAGTCCATACCCACTGCAGGAAAAGTACAGTATGTGCGTTAGAGTGTACAAGTGTATGTGTGTGTGTGTGTGTGTGAGAGAGAGAGAGAGAGAGAGAGAGAGAGAGAGAGAAGGGCATAAAGGGCAAAGATGTACCTGGTTGCACAGAAACATGAAAAGGGGAAAAAGCTCAGTTTTCCGGTGAACTTCCCTCACCTGCAAGCTCCCTCCTCCGGGACTCGACACCTCCTCATCGGGCTTCATCTTGGAGCGCTTGTGGTTCATGGGGTCACCTGTGCTGCTCACTGCAGATTCACTGGTTGGTTTGTTCTGAGGAAACAGGCCAGCACCAACACAACAGAACTTGAACCAGGTGCAGCACCTGGATTACACCACTGTGTGTGATGGAAATGTATTGCTTTCACAGATTATCCTAAGGTTGTGTCCGGGTTTTCCCTTTAGTATTAAACCATTGTTTGCTGTTGATTCATGTCAGAAAAGCCAAATTAAATTCACTGTGATTAAATAAAATCTGAAAAAAGTCCCTGAAGAAGATCCAGAAAGATTATCTCATCCTGCACAGTTCATCTAATTTATCCCACAGACTTTTACAGTAAAAGAAAGTTGGACACTGGGGCAAGTGCACATACGTAAGTGAGGAGAACCGGAACAACCGCTACTCGTGCAGCTTGCGGGTGCTTACGAATGCTTAAATGAAGAATGAAACGGGTACTCGAAGAAGAGCACAGCAAAGACCAGCAAAAGTGGAAAGGGCCAGAGTGAACAGTGCATCCTCCACAAGATCGCGGTGCAGTAGGCACAGAGGTGCGAGGCTGCCCTGGAAGCCCCTCTCAGGGGGACGATTCCCTTCTCCCAGCCAAGAAATCAAACGGAAAGAGGGGCGGGGGATATTTGGGCAGAGAAATGCTGGGAGAAAGAAAAACAAATTCTTGGCCCATTGGAGCGTTTTCCCTGCCAACCAGCAGCCACAGAATGGACCATCTTCCTGCTGTACAGTTTAATGCGTGCTTACAGTAAGATTTCTTTCTAATGCTGCACAATGTTGAGATACAGTAGCGCAGAACATCCCTGTGCCAGAGCCATGCACGGTTAGTGTCCACGTTCACAGGTTATCAGGTCTCAGTTAAAACCAAGGCCAAGCACCTCATATCATTGAGAGTAATGCTGTGCAAACTGTACTTGCTTGTACAATGGAGCAAACATAAATGGTGCAACTGTCTGATTCATCACCGTCACATTCATTCTGCCAATTGAAAACTTCCTCATTGTGCACTACACTTGAGCTAGGATGGCAGTGGTGTTTAATGTTAACTTTTACTTCAAACAAAGCGATCAGAAGCACTCCGGTATTTATTTTTTTACTTATTTAATTCACATGTCTGTCCTAAGCTATTTACACTGTTTAGCTACTGATATTTATTTACCCATTCATACAGCTGAGTAATTCTTACCGGCGCAGTTCAAGGCGGACAAACGGGCACTAAACAGGACACTGTGGTAGGAGAGGGGATTCAAACTCAAGATCTTCAAGTGCAGCACTTCTATCCACTGCACAATCTGCTGCCCACGTTCAAATATTTATGTTTTAAACACGCAAAATGCCGTTAAGCTTTATTATTTGTGCTGCAAGTTTCTTATTTGTTAGCAGGAAGCATAAAGGATACTGAATGTTGTAGGTGTCATAATCATTTATTTTGCTCACTCAAGTCATTTGAAGGATAGAACACTGTTACATGTGGTCCAAATGTTAGAGAGTCTATCTTTAAGATGAGTGGTCAGGTGTTTCAGTTATTTTCTTTAATTATAGTTTATCTCCAGAAATTGATAAATGTCTCAGTTTCTCTTCCATTAACCCAAGCACGGCTGTCTATAACATCTGTGCCTAAAAATGGATGCTTTTCTCCCAAGTAATGGACAGAGGAGTGCAATTGTTTGTGAAGAAGGATTGGTGTGCAAGTTCTCCGCGCCTGGTAGACTTCAAGCCTGAGCGGCAGAAAGAACACACATCTTCACAGCACAAATGCAAGACACCAGAAGAAAAAAAATCATTTACCAGCTTTCCTAATGCCGAAGCAAGGTGTCATGAAAAATGATTCCAGGAAAGCAGAGTTAAATCCATCAACTCCATCAGAACAGATTCTTCCTGGTCCCCGTGATGAATGGTGTGTGAATGGGATTGTGTGCTAACAAGGTCTGTGTTGTTCCTCAGGAAAAGGACTTTACAGAAGTGTACCAGTCCAAAAGGTGCACCAGGGAGAGTAAAGCTCCAGGGAGGAGACATCTGTATCTGTCTAGATAGTATAGCGGATGTAAGGCCAAATCTAAAATGATTTCTCAAGAACCACTCAAAACTGGGAAAAAGTTGCTTGGTTGGATGAATCCAGGTTCTTCTGCACCATGCAGATGGCACTGTGGTGGTGCGAGGCACCAGCGTTTTCCTGGTACTCAGCACGGCCCCTCGTACCCACCGAAGAACATCTGAACAGCACGGCAAATTTCAGCATCACTGCTGACCAAGTTCATCCCGTAATGACTACAGTTTATCCCACTTGGATGGACACTTCCAGCATGGTCATGCACCGTGTCATACGGTACATACTGCCACCAAATGGTTCCAGGTACACCACAGAGAGTTTTCATTGCTTCAGTGACCTATACAGTCCCCGCAACGCAAGCCTATCGAGCATCTTTGGAACAATGAAGAAATGACTGTTGAGCAAGACTAATCCATTTCCAAATAAGAAAATGTGTCACCTAAATAGATAGATAGATAGATAGATAGATAGATAGATAGATAGCTGTAGCACATTATAATGATGTCGGTTGCATAGAAACATTGCATACATTTCCATGGGACCCAGTAGTGTGAGGGATGAGTGTGCCTGCCATAAATATGTGTGGACAACCCATTACATGTGTAAACTTAACAAATTATCTGGCTTCATTTTCTACAAGCATGGTGAAGGAAAAACTGCTATGGCAATAGCTCTTGAACTTTTATGTGAAACTACTTTTTAATGCTTTTAAAACATCACTTTTGATTCAGGAGGACTACGTGTTGTGAAAACCTCTCACCTGTGAGGAGTCAGCACTCCGCTCTGCGCTGCCCAGACCTGGTGCTATAATGCCTGGGATTGGTCTGTGGGTGGCAAAGGCAGGGGCCGGGTGGATGAGCGGAGGGCTGTGGCCGAACGCAGAGCCCATCATTCCAGGCTGCCGCCCGATCAGCTGCTGGTGCATCTGCAGCGCCACTGGAGTCGAGGGGTAGGCAAAGCTGAGCGGGCTGATGGGCCACGGGAAGCCATTGGGAAACACAGACACAAGAATAACACTCGTCAAGTGGAGAACTGGCAGCAAACAGCAATGAGGAATCTGAAAGTTCTTACAGTCATGCTTCATAGATAAATATTCTACATTATATGCATCCAGATGGCCCAAAGTATTGGTACCCTTTTACTTTTCCAAAAGAAAAACATTTTTTTTCTGAAGTAACTTGAAACTGTTCATTTGGTATTGTATTTGGTTTCCACCAACCTTTATTTCACATTTAACAGACACTTTACTTTTCGTTTATGACTTAACATATCTGAAATAATAAAACAGATCAAATGGCCTGGACAAAAATATCAGGACCCTTAACCTAATACTTCAAAACAGCCTTTTGAATGCTCTTGGGTGTAACTGCAATTCAGAATGGGACTTCTGTTTGGATCTCAGGAGAAGTTTTTTCAAACTATTTTTTTAACGTCATCTGTCATTTGCAATATTTCAGGTGTGTTTGCACATACTCATACATGTTTGGCTTAAATTAAATTGTATTCTGTTGACTGCTTTCCTTGGGTCCTTGAAAATCAGACAATTTTTGGTCACCCTTGAAAATGTAGAATTTGTACTTTGGAAACTGCAGAATTTCTAACCCTAACCCTGCACGTCAGTCATCACAAGGACAGCAAAGGTACAGTATACTGCAGCGTCATCTCATTGTCATAACCTCAATCCCAACCTCATCCCAACCACAGGCTCCTCAGTCAAACACACGAACGACTGAAGGTAAATTATGACCGCTGTGTCCGCTGCATTCTGCACAGAGTGTGAGACTGCAAGGGTAGGTAGAGATGAAGGTTTGGACCTAGCAAACGACCCCCGGGTTTGTCCCGGCACTTGCAGGACCAATGGTTAGTAGACGCCATTAGTACTACATACAATCACATACATCCTGAGACATTATTAACTGCTGAGTAGAAATCAATGTGGTGAGATGCACTGGGCTGCTGGCAACACGTCATATCACTCATTTGTTGGTGGTGGCCATGATGCAAGGGACATCCAGCCTCTGTCACCAACTCAGTGTGGGTTGGTCCACCGATTGATCAGCACTGTTATCATCAACACTTTCCATCAGCCGACGGTCACTGTTGCTTAATGGAGAGTGGACCGGTGGGCGGGAGTGTGACAAGAGAGGACCGCAGAAAACCCATGGCGTTGGCAGGATACCGTGGAGCCGCCTGACAAAGACGTTACACTGTGTGGTTTTAAGATCTCCACAGGGATTTGGTTACTGGGCATCAAATAAAAAATAGCCAACACAGAACAGCAACCTGGTTGTGGCAGAGTTACAAGAAAGCAGTTGATCTTACACAGTTCAAGCATTGTGCAATCTAAGCTTTTACCCGAGAGAATCTGGAGCTCAATATGTTTCTACAGAGCAATTTTGGTTGAGCTCCTTGTCCTCGTATGGATTAGAAGCAGAACATTGCAGGGAGGCCCACCATCGTGGCCTCAGTCATTAACCAGGCACTGAACTGTATGCTCACGACCTGGCGCAACGCGCTCCAGCAAAAGCTCCGAGGGCCTTGGTCTCTGAAAGCTGCAAGTCTTCACTTTCACGCAAATCCATGGCTCAGGAGGTCCAGAATGACACTTTTGTCCAAGTTCACTTCATGAATAAGGTCAAGGGCTAAATATAGCCGTTTGGATGAGGGACAGTTAGGCCGGAAGCAAACAGCTGCTTTTCCAGTCTGTGTATCTAAGACTAAAGACACTTAAAAATGAGCTCCTTTAAGTAATTTTCTCTGTAAAGATACCCACAATGCAACTGCGCATACACTAGGCAGGCTGCAACGTGTCAAATGTTAGTGTTTACGAGGCAATTTGTTTAAATCCAGAGCAGCAAACAGCCCGCATGGCCGTGGGGATCGTACTTAGCATTTGCTTTGATGTTTTTAAAATTTTCTAAATGAAGAAAAGTGTGAAAATTGTATGTTATTTCTGACTCCTTTCAAAAAAAGCATTAGCTAAGCAAGTAAACAATCTAGCGTAACAAAAGTAAATGAGGAACTCAGAGCTGGTTAGACAGGGCCTCTGTGCCTAAGAAAGTGAACCACTTTACCATCAGCTCCTATGAACATTCATTTAGGAATTCAGTTCTTTGCTGCTCTTTGTAAATTAGACAGCAAAAGGCTGTTGGAGGAAGAGGAAAATGTCCCTTTCGTCACGTGCCGTGTACCTGCGGAGCGCGTCAGGCTCCTTCCAAACAAAATGATGCTTTCTGCCTGCACGCTCACTGAAAAGTGCGACGTTAAACCGACAGCAGCGAGCAATAGCACCTGAGCTCACAATAGACACTGACCTGTCACCCCAGCAGGCTAACATGGCCCGGTGGCCATTAGTTACTGCCGTCAGGCAACACCACCCAACGGCGTCCCCGGGGGCTGCGTAAAGTATGGGCTGTCGGCGAGTCTCTCGGTGCGGAATGGCCACGTGTCACCAGACAGACCAGATGCATGGTTTGCCGCAGATGGCTGTGTGAAGCCGCCCTCAGCTCCTGCTACACTTTGAGACCGCTGAATGCAGCTCCCATGTTTAATGATGTTTAACACGAAGCTGCCTTCAGCAATTCAACTATAAGCTTTGATGCGCAGCGTAACGGGCCGTGGTGTGTCGGGCTCAAGGATTGACCAGATGTGGGACGTGCACAGCCAAACTTCCAGTTGGTTTATTTCAGAAGCTGCACGGCAGCTAAAACTCTGAGAAGTTCAAGTTGACCAAAAGCACAAAAAAAAAAAAAAAATCAATACAACCTTAAAAACCTTCCAAAAAATTTTCAGTACAAGTAATACCTCAGATGGGGTCACTCTGCGATGTTTCTCCTTTATTTTAGCCCTCTAATTTATCATCGTAATTTTTGTATTTTCCGAATCTGGTATTTGTAATGCCTAAAATGCACAATGTGTTCCGTTTAGCTTCCACGCATATTCTGTGCTATCGATCAGAGAAAGACACTGTGCTCGGCAAGCTGGAAGGTCAACAAAAAAGGGGAAGCCCAGCAGTGAGACGGATCGACATGGTAATAGTGGCTACGAGTACGACTATAGAAACACTGAGCGGCCGAACTGAGGACGGCTCACCAACGACCTATTTTGTTTTATGTTGCGCGTGTGCCATTTTCAGGCTCCGTTTTTAGACGTACTGTATTACTGGCCTCTTACGGTGCTGTTTCATCTCAGAAACGTGTCAAGAGCAAGAAACCCGGTATTACTGCATTGGAACGAGAAACAAACACTCGGCACACAACGCCGAAATCTGTGTCGTGTCTTCAAACATCCACTGGTAACCCCGAACAGCGCAATGCCTCCTCCAACTCCACCGGGTTCCCTCCTATACCAGCAGAGCAAGGGGATTTAACGGCAAAGTGCAGCAGCCAGGGAGCGAGAAGCCTTTCCAGGCGGGGCCGAGAGCCAGGGCTGCCGCCTGCTCTCAGTGACACACGGGCTCTAATGCGAATCCTTTTCAAGAAGTCCTGCAAATGCAGGTTAACGTGCCGTTTTCGTGCAGACGCCGCGATCCAAGCTGAGGCTTGACAGCGACTCATCCTTCACAGGAAACAGACGTTTCCCGGCGACACAGAAAGCCTCCTGTGTGCACTGCAAGTGACAGCATGCCCCCTGCCCCTCTGCCTTCCCTCAAGCGCCCTCCCCCCTTGTTGCCACATGAAATATTGTGCTGGTGTCCAAGTTAAGGTGAGCGATGGAGGGGACATTAATCAGGAGATGCATATCAGGCCAGGAAGAGGTGGCGGGGATTTGTTCACATGCTTCCCCCTAATAGAGGATTTCATGTTAACTGAGAGACCTTGCCAGGTCCTTTCCGCTTATTTCTCCACCGGCCATTCATTCATCATCCCGCTCTCAATGAGTCGCCGCTTCCTCTTCTTCTCCTGTTTTCTCCTCCCCTATTCTTCGCTGTCACTCTCTCAGGCCTCCACATGCCTCTCAGTTCATTGTTTTAACGCAGCTCTCGCTCACGCGTTCAGCTGCCGTCACCGTTTGTCCGTCTCTGCAAAAACAATAAATATCGCTCATGGCCACGACTTCTGGACACCCTGACGCCCTCCCCGCAGCAACTGTTTCACTTGAGCAATTTCCTTTGGGATAATAAAGTTTTCTGATTCCGATTCTGATTAGACACAGATGGCCACTGAGCAGTTAAGGCAAGGATGAGGGACCCAGACGCTGCCTGGAAGTGCAGTGCGGTGCAGGCTGCTAAGCCCGCGTTGCTGGAGATGCCGCACGCTGCTATGAGGTCTTCTGACTGCTACCGTGTTAGCTTAGCAGATGGGAAAAGGAAATGCACAGTTATTTTACATTCAGCTCGCTGAAAGAAAAGTTTACATGTTAAATGCAGCGCCAGAGATGGAACGTTATTATAAAAGACCAAAACACTTGGCATGCAGGGCACAACCCTGCCCACACATGGGGGTTTCGGCTACAGGCATCTACAGTGCGCATATAATGGTGCGACAGAGGCCTCGAGTGGTCACAGCATGGATTTAAGAGTGCTGGTGATGCGGTTGCACATGGAAGCCCCTCTCTGAGGTTTGATTGCATTTGTTTGTTTTAACAAAACGCTCCTTAAGGCCATCCTGCACCATCTCGCTGAACACGGCACGCCACGATATTGTAAAATGGCGTGTAATAATTAGCTTTGCCGAAAATGTCGTATGGCAAAAAATGTGCACAATACACCTCAAAACAGAACATGTATGCATTTTTAGAAATAATTTCTACATTAATGGATTCGATTGATAAATACTGATCTCTATTCATCATACCCCCGAATGCAATACACGTTCGTCAGTTGCCCTGTCTGCACCGACGCCAGCATTACCGACAGTTTGCGCAAGTCAGGGTGTAGTCGTGGATACTCCAAAAGTGAAGACGGCCATCAAAGAGTGCTGTTATTCACCACATGTGATGATGACTGGGCAAAAACTATATTGCCTAAATCTGGGCATATTAAAATGTACTTTTCTCCCAGTGGCCACTGGGTATGCCTAGCACGCACCGCGCGAGATCCTCGGATGCCTCCGGAATCAGCATCATCAGGAGGGTTCTTGGTCCATATCGATGGGAGCACTTACACTCTGCTAGCACCGGTTTCCAGCTCATCCCAAAGACGCTCTGCTGGCTTGAGAGGTGGCGACTGAGGCCACTGGAGTCATGCAAAGCCACTGCCATGTTTTGGGGAACCACTGCTTCGTCCTGCTGGAAAATCTAGACTGGCCATGAACGGATGCACCTGGTCAGCACAAAAACCTACTGTATAGTAAGAAAACTTTCCCTACGTCACGACACCACCAGTTTGTGCGGTGGTACACAGTAGTAGTGATTCTTCTGAGATAAACTGGTGTGGACGGGCACCAGGTTGTCCTGCCAACCTAGTAGCCCAAGTGCACAGAAGCAAGTTCTTACACTGCATATGAAAGTGAGGCGCCTGCTCACCTGAGGGTCCCGGCAGACAGGTGCCCATAGGAACCACCGGCAGCCGAGCTGGACCGCGAGTTGTTGAGGATGGTGATGAGCGAGTTGGGTGAGTTGCGGATCATGGCCTGCAGGTCGAAGCTGTGCTCTGACAACGGCGAGTGCGGCAGAGCCCGCTTTCGGCTTGGACGGCCGGACAGCCTGGGGCTGGGGAAACGGGAGCCTAAACGGAGGGTGGGGCCAGCAGAGAGGAGCTTAGCTGTCAATACATAACAAGAGCACCGCACAGAAGGTGTTGTTGAAACGCTCAAGTTGAACATCTTTTTAAAAAAAACATCTAAACGCAACTAAATATGGCAAGAAAATAAACTGCTGCTACAGCTACCGTATAGTCTTATATTTTTTTCGTCACACACATGCACGCACACATACGACTTTTTCACTTTCTCACTGTCTAACGGTGATTCCCCACATCTCAATCCAAGCAACCAACAACTCACTTTTGGCCCCAGTTAAGGTGTTTTATGCCTTTGCTCTTAAGTGGGAACTGGAATGTCCCGCTATCCATTACGGAAGGAATCCAGTACATTGGAGCCTCGGTCCCGTCAGAGTTTCAGCAGGTGTCAGGTGCAAGTCCCAGATGGAGATCATTTTGCTGCCTGGCCTCCTGTGGCTGCCCTGCCATTTTGACACCAGCGATGTGGACTCTGAATTGACCGATTCACTGACAATGGCTACACCCCCCTTCAGTGGAATAACTGAGACCGTGACATCAGAGAGGAGAATGAGGAGCACCTAGAAGCAGAGGAGAGTCAGACTCCACGGGGAGGTGCGGTAACCTCCTCTTGAGCCCCTGTGAAAATGTCCTCTTTTTCCAAGAGCTGCTGCCATATCCTGTGAACAGCTGAGCAGAAGCCATCGAGCGTCTCAACAGCGCAAAAAGGAGCAGACAGAAAATCACACTCAAGGAACAGCATGTGAGAACGTTAATCTTCGAGCAAATACAAATAAATAATGTTCTTAAACATGTGCATGTGCAGGACCCCAAATGGCAGCTTTCAGAGCACATTTTTGCAAAATGCAAGCACAAGATAAATGCAACAATGGGGCATAAAGTGATACTGATGGCCAGACACTCATTATTGCATGATGTGAGCCATCTATTCATGTTGACATTTCATGGATAAAGATAAATAAATGCAGAAGAAAGTTAAAAATTAAAAACAGGACAAGAAAGGAAGGTTTTGTTTTTATGTGCAGAGTCACACAATGGTTTGTGACTAAGACCCATTTAGTTTTTTAATTCGTATTTTTTCCTTCGCAAGCAAACAAAACCAGATTACGGCAATTCTCCACCCCTCTCCTTAACCCCCCAGCTTGTATGACGCATCCAGCGATTACAGCCGAGCCTTTCACATGTAAATGAGCACATATGAGTCTCAGTGGCTGCGAGCTGGCTGCTGGGCCTAAGCGTGCGAAAGCGGCGCTGGAGAGGGGAGAAACACCCTCCGCATTGTCACTCTGTCCTCCAGCCGCTCGCACACGTTCACGCATTTCCCAAATGTGCGGAAACAAAGCGACAAGCGTGCATGAGGAAGCGCAGGCAAAAGTCGAACGTACTGCACCTCACTTCTGCACTTGCGCACGCCCAGGTCCCAGTAAATGTGGATGGTTTATAGTGGTGATGAAATAAAATTACGCATCGGTTAAAGTCAGTATCGAGAGAAAGATCAACAATAAGGACTGCAAAACATTCTTCATGAACGCTCAAAGCATCAAAGCAGGTGGTCTAGTGGTTACAACTGCTACCCTGTACTCAAAATGCTTCGATTTGAATACTACCTTCAGCAAGCTACGCAGCCTGAGGCGATACGGTCAGAATCACCCTGCTGTTCAAATGAGAACCTCAGTGCACTGAGGCCATGCATTTTGAGCTTTGAGCTGGCTACGTGGAGTTTGTGCAGGTTTTCTCCCACAGTCCACACACATGTGCTCCAAGTAGATGAGTCACCACGTGGCTGCAAAGCGAGGAAATGTAAGGTGCGATACACAGCTTCTTCTTGGGAAGTTTCTAACAGTTTCAGGTGACAGCCTGGGCCGGGTGTGAACCCACAGTCCCGTCTTCCTACCGGCTGGAAAAAGGTGCCGCGTCTTCTCGTGAGCACCACCCGCTCTCCCCGCCCGAGATGGACGGATTCCACTTGTAGGGAATTATAGGGAGGGGCCGGGGAGGTGGCCCCCTTGCTGGGGGAGGGAGGGGGGGGTCCCCAGGGGACCTCTGTTTATTAATGCACCACCAGATGATGAAGTGGCGAACAGGAGGAGGCACGAGGGAGGACACGACTCGCCGGGATGCTCAGGGTGTCCCCACCATTCTCCAGCCTGATTTATGGATGAGACGGATGGTTAGACGGGGGCTCCATTAATTCTGGAGGACAGGGGGCATGTGGACAGGCGAGACGGATGCAGTTAAAAATAAGGCCTGCTTCTGCTAACGCCCCAGTGCTGCTCTCGCTCTCCAACCATACAGTAGCTACAGCCAGAGCTGGTAACCGTTTACGCTGCTACACAGACAGTTCCCTTAGCCTGAGCAAGCGCGCATCTTTTGTGTATTTTAATTAGAGCCACGTTCGTGCTGCAAATAGGAGACGATGCAGCTTCCGGCAGCCCGAGCGCAACATCGCTTCTGAGGGACCGCATGAGATTATTTTTCATATTGAAGGAGTTTCTTTCATGCCACTGCTGAGTACCTATTATCTGACCCAGTGCGATGCGGTACGAGGGACCAGAGGAACTATTTTACGAAAGCTTCGCCCCTGACGGTGACACAGGACAGTGGCATGTGATGAATTTTGACGAAAAGTAAAACATCTATTTCTTGTGTTTTTGTTTGCTATTTCTTTGTTTACTAACGTTTAACTTCTGTGTATATGTATAACTCCTATATATATTTTTATGTGTGTTCCTTACTTATTTTCCTTAATCTCATTATTTATTATTTAATTTTCTTACACCTTATTTATATATGTTATTTGCTGAGCATGTTTGGAAGCAACACTCTTCGTGGGCACAACACTGCTACGCCGCTGAGAAATAAAACTTGAACTTGAACTCGAACGTGAGGTTGACCGCACCGATTCACCGAGAAGAGCGTTACCTTGCACGTTTCCTCATTGTAGCTGACAACTGGAGCGCTTTGGCCTTTGTCTTCCACGTTTACCTTCGCCTTGCAACTTTTCTAGCCCTTTGTGCGAAAGGCTTTCATTCCAGACAGAAAGAAACTAAATCACATCACAGCGCTCGGCTTCACTGTTTAGTATACCGGAGGCACGCCCTTCGACTCTGGAAACTGCAATAGTGTCCTGGGAAGAAGCAAAGGTGTTCGGTGCACCGGGTGGAACTGTTTTTCTCCGCGAAAATGTGCACCGTAGCCGTCATTTAAACGCACGCATATGTTGCTGGAGCGCTTCCGAAAAACACACCACTGATCAAAGCGTAAAAACACGCGAGACAATGGATCATTAAAACAAACAGCGGGGAAGCATCTCATTCCATAGCTGCAGATCTGTCTTGGTAATTGCCCTGAAGGTTGGTTGGTTGGTTGGTAGAGACCCATGTGTTAACAAAGCCGTGCGACGCCTGCGGATCTTTAAAAACATCTCTCGCTCTCCGCACGCACGCACGCACGCACGCACGCACACGTATATATCACGCTTTAAAGGGCGCTTTAAAGTGTTAATTTCGCTGGCACAGAACACACATTGTTAAGGCGCGATGAGTTATTACCAGTCATGATCACAGACGATGTGAATTAAAAACGCCAACATATCCGTTTAAATTTGCCCCTAATTGTTTTGTTTCAGTCTATTAATCTAAAACAGTGACACAGAAGAAAGGATTTCTGCCGTGATGAATGGTGGGACTTCCAATTCCCACTTAATAGCAATTAATTTTCTGATACTCATGCAAGTTTGGCTACTTTTAATTAGTTTGCCCGCCATTTCCGTGAGAGCGGCGAGCGGCTGACTGAACGCATCCCCGTCAAAGCCGAGGGGGGCGATGATGCCGGCCGACCTTGCGAAGACCCGGCGTGCTTTTCATTTTCTGTTTACACTTTAAAATACCTCATTAGCATATCACCCCCGCGGAGCATTTTGAGACACCGGCCATTTAAAATGGTGGCGGTCCGCGTCGGCACTTCTTTACATGAAGCATTTGCTTTGTAACTAAGTAAGATGGACGTTTATTTCTGTAGCAAACAGACTCCGTTTCGCCATTCCGTTTTCCTTACTGTAACTTAAGACCATAAATTATTGTCATTTGGACGGCAGCTGATATCAGCAGGCAAACATCAGATATGTATTGACAGACACAAAGTGCATAGCTTATTGGATGCGAGCAGGACAGTCCTTCAAAACAGACGTCGATGCTGTGTCTACAGCACAGCCAGGGCCGTCGAGAGCCCGGTCGCTACTTCTGGCAAGGTTTCAATGGGAAAAAGTAGCCCGGTTTGCATATTGACCTGTGAAGAACGCAGAAGGGCTGGGATGCCAGCTCACCAGGTGAGGAAGCCGACCGGTTTCAGGTGGCAAAGTCATTCAAACATTCGGTGGACATGCAAACTAACCAGAGACTTTACAGCATGCGGAAGCGGCAGCGAGCGGCCGTGTCTCACCCTCCATGGCCTGCAGGTACTCCATGTGCAGGGCGCCCACGCCGGCCCCGGCTGCGGACGCCGCCGAGGGGATGAGGTCAGCGTACGGACTGCGGTGTCCTGTCAGTAGCGCCATCTGGTGGTAGTACTCTGCTGTAGTCAAACCGGCGTGCGGAGCTGCTTCACAGACGGGGAGAACGCACAGTTTGAGGTGGCGGACGCAAACATGACGACACATACGGCACCTTTTATACTACTGCTGTCTCACAGACATTTTGCTGGCGTTTGACACTTTATAACCGCATCGCAGAACGCTGACACTTAGTTACACAATTACGACGCACGGGAAGCCCATCCTTAAGGCCGTGCACCACGTGCGGGTCCAGCTGAACGTGAACGCTTGCTACTGCAGAGCTCAGTGACTCATGTTTCTGCGTTCTCTATTCGCTGTTGGTTGTGTGTATTTCTAAGCACGGTCCATCCTCCGTTTTCCACACTGCGACGGGAGGAGGGATCCAGAAAATCGAGCAAAAAGGGTGGAAAATGGAAAGTGTGCCGTAAGTGTAATATTTTTGTACGGTACTGCGCTATGTTGAACAGCAACACCTTTATACCCTAAAGTAATGTATAGCGAACATGTAATGTCGGTAATGAAACGAAAAAGTCCTGTAACCGAAACATACGTACATACATACAGCACAGCAAGTTACATACAGAAGGGAGTGGATACGGCGCCAGTCAGACTGGATCGGAGCGGCACCACAGGGGAACTAGGGGGGCGCCGTGCCGCCTTCATCACGGTAACAACGGAGATGGCTGGACGAGTACCAGCATTGTCAAAAACATTACATTATGAAGTTATTTTCTCCAAAATAGGACTAAAAATGAGTTATGCGTTGCACTTAAAATGGTTTTTTTCTCCATATTTATGACTTTAACTTTTTTTTTCTGTACTAATTTTGTGACAGCCTGTAAAATGGGGGTCTGCCAAATTCAGGATGAACTGTGCTCGTCTACAACTATGTTTAAACTATGAACGCAGTGCCAGGTTGATATGCGGTCCACCCAAACGTGCACAAACTGTGTCTCATTTCCGCTGTGCACTTTGCATGGCGAAACAGCAAAAAACGTAAACGCAAAACTGCCGTATGAAGACGTCATTTTTCAAAACAAACTGTAGAGGCAAAACACCAAGTATGGTCGTGACAGTTAGGCTGACAACTAATTCTTTCGTAGCTCACAGCTACTCTCAATGGCGCTTCGGTGTTTCCTGGGGCCCGAGAGGGCCGCATTTCGGGTGCGACATCCCCACGCTGCCCAAGACGACCGGCACGGAGCGGACCGCCTTCTCGAGGAGGGAGCAGGAGGACACAGTACTGACACGATCACTTCACACGGCGACTTCAGAACGAGTGATTCCGGGTTCCGCGAGACGGGATTTATTCCTTTTCCCGTTTTCTTCCTCTTTCCCTTTCATGCCGCTTTCTTTCAGGTAGGTGTGTGCGCGCGTGCGAGCGAGCGTGCGTGCGAGAGCGCGAGTGTCTGTGGCGTCGGCAGTCTGCAACGGCTGCCGCTGTTATCGTGGGGAGCAGGGCTGCTGGAGACAGATACTCCACGGGCTCTTCCCTGCACTACTTAAAACCCAATAAAACAAAGGCGAGATGGGCCCAGATCTGCATGCATAAAGAAACAGCGATGTGTTCTGGCCCATCTCCTCCTGCCAGCTCGTTCCATCTCTGTCTCTGTCTCCCCTCCCCCCCACCTTCCTTAGTAATAGAGAGCTAAGTCCTTGAACCGCATCCTAAAAATAAACATCTGGCGTAGTGCATCGCTATGCAAATATTGTTCACAAGGAAAAAGGGGGGAGGCGAGAAGGAAGAGAATAAAAGTGAGACAATGCATCTGGAGGCAAATGGGAAATCAGTTTAACGCCATAAAATGTTATGGCTAATTCCTGCTTTTTAAAGAAAGAACAGAAAAGAAATAAATAAAGGATGACGAAAAGATGTGCTATAAAGTACGCGTATGCATCCCTCATTGGTTCTGCAAATGTGAGGACAAATTCCAAATTAATTCGATCTGGGTTTTACGGGCGTCTTTCCTCCGTCCTGGGGATGGGGAGGGGGATATTTCTTGATAGTCTTCACATTTGCAGCTTTACTCTGCTGAACTGGGGCTTTTGGGGAATTTTAAAGAAAACATTTGACAAAAATCCTATCATTAGCCGTCGTCGGGAGCGCTGTGTGTGGAAGCCGCCACCGAGGGTTTCGCGAGCACAAACCTGGTGCAATTCAGACCCACAGGGGGAAGGCGGGCGATAGGGAGCTACTCCTATCTCTCCAAATCCCTCCCGCACTGGGCACCTTCCCAGCGTACTTAGAATCAAATCAGCTTTCCATTCGCTTATTTATTTGGCCCAAAAATCAAAACAGATAAAGGCAGGGGGACAGAAAAAATCTTAGGCCGGCTGAACGTGCCGACGACAGCCGCCGATATATTCGGCGTGCGTTCGGGATCGGGCACTTTTTCTCCTCGCCCCGCTCCTTATTTGCGTACCAGAGCCGGGAGATGCGGCACGACGACCTCGAAGCGGTGCGCGACGCGGGCGGCTCGGACTCACGGAGGCCGGGAACCGGACCGTCACATCTGGAAGCGGTGACCCTTGTTTGGTGACATTTTGACACTTCCTTGAGTAAACAAGGAAATGCACGGTGCAAGCAAACAGCTGTCTCCCCAGCTAACAGCAAACATGAAATTCCGTGTAGATGCACAGCAACATCAGTAATGCAACCAACATAATGCATTTCAAAATCATTTACTCTTACAATAACTGGCAAACATGGAAGACCACTTTGCTGCCTCTTGCTGAACACTTACAGCATTTAGGCACGAAAAAACATTGATAAATCTCATTGTATTTTGCCCAATACTTAGTTATGGCTTCTGGGCCTTATACAAATTTATATATTAAAAAAACTGTTAAACTGTTGACATTACATTTATGTTCCTCAAATTGGGAAGTACACAAGAAGAAGTTGGGCAATAGCTATTAGATATTAACTACATAGTTATATAAATATACGTATGACAGTTATAGCTATGTTAACTTTGCATACACCTACTGCTTACAATAACATCTATCTCGAACACATTATTAAACCAAAGAGCAAATTTTTTTATTATTAGTTTTTGTAAGTATGCTGGCATTCACCGGTTCTTTTTTTATTTTTTACATTTTAAGGAGTCTGACAGAAGTTTGGAGAATGCTGGCCCACGATGTCCTGCCAGCAGACACCCGGGTAGCCAAGAGGGTATTTGCACTTCTCTGCACCGCATGGACCAGGCTCAAAGTAAATAAATATTGCAAAGCAGTGTGTCACCACGAGAGCCATTATTTTTCCTGCAGCAACAGGACAGGAGAAACGCGGAGAAACAAAATAATTGTACATCATCGCAGCTCCCTCGAGTCAGGCTAAGCTTTGGGAAGCCTGTAATTCATCCCTAGTGTGGTTGTTGTGCTCCGTTTACCATCTATCTCTGTGGACATGTTTACTCCACCATTTCTTATTCATATATTTTTCCCGGTTTTGGCAGGTTTGTCTCCGTGTGCCGCTGCGCTGGAACCGCTCGGGCCCTTTGAAGAATGGCTCGTGCCAGTGTCCCACTCCTCCCTTGTGCATGGGCACAGCAGACATGAATGAGGGCTCGGGCTCGTCCACAAGGGGGGGTGGGGGGGTGGCTAAAAGCACATCGGAGGAGGTGGCCCACACCTTGCCACACAACCACTGCCACCTTCCTCGCTCTCCTCGCCTCTAACCTGACAACGGTGACATGGGACCAGCCTGGTGTGGGACACAAAGCAGGAGGATTCAATTCAATTCAATTTTATTTTTATATAGCGCTCTTCTCGCTGCAGTGACTCAGAGCGCTGAACACACTTGTCAAGGCTAGTATTCATGTACATTTGGCATCTGGCGATGGACAGAGGATAAGAGCAACCAGAGGATGTTTAGCAGCAGAGGCTCCTTGCCAATTTCTGCATGTATTTGAACTCATTTTTGTGTATTTTTCTTCTAGCTGTTTGGGCCTTGTCACTGTTGTCTGGGCATGGCCCTAAATAAGGGCAGTGCTGCTCACACAGTGTAGCTACACCACTCCTAGTGAAACTAAAAAGAAACAAGACACAAGTTTCCCCGTTTTGTTTTCTTATGTTCTGTTTGTCAGCAGTGTGCCCTCATCTTTAAGTGGGCTTTCGGTAAAACAATTTTGGCAGCTTTGTCGATTGTTCACCGTCTGCTGCAGCTGAGCTCCCCGGTTCATTAAAACTGCCACCAGCAAGCGGCTGGCGTCTTGGCCATTTGTTGGTGCTCCTTCACTGGCCTGCCGCCCTCGGCACCTCTCATTGATTTCTCAGGCCCCTTCCGTTACAGTCGCCGACAGCTTGGTGCTGCCCTCTGCCCCTCACCTCTAAACTTATGACCCCTGAAGACCGGCTTCCCCCAATGCCTGTGCTGAAATTACGCTCTGATGTGGCCTCGGGAGACCCTCGCCGCAAAGCAGAGATCAAGACAGATGACCCCAGAAAGAGCATAGTCTCGTGTCTGATACAGGACAGACTGAGCGTGAGCCATTGATCCTCACGGCAGAATATTTGCTGTCACCTCCCTGATCTGACAATATCCCTTATTAGAGATATAATCTATTGTTGTCAGTAAGGGCTACGGAGACAGATCCTGAATGGCGATCCACGATTGGCAGGTACTCACAGTCAGCTGGGCTGAGCCCCCGGGCCGCCGAGATCATGGATAGCGAGGGACTGCTGTGCAGAGAGCGGATGTAGTCCATGTAGGGGCTCACGTATGGGTGGGGTGGGTTGAATGGAGACTCCGCCCCCACAGAAGGGTTGCGGTGAGGTGAGATCCGGATGAGGGAAATGTCGGAGAACGCCGGGCTTCCCGCCAGAGCAGGAGACCTGGAAGAAAGAAGCATAAATGTGATTATGATTTCCCTAAGCAGACTTTATGGTCATTTTAGCATTGCTACTGAGGGTCTAGCATTCACTCGTGAATATCACGGATCGCAACGGATGCCTCTTTGGCCACAAACCAAACACTGTCAA
The DNA here is from genome assembly GCA_018136845.1 of Heterotis niloticus. Classification (NCBI taxonomy): domain Eukaryota; kingdom Metazoa; phylum Chordata; class Actinopteri; order Osteoglossiformes; family Osteoglossidae; genus Heterotis; species Heterotis niloticus. Next base: position 107,276 of record CM030894.1, read on the forward strand.
TGCACCTGGGTCAGTGCACCTTTCAGCAAACTGTTCCCCCAAAGCAGAGAAAAGCTGCCGCATTAAAACGAGCGGTAAAAACAGATGAAGAGCAAGCTCACCTACTGGTAGCCATCACGCTGCCGATGGGGCACAACAAACCACGTTTCCACAGCAAGTTTTATTTAAGCCCAAAACACGTTTTCCTTTAAAAGATACACCCTGCCAAAGTATCTTACTGGAAAGACACCGATGCTGGTTGCAGTTGGCCACAGTTAATATGACTGTACGGAGCTATACACACGAGCCATGCAGAGCACAGTAATGGGCCAAAGCTCTGAACCAGAAAACGTCACTTCCTTATATGTGGTTTCTTACTTGTGATGGCGGTGAAAAGTCAGCATGAAGGTGCTTTTCCTCGGCAACGTACAGTTTACACTTCAACACTACTGCAAATCACGATTTCAAAATATATTTCCTATTTTAATTGCAGAACAGTTACAATACCTTTATGACAGCCTTGAAGGAGGAAAAATGTTCTCAGAGGGCTTCGAGAAAACCAAGGCGTCAAAACACACGATTGATTAAAACTTAATGGATGTTTGTCTGCGCCGATTGATCTGCCCTCTGGCCTCTCGCCGAATTCGGAGAGCGAGCGGTCAGAAGGGAACCGAGCTCCTAGTGAGCACAGAAAGGCCGCACTTCGGCTTCGAGCGACCCCGAGTGAGGCCTGGGAACCGGAACAGTCCAATTACAGCCAAAGTGGCTCCCGGAGCTCCTGCAGGCCCCCACCTCCACATTACAGCCCTACAATTTAAAAAACCGTCCTGAGAGAGCAGAGGACAGCAGCGGCGCACGTACCCACAGCTGCGTCTGCCCTGCCTTTCCCAGCGCTTTTCTTGCAACTGGTCAGCTACTGGGTATTGGCCACTGGTTATTCTCCCACTTTTCTCTGCCCCGTTTACTGGACACTTATTACTGCCACAGGTACAGGGAAGCAGACCGGAAACAGCCAGCTTCTGCCCACTGTACCCTTCTGCCCAGTTTCCCCACCCCCCCCCGCGCCTTCCAGTGCAAATACTGCTCGCCCAAGCGAGCCGAAACTACACGCAGTGCACTAGGTCGTTGTTGGAGTAAAGCCGACGTTTTCTGCCTGCGACCTAGACCTCGAGCTCACCGCTGCCAGTTTATAGCAACACACATATTTTCCCACAACATTTTGTTCGCTGTTCACATTTCACCCCCCTGCTAATGTGTTACGCCATTCACACTGTAACTTCAAGACGTGACGCACAGCACCCTACGACTTTTCAATCTTTCTCCAAAGACCATGCCCACATCACTATCTCCTCAACCCTGTCTCCATTCAGTCAGTTTGTCAAGTACAAAGAGTCAAAAAAAAAAAAGAGTCAAAAGAGTTTATTTGTCACGTACATGGTTACTGAGTATAGCATGTAGTGAAATGTGCTCTGATTCAGGATAGGAGACTGTGCATAAAAATTTTCAATAAGTAAAACAAACAAACAACTAAACACCAAGAAGAAAACAAACAGCAAATAGATAAATAAATAAATAAGTAAATAAAACGGTGAATAAAGCTTAAGGTGCACTGGAAGGACAGTGACAGTGAGGGGAGCGGTCAGAGAATACTGTAGAACCCTGGTTTGTGAGAATTGTGATGGCATGTCCGGGTTCAGAAGTCTTATGGTCTGTGGACAGAAGCTCCTCCTGAGCCTCTCCGTTCTGGCCATAATACTTCCGAATCGTTTGCCTGATTTCAGCAGGTCGAACAGACGGTTTCTGGGGTGAGACAGGTCTCTGATGATCCTAGTCGCTCTGGTCCTGCATCTCCTGATATAAATATCCTGCAGAGATGGCAGATCAGATCCGGTGCAGCGTTCTGCCGCCAAGATCACTCGCTGCAGTATTTTGATATCCCGAGCACAGCTATTCCCAAACCAGAAGGTGATGTTCTGAGTCAGGACACTTCGTATAGCACCAGAGTAGAACGTTTTAAGGATCGCCGGAGAGACCCAAAGCTTCCTCAGCTGCCTAAGGTGGTAGAGCCGCTGCTTTGCTCTACTGGCCTGAGCTCGGATGTGTACAGTCCATGTCAAGTCCTCAGTGACACGAACGCCCAGGTATTTAAAGCTGCTCACCCTCTCCGCTGCAGTCCCGTTGAGTGTAAGGGGGGTGTAGGACCGCTGCTGTCATCTACCAAAGTCCACCACCATCTCTTTAGTTTTGCCGACATTCAGTTGGAGGCAGTTCTCCTGACCCCATGATGCCAGGTTATCCACCTCCTCCAAGTATGCTGTCTCATCGTTGTTGAAGATGAGGCCCAGCACCACCGTGTCTTCAGCAAATTTGATGATGGAGTTGGAGGCGTGCGTGGCCACACAGTCGTGAGTGTGGAGGGCATAGAGCAGAGGGCTAAGTACACAACCTTGTGGAGCTCCTGTGTGAAGAGTGATGATGCTGGAGGTGCAACTACCAACTCTCACCACCTGTGATCTACCTGTGAGACAACTGAGAACCCAGGCACACAGGCGGCTGTTCAATCCCAGGTCTCTCAGCTTAGTGAACAGTCTATGGGGGACAATGGTGTTGAAAGCTGAACAGCAGTCAACAAACAGCAATGTTACATAGTTCTCCCGTTTCCTATCCACATGACTGAGGGTGGTGTGCAAGACGTGGGAAACGGCATCATCCGTAGATCTATTGGGGCGGTAAGCAAACTGAAGTGGGTCTACAAAGTTGGAGATGGATGCTGTGATAACGGCTTTAACAAGTCTCTCGAAAACCTTCATGACTACAGAGGTCAGTCCAACAGGCCGGAAGTCATTCGGGCATGAGGGCTTATTGTTCTTTGGTATCGGGACAATAGTGGGTCTTTTAAAACACATAGAAACCACAGACTGAGCCAGAGAGTCATTAAAGATGGTAGTGAATACTCAGCTGATCGGCGCAGCAGTTGCCCGGAGATGCCATCCGTGGGCTAGAGAGCGCAGCAGGTGCCCAGAAATGCCATGTTAACGCGCTTCAGCGCCCTGCGCACGTCGGACTTGGTGGATGACGTCACCGCACTCCATCGGCCGGCCGCCGCTCTCATTGCTGTCGTGGATGTCTTTAGCACAATTGGGCTCGAAACAGGCATAGGATGCGTCGAGTTCGTTGGCGAACCCAGAGTCGGCACTCATAGCCACGTTAGATTTACTTGTTAAATCTGTGATGGTGTGCAGTCCTTGCCACAATTGGCACGTGTCACCCTGGTGGAAGAACGACTCGACCCGCTCCCGATATCGGCGTTTCGCGTCTTTCACTGCACGCCATACAGCATTTGAAGCCACTTTATAAGCGTTCATGTCGCTGGAGGGGAGACCTGCGTTGTACGCAGCAGTGCATGCATTCACGGTCTTGTGGATGGTTCCATCGACCCATGGTTTTTGGTTGGCAAAGGTCTTTATTGCAACCTTGGGGACAATGTTGTTTTCCAGCACGCTAACAAAGCTGATCACTACCTCCGCGAACTCGCTGATGTCATCCGAACTTGTCCTGAACATGTCCCAGTCGACATCATCGAGCGCGTCCTGTAGCGCGGCTTCCGATTGGGCAGACCAGCGCTTTACCTCCCTCGTGGCCGGAGCCTCAAGACGAGACTTCTGTTTGTAAGCCGGCAGGAGGAACACAGCGTCGTGGTCCGACTTCCCAAACGCCGGCTGTGGAACAGCTTTGTAGCCCTGCTTGTATGGTGTGTAGCAGTGGTCCAGCATGCTGTCCCCTCTAGTCATGCACGTCACATGTTGGTATAAGTCTGGCATGACTTGTCTGAGGTTCGCTTTATTAAAGTCCCCCACCACTATGGTTGCTGCATCCGGATGGTTGTGTTGAGTCGTGCTGAGCGCCTCGTGTAGTTCAGACAGGGCTGTGCCAACGTCCGCATGAGGCAGAATATAAACCGCCGTGGCGATAACCAAGCTGAACTCCCGAGGCAGGTAAAAAGGATGGCACTTGATGGTCAAATATTCCAGATGAGGTGAGCAGGACCGAGAGAGAACAGAAATGCTCTTCACCTCGCACCACTTAGTGTTCACCATGAAACAGACTCCCCCACCTTTGGATTTGTTGGCCTCCGCCGTTCTGTCCATGCAAAACACAGAGAATGAGTCCGACGGAGTCACTGCCTGGTCCGGCACTAGGGGGGGTCAGCCATGTCTCGGTGAAACACAGGATGTTACAGTCCCTCACGTCCCGTTGGAAGGTCACCCTAGCTCTCAAATCATCCAGCTTATTTTCCAATGACTGGACATTCGCGAGCAGAATGCTGGGCAGTGGAGGGCGATGAGCTCGTTTCCGCAGTCTGTTCCGAACTCCGGCGCGGGTCCCCCGATGTTTCTTTGTGCATCGCCGCGGGGGGTCTCGGTCGCGTCCTTTAACGCTATCTGCCGTCCGAAGTATCTCAGCTGGCCACGACGCATCGGGTCTGAAGAGGTCAGAAACCACGTAAGGAATCTGATTCCCAATTTCTCTAAGTGTTGCGCAGTCATACAGTACCTGTCCTGTTGATGTATGAGGGAACGGTAATAATAGGTAGAAAATTAAGGAAAAGGCACACAGTCTTCCTGGAGCGATCAGGTAGGCGTCTGGACGTGGCTGCGCCATTTTGTCAGTGATAGAACAGGCTTTTCGATCTGATCTTTGTTTCTTTCTTCCAGTTTTTTGCAGAATGGTGACCATCAGCTGAAACCCTATCGGCCAGATCTGTCTTCACACATCATGAAGACCCTAGAAAGGCTAAACAGATTCGTGTTTGATTACGGGGTGCTGCCCCAGACCCCACTGGAGGTGTGTAAGCATCAAGTAACCTTTCTAATATGTGGCTCCAAGAGTTTGGGATAAGGATTTGCGGAGCTGTAGCAGTAAAATAGCAGGGCCCCTTGCTAAGCATAGGTCCCTAAGCTAAGCCCTGACCAGCGGACGCCTGTCATCACTCTGAATGGGAGCAGTGAGGACAGCACGGGGGTTGAGGGTCTGCACTGTTCACCTGGGCCCAAACTGCTCTGATGTGAGAAAGAGGATCCTGCTAGTGGAAGCAGTGGCCCCTTAAACCTCCTCTTTCTTCGAGATCAAAGGCTGAGGGAAGCAAGAAGAGGGGCTGAGTTGGACAGGGAGACAGTGTGCCAGGTCAGGAAGTGCTGGCTGAGCGGATGAGCGCAAGAGAGCAAGTATCTGTATCCTAAGCCTGCTTTTAGGCCAACTGATTGATTTTTGGAACAAAACCAGTGTCTGCAGTGGGAAAACTGTTAAAACAGCCCCCCGTAATAAAATGAAGGTGTGCGTTTGATGCAATACAGTTCACACAAGCTTGCTCCAAGATTAAGTGGACAAGACCACTGCAGCACCCCTGGACATGCTGGGTGTGGGTAGCCACCAAGATGAGAGTAAGTGTGGCAGAACTTGGCAAGCTTTTTTGTCCTTTTTCCCCTTTTCATGCAAAACAATTAAGAGAAGAACCCAGTGATGGCAAAACAAATCCAGGAGCTGTTTTTGCAAGCCAACAGCCTAACTAGGCAGCTGGAGAGGTACTGCAGGCCCATCAGCAGAGCATCTCCAAGACTCCCGCTCTCTTTCTCCTTCTGGGTCTGCATTTTTATTCGGGCCTTCATTACGGCATTGGCTTCTCCCGCAGCTCTCATTCCACAAGGATGTTGGCTCCTGGTGCAGCTGCCCCTCTTGTGGCCTGGACGTGACCACAGAACTATGAGTCCATTGCGCTGTTAGAACTCAAAGGTACACTTGTTTTTACTGAGGCCAAGGCCCATGGTTCAACCGGCTTCAACCGGCATCAAGTATCATCGTGCAGCCTCATACGTCAATGGTTCCGGGGAAGGAGTTGTGGCCAGAAAACCTCCAGGCCCACTACAGTTTCAAGCGACCCTCCCAGATTTTTGGAACAGTACCCCTAACCCTGCCAACAAGTTGTTGCTGCAACGCAGCATCACAACATATTCGGCGCATATTGATATTTCTGTTTCCCCATCTTGACTGTGATTCCAATTTGAATGAACGGCGACGCTGCTATTTATTGTTCAAAGTCCACATCCACTACAAACCAAAAACCAATCAGCTCCAAAGCGCAGATAAGGCTTCATCTCCACTCGCTTTTCTAGCAGGAAAATAATTCCGATCGCGTCCGCTTAATACGAGCGCCTGCGCTCACAAATGATGACAACATGGGAACTTGCATAATAGTTTGGTAATTCATTTATTTGAATGCGAACGCGATGAAAAATGCTCGACCCGGCAGCCTTCGGCGTGAAAAACAAAGAGGCTCAAACGGGGCATCCAATTAAGCTGCACCACAGCCCGACCCGTGCGCCGCGTTTCTGCTTGCAGGTGTGCCAACATCTGAGAAGCAGCAGCCAGCCAAACGCCTCTGAGAGGACACGGCGTTTGTGGGCACCGCTGCCCTCCTGAACCCTGCCATGTTGCCGTGTGTAGTGAAGCGAACAAGGATTCCGTCTGCATGTAGCCCTATCTGCGGTCACGTGCGCATCATTCCGGAGTCCTGCACACACACATCGCCTCTTTTCTAGGACATTACAGGCTCTTGGCATGACCTTGGTCATTAAAAAGGAACAGGCCAGAAAACGGCCACACGAGCGTGTTTTGATTGGGGATTTCTGGAAATATTGCTTTATTTAAATCGGTTTTTTGATGTCTGCTCCTACTTTTGTCCCGAATGTCCGTGATGAACGCGGTGGCTCGGTCCGACGCCGCAACTGCTCCACTAGACTGTTTGCTGCCACTGCACGCCAAGAGCTGTCAAGCTGTTTTCCTCAAATAAATAACATCCTGCTACATTTGGGCACAGAGGTTTTTTTCATTTTTTTTCAGTTTTCTCTCAGGGTTCACAGTAACATGACTGCAAATCATACTTGAGCACGGACTAAATCTGCCTGCCGAGTTACTCCAAATGACCCAAAGACATCCTGTATATTCCTAACAAACACAAACTGCCAATAAAGGGACACGCGCTGCACTGGGGTCCGATGCTAGGACCTTCATTCCTATCCTGATCTGTTGACACCACAGCAGCCCCACGGCAGACCTATCCAGCCGCTGCGCAATGGTTTGCATCTCCTTAGTCTTGATCAATGCCACCAGAGTTAGCCGCACACCATGTGACAGCATGACGGTGCAGTATATCTCTTTGGTGTTGTCAGGTGGGCACCCTTCTTCGCAAGTGCTTCATCGAGTCAGGCCCAAACATATCAATGCATTTGTATTTGTGAGCTTTGGAACCAACAGGCTTCTTCATGGCTCCCTTTTGGTGAGACATCAGCAAATACCCGTGCGAGTCTGGCAGCAGCCCTGCATCAGCACATCGAAGGGGAACCTTCGTTCGCTTCCTCGCCGGCATCTGCTGCAGTCTCGGCTGCTCAGGTGCCCTCCCTTCACACAGCTACCCAGAAAGGTCCCTGCTGTTTGACAGCAATGTGAGGGGCGCCACAGAAAAGTGCTCAGGTTGCAGGCACCTGAGGGCAAAGGTGTGCTTCACTGCACCCACATTGCCCCCATGGGACTCTCCAGGTCATTGGCAACCGATCAGCTGACAATGTGACCTTAGTACAAGTTTTTGCACACATTTTTTTCTGTGCTCTGACACAGAAACTCACACAGATGAGCTAGCAGGGAATGTGGAGAAGAAGCTGAACGCTGGCTGGATTGTGTCTATGGAGGCCTTCATTGGCACAGGTTGTGTGTGTTCGCAGAAGTCCACTGAAGGGCTCAGCAACGGGAATCTAAAGGTGTTCCATGAGCGCAGAAACAGGGTTTTTGGATCGTGCGTGACTGCACACCTCAACCCCGCTAGTTTACAAAGTTGAGGAGCAGCTGCACTTCAGGCTGAGCTCTCCGAAAGGCCCAGGGTGAGCTTTCGCCTGGTCTGAAACGCAACAGTGGTGCTGGAGCGTCTTTGTCACAACGACAGTAACATTTACACTGCACCTCACTCTATTATTATTATTATTATTATTATTATTATTATTATTATTATTACACCCTTTGCAGCTCATTTGGAAAATGGTTTCTGCTGAATGTGATTCAGGCTGTCCAGGTAGACACGGTGAGGCAATGGAGCAAAGTGGGAAAACACTGGACAGTGATGTTCTCCACTTGCTGCTTCCTACAGATCCCTCTGGACCAGCTTCACACACCCAGAGCCACGAACGACTCCGGGTTACCGCTCTGTTCTGAAATGCATCTCTCTGAGTGACCACAGTTATTCCCAAAAACGGCACTCAGGAGGCCCTGCATTCCACCTTTGAGGTTTGCCAGGTCTTCGAGGAGCTCTGAAGGGTTGGGCAGGCACACATCGTAGTGATTTAGCGAAAGAACCTGCACCCGGGATGCGACACCCCAGCACCATTGGGTACCAGCAAGTCCTCTGTCCACATTTAACCACCTTTCCTTAACCCTTTTCCTTCTCTTCCAGCTGAAGGGAATGACACAGACATCTTACTGTGCTTACTTTACACAATCCGTTTGCGTCAAACAGCAGCGTTTAAAGTGGTTTAATGCTGCAGCCCTCCGGATGGCTTTGACTGCAAACCAGGGGATGGGAGCGGCACAAAAAAGTATTTTATTCCAATTTTAAAAACAACAAGAAAAATCCATCAGGTTTACTTTTTCTTAATACAAATCGTAGATGGAGCGAGCAAGGAAATAAGGCCAGAAAGTTGGCAGGGCCAGCAGTACAACACACAGCTACTTTATTATTGCCATTTCATCCATCTTGTGCACTAATAAAATGTCACATTTCCCTCTTAGATATTTAATCATAAACCAGGCGCACAATGAGGCTGCACACCGATCCCAGCAGTTCACTGCTCCGTACATGAGTGAGCGCAGCGTGTCAGCAGTCTGACTGGGTCTCCCCCATCCTCCACTCACATTTGCACTGCTTTCTTCCTTCTAGGTTTAAGAAGTTTCATTTGCTCCCATCCCTCCATGTTAACTTGCGGTGTAGATATGTGTATGCATTGAGGACAACATGAACTGGGGGGGCTGTGCAGTTTTCACAAGTCCATGAGGTCTGGGGCTTCACCGCTGCACTTCAGCAAGGGCAGAGCTGCTCATGCAGAAACACAACAGTTGTAGAAGACGGCAGAAAAGGTCCTGCTCAAATAGATGCTTCAATTGTAACCTGAGAATCAGCCGTCCATTTTTCATTCATAAGTGTGTGGACTTCTTTGGAGTAAAACGCCTGTTGATGGAGACGGTTGTGTCGAGCTGCCCCGGTGCGAGGCCGGAACGCAGAAGCAAGCTCACTAAACCAATGCGCACAGAGAAAACACACTGACAACAGAGGACAGAAGCAAATCGGTTAAATAAATTAAACCCATGTGGAACGTATTAGTCAAACTGGCCTACAAATCACTTTATGTCATGTCACTTCAGGCAGCTCCAGGTGCCAATTCTTGGCGATATTCAAATTTTATGATGATTTACATGTCCATTACGTAGCCTCTGAGCAGAAGCCCACCACCACCTACCCTGCTTTAACCACGTATACAGCCAAGTCATTTTTCCGCACCAGCTAGGATGCGCGAGGCATCGGGCTCTAGCCAGTACGCCCCCTGCTGGCACACTGACAGTACGGCGCTCACATGCGCAGGACCTCTGTGCACACAGATTAAAGAGCGAGCTGTAGAGAAACACGCTGTGAGTTGGATGAGAAACAGACCGGTCCTGATAAGACGGGAAAGAGATAAAACCCTCACTGGCTACAATACCGTTTAAGAGGGAAAAGGCATAAATGCAGCACAGAGACAGCCAAAGAAAAGGAAAAAATTCCAAACAGTAAGCAAATACTGAAGCAGCTGGAACAGAGAATTCAAGACAAGCAGGAACATCCTCAAGCTGCCATTTCAAAGCATGTTAATGAACAAAAGCTCTAATAGGCCCCACCCACTGCCTTTTGCTGGAAACCCCAAGCGTAGCTGAAAAGCGGCAGTTTTAGGCGAAAAGAGGACGAGACCCTGTTTAGGGTGGTTAAAGGTGGTTAAGAGGTTTAACCTCTTACCAGCTGTAGCTGAGCCCTAGGTGAGATGGTGGTTTGGACTCTGGGAAGGAGTAACACAATAGGAAGCTGCCCTGCACCTGTAGTGCATTTGCACGTCACAGCCAAAATGACTGCAATAAGCAGCACACCTGGACCAGGTGAGGCCTTGGTTAGAAGACAGCGTTCCCTGCGCTGAAGCTGATGCAAAGGGAATGCAATGTTAAACGTCATATAAAAGTGTAATGAAAGACACCATCAGTCATGCGTGCGTGCGTGCGTGCCTGCCTGCTTTTCATATTCACTTATGTCTGTTAATAAGCAAACAGTAAGGCACCTGAATTTCATTAGAAAATGAAACCCTATGAGTTTTTTAAGATTCCGGCTGAGCTGTATGGACAACACGGTGCTGCAGCAGACGGCACTACCGCCTTGCTGTGTCCACAACAGTAGGGCATGGGTTTGAATCTAGCCCAGCTCAGTCTATGTGGTGTTTGCACAGGTGGTGAACTGGCGCCCAGTGATCCCAGTAGAGGCTCTGGGCCAGTGGGGCCCTCAGCAGGATTAAGCGGGTAAGGATGGGTAGATGTCTTCTTTAAACCTGTAAATGAGCATACAGTGGTGCCCTGTGTATAAGATACCCAAGCGAATCCTGCAAAGCGCTGTGTGTGCAGACGGTGTACAAACACCCGGCCGTGTCCCCCAGCGCCGGTGCTCTTTATCCTACCTGGACATGGACAGCAAGACAAAGACAGCACTGCCAAGCTTTGCACCAAAAAAATAGACAACATATCACACGTGTGTACAGTAATATGAAGACTCGCAATAATATATATATATATATATATAAAATAGTTAAAAAAAGAGTTTATTCTGCAAAACTATATTATTTTTATGCCGATACAATACAGCATGAATACCACTATCAATACAACTACAATGTATTTTACTATGTAGTAGAATATTACGATGTATGACAAATACATATTTAATAAATATACTTTTAATGTAACAGTTGTGATACAAAATAAATGTGTATGCTTTGTCATTCGTCACTAAATTAACTGCCCTCAAGGCTCGCTAAAAAGCAACAAGAAAAATTAGCCGTGTACATGATACAAACCAACAAAAACTTCTCAAAAGCATCTCATTTTGTGCTGTCAAAATATTTTTAAATGCTGCTTGTATTTCGACCGAATGCTGTTTAGTATTTAGGGTTGCTTGTTTGTTGCAATTACTGCAAAATTCCTGCAATTTGTGATTAAAATTGAAGTACTTTGAAAAAACACCATAATTCTATTTCTTTGATTTAATATGGGGGGGGGGGGGTGAAAAATGCCTCAACTTCTTTATATTTTCCATTAAATTATGCTGTAAAGTCATTTAAATAAAATCACATTACGAAGGAAATCGCACTGTGAGAAAATTTCGGCAAGCCATATTTTACAGCAAAACAGTCATTTAAGGTCGTGTTGCTTTAATCCTGACGTCATCAATTTGTCACTTCTGACAGTTCAATTAACTCATTAACCTTAGGCAAATTAGCAAGATGCTGCCCCCCCGCCGTACGTGCGCACGCACGTGCGCCTGCGCAGGCACACGCAGGCGCAGGCTGGGCCGCATCCCATCCTCCGCAGACGCGTGTCGTGAGCATTTGTTTTCCGCTTAGTTATTTATTTCTATCGGCGTACTTATCTTTTTATTGCCATCGTCTTTGTTTATTCGTCTATGAGCTGCCTGTTGCTGTTCGGCGTGCGATGTTCTTGTTCTCAAGATTGCTTTTTTTGCTTTGGTAACACAAACGCACGGATTTTCCGTGGCAGTAAAGCACAATCGAGTGAAATGATCGCAGGAGAGAGACTGAAAGAGACAGACAGACAGACAGACAGACAGAGAGAGGGAGAGATGGCTCCCCTCACCGGGCTCGAAAAGCCAGCGCCAACTTTCTTCTTCTCCTGCACCGTCTCTAGTGAAAATTGAAGAGGCTTTATGTCAAAAGCGGCTAAAGCCAGACCCTCCATATCAAGCGACGCCGTGTGAAAATTACTGTGGCAACGATAAGAGTGGGAGATGGGGGGGTGGGAAACTGAAGGAAAGTGACTCTACTCAGTTTATACAGCAAAATTGGTATGACTGAATATTTTTCATTCAGGTGACTGATAATATCAGGGAAAGTGCAATGCAGATAAATAAAGGAGGCTCCTGTCAAGAATAAACACCATTAATCATGGAGCCATGCGAGGGGGGTGGGGGGCTGAAGGCCTGGGGTCTGCAGCAGCCTGAGCGGCGGCGGCGGCGGCAGCAGCATCTCCCCGTCTCCCCACCAGCCCTCAGGCCTTTCTTTACCCGCAACGTATCGACAGGCGCTCGGCTCCTCCTCAGCGCTTCCGTACATAACCGATGTGACCGGAAAGGTGAGCTGCGTCCCACCACCTTAAATCCCACGGTCGAGAAAATAACTTCCGTGTGAATGTGAGTAATATTAATGCCATTCTAAAGAAGTCTACAAAAATGTAAAGAAGTTCCATTTATGCTAGAGACCAAAAACTGAAATATTTTCATTTGGCATTTTGCAGCTTGCTTCTTGTGTCTAATAGTTGTAACAAAAATTTGTGAGCACTTTTCCTTTGCAACTTTGCAGGGAACCAGAATCTCTCTGCAAACTCCCCAAAAGGCCGCTCATATTCATAACATTCAGTCGCTCCAGGTTGCTCCACAAGAATACAACAGAACAATTAGCTACTCTTTCCTCCAGAGTTTTCGGCAAAATGGGCAACAGGAGATGATGCTGATAGTGGGGGAAAAGGGCCGTGCGCCTCAGTGCATGTGTGTGTGCGCGTGTGTGTTTCTAGCTTCTACTCTCCCATCCTCCAGTAAAGCCTGCCATCTGGATAAGGGTGGGATGTGCAGGAAGCTGCTAAGATGAAGTCTTTGGTCTTTATGCTAAACAGTAGGAGGCTTCTCAATGTGCAGCTCCGCTTCCCAGACAACAGTTTATGTAAATAACACAACTACACGGTAAACACCTACAAAAACGTTGTCGGCAGCCAAAGGGAGGAGGAACACAGAGTGAAAGATTGGTTATGAGAGGTTTCCTTGCAGGCAGAATCGAGTGGACAGGCTGACTGTTGGCTAGAGGGAACCACAGCCGTGACGGCATCCCGGCATATTCTGCTGACAGCCACTGTACTACAGTACAACGGTGAGGTCGTGTGTTTAAACGGCATGTTGCACAGATCCGCCTTCCTTCGTGATGCACCTGTAGGCCCCACTCGAGTTCTGTGCAACTGCTGGAGGCAAAACTGGAGGAGAAACCTTGGGACTGCATGGACACCACAGCTGAGCATTAATACTGAGAGGCTGTAGGTGGCGCCGTGCTCGACATGCTGTAAAATTGCGCTGGAGAACCCTCAAGCGTTCAAATGCAGCCACCGAGCTTTTACCCTGTTTGGTAATGTGGAAAAAGGAGCTTAAATTAGACAAAACCTAGTTTTATGCATGAAATATTTTAAGAGTCCTGAATTCCGCACCTTTTTGTCTAAGTCCGACCCAGAGCTGAAGACAAGTGCAGAAATGGGCCACAGCGCTTCGTAAGGGGCCACAGGGCAACGCCGTGGCCGATCGGAGGTAAACCGGCCGAGAAGAGGATTCCATGCGGCTGAAGGGCAGAGAGGAGGCGGACGGAGTTCAACTGGAAAGTCTGGGCAATGCTCCAGCATTCACAACTAGCCGTTTGCATCAAAATGCTCAAACCCTCAACAAACTGTCTCTGAAAAATCGCATCATTTCATTCATTTATTCATATTTTATTTTACACTTTTCTCCAAAGTGGCTTAGACTTTAGTTTGTACACCGGGTTGCTTGCAACACACTCGGTCATTTTCACACGCGTAAGCGAAGGTGTGCACCCCGCTGCTCCAGACGACGGCACTTTAAAACAGAATCAGTTAACGCCGGCATACACTCACCAGCCACTTTCTCAGGTACACCTGGCCGGTGGTGGTACTGATGCTGTAATGGGGTGGGGACTGAGGTTTTCCGGATTTTTTTAGGCTGCTTAACACCATCGCGGAATCACGTGAATGCCCAGCGCTCCACTGAGACCGACCAGATGCTTCCGTCTCTTCTTGGCCAGTGTGGTCTTCGTCAAACCGATACTTCCAGCTGTGTCACATCTTAAGATGCTTCCACAAACAAGACCGTGTTTACTCTACCCGGCACACTTGCCACCTCTCATACCTCTAGAAGAAGTTGTGATGTTAGCAGAATGAATGTGCAGTAAAAACAAGTGGCGGAATCTGTGGGAAGGTGTTAGCTGCACATGCAGCAGGAACTCTGTTACGAAATACTTGATGTACTGGGGGCAAAAGAGGGTCCAGCTCTGTCAAGTGTACCTGATAATGTGAATGTAGTATTTTCCATAAGTTTGTTGATTTATTTTTTTGCAAGGATAGCTATAAGTTAGCACTACCGCAACCATACACCGATGAAAGGGATGACCCTCTCGCAGTAACGTCCACTGTGGCTACAGTGAAATTCCTGTGTGTGTGTGTGTGTGTGTGTGTGTGTGTGTGTGTGTGTGTGTGTGTGTGTGTGTGTGTGTGTGGCTGTCGTCAAGGCGACTAGGAGCAGTCATCCCACAAGAGAAGGCCTTTGTTTCCAGTACGGGCCGCTGTGAGCGGCATGAAAAGGGACTTCTTCTCCCCTCTCCCAAAGAGCTCCGTCTGAGGCCGTTCCACACAATGGCTTTGGCAGGCGCGACAAGGGCGCCACTCAAACACACCACGCACCCGATTCTCCCACGGAAGAACTGTGTGTGGTAGACAGAGGTGCTGCTCACTGCCCCTGTTTAAAGACGATGTGATGCTGAACTCCATGTGGCCTCCGACCCGCCGACTCCTGCCGGCATCCTAAGGCGGGTCAGAAGACTCCATGGCTGTAGCTCTCCAGCAAAACCGGACCTGCTATGTCGTATCGGTCAGTGTGCAACCAAAATGATGTGAAGACTGGGGAGAAGCCCCCTGAAAGACCAGGCTTCAAAACTGTCCTCGATGTGCTTTACCAAACAGCTTGTCCATGTGACTGACCAATTACTGTTTTTAACATGTTTTTATACTTGGGGAAAAAAAACTTAATTCAGACATTTTAAGCAATTTAGTTGCAAAAAATTTTAAATAGCAATTTGTCATTAACAAAACCCTTCAGCAGGGCATGGCTATTTCATTGTTTTATTTTGTTATATTATGCTGCGCTTTGCTAAAGTAAAACTTAAATTATTTATAATAATATTACTGTCATGTCAAAAAATCACATATAAGATGCACCGGATCTGGTTAGGTCTCCTTTTGGAAGAAATAAATCCCAGGCCTCTATGTTTCTCCATGTGCCTCATATCCCGCTGTCTACTGTAACTCTCAGTGCAGAGAGCTCACCGGCTGCCATCAGGCGTCGCCTGTAGCCAACACACAATTCAGCGCCAGTGCTGCAAGCAGGCTCAACGCTCCAGCCAGCTCACTTGAGCACTTGCAGAGATTTTCCAGGAATAAACACAAACCGGCTGTGTTCCCTGCGATCCGCAATCCTGCGGTTTGAACTCACAAACATGTCTGATGCATCCTCAGCCAGACATCACCTGCTGTTAGCCTGTGTCCATCTCTTCTGTTCCACGTGGCTAAGGTGCATTAAGAGCCATGACTCATTTACAGAATGACCTTAAGTAAAATGTATGCATTGTGTGCGTAGTCAAAAAACAAGATAAATGAAAAAATTAAATCCTAACTCTTTGGTGATGGCTTTGTCACCGAACGCTCAGCATCGTCCACCTGGCCTCCTGAACTGCAACGGCCCTCATTCTTTATTTCCCTAAAATTCCTGTGCCTTCCAAACAGATTATTATGGGCTGTTCCTTTCCGTCACTTTTCTGCTGTGTCCTGTGGTCTCGGAGATTAACTGAACTGTGCTGTTACTACGGTGCAAATGTCAGTCGAAGGGTACAAGCAGCGTGAAATCGGTGAAGTTAGCCGGGAAATGCTGGCCTCGGAATGCCAAAAAAATAACAATTAGCAAACAGCGTGATGGATCAAGGCCTGCCTGCCTTTAACCGCCCGCCCGCTTGCCTTCCTGCCTGCCTGCACCTGTAACCGGCCGCCTTCCCACCTGCTTCTAACCGCCCGCCTTCCCGCCTGCCTCTAACCGCTCGCCCGCTTGCCTTCCCGCCTGCCTCTAACCGCTCGCCTTCCCGCCTGTCTCTAACCGCTCGCCCGCTTGCCTTCCCGCCTGCAACCGCCTGCCTTCCCGCCTGCCTCTAACCGCCTGCCTTCCGCCTCTAACCACCTGCCTTCCGCCTCTAACCGCCCGCCTTCCCGCCTGTCTCTAACCGCTCGCCCGCTTGCCTTCCTGCCTGCCTCTAACTGCTCGCCTTCCCGCCTGCCTCTAACCGCTCGTCCGCTTGCCTTCCCGCCTGCCTCTAACCGCTCGCCTTCCCACCTGTCTCTAACCGCTCGCCCGCTTGCCTTCCCGCCGGCCTCTAACCGCTCGCCTTCCCGCCTGCCTCTGACCGCCTTCTAACCGTCTAACTGTCCGGCGTACATTCACAGGGCAGCCAACTGTCCGCGCCAGTAATTGCACTTTCCTGCCGCCTAATAGGGCTTGTGTGCAAAAACAAAGGACAGTTAATTTGTGATTTCCTGTGCTCATTCGCAGGCAAATTAAGTGTCAAGCGGCTAATATGGAGCATATTTCATTTTATGAGCTTTTAATTTAATTCCGACGCCTCGTATCATTGATCGACGCGGCCACGGCTCCTGTGAACAAAGGCCGGAGGTAATAAATAAACATGTTTCAATTAGGCTCCTCCAAATAATAGGATATGATTTTGCTCGCGCCGCTCGCTCTGCTACTGAAGGCATCAATATTGCTGGGAAAATGAGGCCGCAATCACAGTTTTCTCCGGACATAAATGCCCAATTCTGCTGTAATGCGCGGCGGAGGAGACGGGGCAGATTGATGGCGTTGCCGCAAGTCAAAAGGAACTGTAATTACAAGTCGTAATGAGGGACCGCACTGCAAAGTATGGCAATAATATTCCGCGTGTACTTGGGCACATATTTAAGGGTGTTAATAACGATTAATTCTGCTCACCAAGGAGAACTTGTCTTAAAACAATTTGATTTTTCCGCCACCCTCCCCCAGCGTGCCCGTCTTCCTCCTCCTTCTCCTCCATCTCGCGGCCGCTGAATCCTTGGTGGATTTTGTGAGGTCCAAATAATGCCAGAGTTGCAATTTCAACTTACACACACATTTCGTGGCAAATCTTTCAGTTTGAAATGCACCGAATTAGAAACTCTGTTCGATTTTTTTACGATGCCTTCGTTCCTTCCATTTTCACACCCTTTTGTGTGCCGAAAACCTTCCGTGCGCAAGGTGTAAACTGAGAGTCAAATGTACGCTAACAGAGCCGGAGCGCAGGACTTGAGTCAGCTCACTTCCACAGCGTTGGGGGTCGATAAAGAAAGACTATCGCAATTGTTACACGATTATGGAAAGAATCAGTTGGCCTTCTGCAGGACTTAATGTAGCAAAGGCATTTTTATGTTCGCTCATTTCAAACGAGTTTCTTTGTGTGGCTTAAAGGGAATAACATGTTGGAAATGAGAAGTTTTGCTAACTTTTTTATTTATTATAGCTGTTGTCACAAGAACAAACCTAACCATTACATAGTCAGAGACCTCTGTATTACAGATGAAGACCCATTTTCAACACTTTATCCTCAGGAATCCTAAATGACTTTTTATTTTAATGTCATGCAGAGTTACTAAGAATTAATGAAAGTGTCAGGCTTTCATATGCCGGTGTCCCACTGAAGGTGCTCTTCTGGGATCAGCTTCAGGCGACAGTAACCTTGCACTCGACCAGCAGTTAATGATAATGCAAGGGTTACAGAGCATGTTTTATTTATATCTGAGGTTTTTACAGAACATAAATTGTGAATAATTGTGAGGGATGTAACTTTTGCGTAGCTTGCATCGATTTGAGACGTTGCGGTCAACCAGTGAATGCGTACAGTACCTTAGCGCAAGAATCAAGCTCTGCCCTCGTCTGGCGGAGGGGCTGCCGGGGCTGCCGGGGCTGCCGGGGCTCCCGCTTCACGCAAGGGGTGCTTCACCATTTATGATCTAATTCAATTCAACACGCAGAGCAAACCGTACCTGGCGACCTGACGGATGCGGTAAGATGCAGGGTCAAACAGGGCAGAGACGCAAGCGTTGCTCAGACGACGGCAGCGACAAACGGGAGATCCTTGGGCAGAGCTTCACCTTTAATTTAATTCACGCTCTCCCCTCTGCTAACCTGCCCTCTAAATCTCTCCAAAGAACTCCTGACTGATAACACGCTAGGCTGTTTGTTTAAAACGTGTTACTCTACTATGTTCACCCCATTATCTCTGCGTAAGCTAAATGCTAAATTATATTTGCCATTTTGTTTGCGGTGACACTGGGAATCAATCATATCCCTTTTATTTCCCCCCATCGGCCCCCCGCCACCGCCCCCACGCCCCTACCCCACGGAACCGCAGCAGAGATGAGGGAAGCAGCATAAAAAATTCATTATGGTTAGCAGCAGTCGGCGGGGGAAGATATGACACCGAGCGGGGGCCGTAATGATGAAGAATATCAATCGTAATGTGGCCAAAGTAGCTGCTCCATTCAATTTGTCCCTCTTGAGTTACTGACTGCCTCCTTCTCACTCCAGTGGGCCACGGGCGCTCAGCGTGCATAGGGCATCCTGGTGGCTGCGTGACCCTGCGCACGCCTGCCAGCACGAGGCTCCGGGGTTCCCTCACGCTTGACCACCGACGGCCGCCCGTTTTTCTGTGCTTAATAAACAAAACGCAATGTTTTGGCCCGTAATCACTTTTTTTTTTTTTTTAAATATAAAACTGTAAAACAAAGGCTTGAGAAGTAAGTATTCACCCTCTTTGCCCTCCTTTCAGCTCCTGCTGGCAGTCTGCTTTAACTGTGGGGCTGAAATACTTTGTATGCCTACTCCATTTGCAGTATTTACTACTTTCAAGCAGGGCAGGGCAGTACACGGTGCTCAGGTGCAGGTTCGAATCCCGCTCAGCCTGTGCGGAGTTTGCATGCTCTCCTCGTGTCTGTGTTGGTTTCCTATCACGATGTGTTTCAAGTTAACCGGTCACTCTAAGTTGCCCATCGTGCGTTTGCACGCGCGCACGTGTGTGTGTGTGGCCAGGCAACGGTGGACCGGTGTCCCGTTCGGGCGTTACCCCCTGTTTGCCAATCACCCTTTCAGTTTAGGATGGACGACCCTGACCGGCACAAGACGACTGCTGAAAATAATGGAGAGGGAGCGAGCACTTTTCTGGCACACAAATGTACTGTATCCTGTTCGATCTTTTATCAACGGACTCCTTCATGACTACTGGAAACTTCATAAATGCCAGCGGCTCTAATGATGCTACAAACAACACGAATGCTGTTAGAAAAACGGGACTCCACCGTGAGCAACGTCGCCTGGAAGCCACAGTCGAGCGGCTGTCACATTGACAGGTGCCACACTGACACTCTGATGGACAAGCCGGTGTGTGTGGGTGTGTGTGCGCTTGTGGGCGGACTGCAGCTCGATCCCTGTACTCAGACACAGCGAACCTTGCTGTGTGCTGCTTCTCACATGAAAAGACCCGCGCTACTCAGACGCGGCCTGCTTTTCCCCCATGAGCGCCAAAGAAACAACTCCCTGCCATAGGATCCATGGAACTCCATGCCGCAGTCACCTCAGATAGGAGCGAACTCGGTTTTTTTTTCACTTTCCGCGGTGTCACGTGAAAATTATTATCCTTCAAGCAGGAACTTCAAGCAACTTTAAAACTGTTTACCCATGGACAAGACAGGATTTTCTAACTGAGACAAGGGTACGTCGGGGATTATCAGGTTACAAGGCGACCCACTTCACTTGCACGCTAGGAGCTGCAGCGAGCAGGATAGCAGCGGCCTTTCTATTCAGCTCAAACTTCCCTTCAAAGGGACCAACAATGTTAACTTTGTACACAAAGCTACACACTGATCTACCCATTTGTCCAGCTGGGTAATTTTTACTGGAGTAATGCAGGGTAAGTACCTTGGCTACAGCAGCAGGTGGGATTCAGACCAGCATCCGTCGAGTAAGCAGCAAAGCATCCAACCACTATGCCACCTAGCGGTCTGTTAACGTTTCCCACCAAGAGGTGCCCACCGCTGTCAATACGAAAGAAGTCGTACGCCAGTGTTTGCCCAGAGTTCAGAAAAACTAACTGTTGTTTTCATAAATAGTGGAGCAGTAAGATTTTAAATGTTCTTCTTTTCCCACAGCTGCTAACAAACTAAAGTGCTGAAAAGAGCTGCTCTCTCCACTACAGAACATTGGAGAAACATAAACCAAACGCAAAGTACACTTGGGACTCGGCAGTAAGGAGCCACGGCACCGCGTGAGCGTAACCGCTGCTCGTCTACCACGCAACCGGCAGGAACACCCAGAAACATTTGGCCAAGTGCATCGGGACCACTGCACTATACAATAAAAACATCTCTTCGGTGCTTAAGAGAACATTCCAGAAATAAAATGAAATTAGGGAAACCGTGGCTGCTACAATCTCCCGTGCACAAGCAACACTGACGCTTACGTTTATTTATGTGGCTCACACATCTCTCCAAAGCGACTTACTGAGGTGGGCTAAACTACAGTAGGGTACGTGGGTCATTTTTTACTGGAGCAGACAGGGATGTGCACCTTGCTCAGGGCACTACAGCAGAAGGCAAGAATTGCACCTCTGGCCTCCGAGTAAAGAGGTAGCAGCTCACACCGGTACATAACCTGCTGCCCCACTCTTCAGTGCCTTCAGAGAAGCACTTAAAAATGGCCTCTACCTGCCTGAATGCGAGCAAAGCGTGTTGGTTTCCATGTGTTGGTGGAAGGATGACTGTGAAGAGACGCGCAGAGTCTCGTGCGCCAAGATTGCAAACCAGTCAGAGAACAGCGCTCAGAGCACTCACACGTGCAGGGGGGGCATCGGCGATGGGTCGTAGAGGTATCGGCCCTGGGCGTGGCGCTCGTCGATGGGCACCGGCGGGTGGAACGCAGGGAAGAACTGAGGTGTCTCTGCAGAGGGAAAGGGAGTACAAACAGTGGGACAGCGAAAAAGCTATGGATGCCACACAGTCTGTCCTTTTCAATAGTGACATTAAGGCCCCTTGGACCTGGTAGCAAAATGTGCCACCAAGCCCCATAGCCACATGTGCCGTCGCCAAACCAAACAGTATAGCGGCATGGGTTGTCAACTAACCTGCATACACGCACGCATTTTTATAAAGCTGCACAAGTACACTTGTTAATATCATTCCAGTCCTGTTTCGCACAAACTGACAGTCAGTTTAACATTTTGCTCAAAGGTTCAATGCCAAGCACCCTTCTCACTGCCATTGCACATCCTTCATTGATATGCTGGCTCTGTCACTGGTGAACGCCTTGCGGATGCGATGCGGTGCCGCACCTCTACCCGGGTATGCCGCACTGAGTCCCGGGTGCGGCTGCCCTGGAAGACTGCAGTTGGACTCTACTTGACCGCTGCTGCCGCCTCACAGCACTTGGGCTTCCTACAGTTGCTCCGGGTTCCTCACACGGTCCAAAGACGCGTTTCAGCCGAACTGGTGACTCCGAGTTGCCCGTAGCGAGTGTGTGTTACATTGCTCTCTTGTATAGCTTGTGAGTGTGCAAGGGTGTTTAATGTAGTGCACCTAGTAATCTAAGTTACCTGGGACAAAAGCTTAAGGCTACAAAATAAAGACTAAACCATCTGCCAAAAGAATAAATGTAAGCAGGAGGCTCCTTAACTGTAATAATAAAACTTAAACTCATTTGAAATGAGAGGTGATACGGCCAGATGACCAGAATCAACCGTGTAAGTGTCACCTTAGTCCCCATCCTAGAAGCGGCCGTCGCACGGGTCTCAGTCTCCATATTTCATGGTGGCGGCAGAATTCAAAAGGAAACAAACGCTGCAGATCCCTCTCGATTTTCTTCTGTACCCTCAATGTTTAAGCCACAGTGAATTTAATCTTAGATGGACTGACTGGCCCTAGAGGGCATAAGGTGGACCTCAGCGCAAGGGGAAGTGGGCATCGTACATGAGCAAGCGCTGCGGTGGACCAGGGTCCCACTAAGCTGAATCCTCACACATCTGGCATGAAAAAGGCTGCTTAGACGACATCTCTTCCCCTGGCACGGAGAACTGGGCTGAACTCAAGAAGCAGTGTTCCTCTAGGCAGGAGTCTGGACGGGGCGAGGGGTTCCAGGTGGGCATGCTCGTGTTTCTGCACGTGAACAGCTGGCTTCTTCGTTGCCAGAAGGCCGGCGCGCTGCCAACATCTGCAGTCATGCCTGTTCAGGTCACAGAGACAAATCGGGCATCACAACTGGAAGCACTGCTCTCTATGGCTCTGCTGCACTGTGTTCTTTTACTCCCTGATTCACACCCCCACGTTAAACAGATGCCTCTTGTCAAGAGTCTGGGCAAAGGCTCAAGAGGCTCAAGAGGCTCAAGAGGCTCATGGGTTATGAAGTACAAACATCCTTGATGTGCACTAGATTTAGTTCTCAAAAACACTTCTTCATTTCAAAATATGCTATTGTGTACATCAATTCATTGAGACACAAGTTTCAGAAATGAACTGACGCCGAGCCGGTTTTTATCGGATTTTACTGAGCTGTCTGAATACGAAAGCGCTGTTGCTTAATAATGAACCACAAATTTTAAGTCATCTTAATCGACAACAAATCATAGTCAGACCTTAAAAAGACATTTTGTGTTGGCCATCAATGTGGTATAAATGAATACTTAAAGACATCTCTGTTTACAGTCAGATTTCCCCTAAACTATTCGTTGTCATATCATTCAGATTCACTCTGGAGTAAAAAAAAAAAAAAAAATAGGAAGAGATTTTTCACTTTGTTCCCAAAAGTAATGCAAGTTGTTACGGTAAGGATAATTTTTTGGGTATTTTCAAGCGACGTCAGAATGAAAACAAAATGTTCTCCCTGAAAGTCTATTTCACTTAGATAACTGGAAACAAGAACGGATGCAACCAATTGGAAAGGGGAAGAACATGCCAATGGGAAAAATCTAAGGTACTTAAAGCACAACATGTGCATGGATGCAAAATGAAGGTGGAAGGGGAAAGGAGCCGAAATCGGAACGCCCACATGCAGCCACTTTTCTGACAAACTAACTCACATCCACGTCCACCCTTGGGGCAGGCGGACGGCTCTTCCGGGCGTAACCGGAGCGCTGGGGTAGGAACAATCTTGTGTTTCCAAAACAAACAAAGAGATTAACTTGGAGAAAAGTCCATCGACTACCGACAGCTCTTCCGGACAAGGAAGTCTACTAAATAAAGGCATAAATGGCAGTCACGAGAGAGAGCGGATGCTTCGCAGAGTTCGGCGTGAGCCAAAGACACACAAGGAAGGTTCTCCCCAAAAGGGGCCCAGAGAAAGCATCTCCAGCCCTTGGTTTGTCTTCGCCAAAGCCAAAGCATCCATCTCTTTCTGCTGCTTAGCCGACACATTTCTGGACATTCGCAAAGTTCCATCAGCAAATATCTGACCCTTCCCGGTTTCCTCGATTTTTCGCTCAGACCTGCTCCTCAGTTCATGCGCCGTATGAACGGGCCCTTTGGTCGTGACAAAGTGACCGCACCCTGACTTTCTTCAGGGGGTAATTAGGGTCAGCTGCTCCAGCATAGTGACAGAACATCTGGACCAGCCCCGTCCGGTATACGTATATCTATATATCTATATAATTATAACTGTATTCGACTACCATGGACGCAAATGATGCCTGCGGAGCGGCTTCCTTCGCTGACGTTGCTGCGGGCCTCAGCGTGTTACGGACTCACTGCCTACACGCGCTCCATCTTCATCCAGGGAGAGGGAGAAGAAGTGGAAAGAGCGAAGGACAGGGCAAAGTGAGGAATTAGAGGGGTGCAAAGTGACCTGGCAAGAGGATTTCAGCTGCTCTGTCTTGCCCCCCACCCTGGCCACCTAAGGCCTCATCCCAGCGAAAGACAGCCCCCCTTCGTCGTGCACATGCGAGAGCTGATGAGGACCTGCGCATTTCAATCCCGCTTGGAAGTTGAGCTCTCGAGGCGCTCTCTTCAGAACTAAATAAACTCCAGTGCCTTCGCCCAACAAGCGGGGGCACTTCACAAGAAAGGCCAAGCACCGCAGGCCACTTAAGGGAAGCCGGAGAGAGCGGGGGGGAGCTCTGCGAGGCGCTGGGAATAGCAGGGCTGCTTCTTGCTGTGGATCTTCTCGCTGGCCTTTCAGCACATGCTGCAGCAAGCAGCCAGAGGGCAAGCAGAGAAGTTCCCCGTACTTCGGGCTTCCCTCGTACCCCCGCGTTCCTCATGTTCTGTCGACACTCCGACGTGTTATTGTAAAGGTATCTTTTTCCCCTTTGTCAAGCGCTAATCTCGGCCTGAAGGATGGGGGAGTCCTGGGTAAAATTCAGCAAAGGAAAGCCGCAGCGAAGTGCCGCTTTGCCAGCATTGCGCTCCACTGTTACACAGTCACAAACTGCTTTCCCATCCACTCTGATTTGCTGCCAGCATTTTCGTTTCTGCTTATGTTCAGCAATGGTGTCAGCTCAGCTCAACTGCAGGAGCCCTCGGGAGTTCTGCCCTGCATCTTGATCTTGGAGCCCAGGTGCTGACGGCTCGGAAGGCAGCGTTGGAGGTTTCGCACAACAAAGGAGGAGCCAGAAATATTACAAACAAAGAAGTCACAGTCACACTGCGCAGGAGCACTGAATGCTTAAATGGCCAAAGAAAAGAAATGTACCACTGAAAAAAAGGATGAGCAAATTTCATACGTCGTCGTGTCAGAACAAGTTTAACTCGAGAACATTAAAAGCTGAGAAGAACCTGTTTCAGCCACAGGCTAAACGGACCTCAAAATGTTGCGGTAAGTGCAAAGTAAGCCATTCAGCACACAGGCCATTAAAACTGCCATTGACAACATTTATTAGCACCTTCAAAATGTATTTTGCATTATGCTCAATGTAATCCTCACACAGATTGAATATGAGCTTCAGCTTTTGTATAAGCTACATGTTCCAGATTTTGGACATTTCACAAGAACAGTACAAATATGGCCAAGGTGAACCATTGCACCACAGCACGCCAGCAAAACCTGACACGCTAACGGCAGTCTACTCTTGGTCCAAGCCTTGTTCTTCCCTTCCTCCCACAGAAGCTGGGCCAAGACAGCCAAGAGCCACAACACCGGCAAGTAACCACATCATCCATCATGGCTCTAATCCATAAAGGCATGGATGTCGGAGCACCAGCATCTGTCACCCATTTGTAGCCAATCTGGACAGCACAACAGGCATTGTTCCTACACTATTGCCACCAACACTTTTGTGGGCTTTTGTAATAATTCAGATGAATCTTGCGTGTTCTGCAAGAAATTAAATGTGAAATAAGGGAATGAAACTAAGTCCTTAAGTTCATGATGACGACACTGGGCACACCTCAGTTGGGGCAATGGCCTAATCCGGCTACAGACGAGATCGGAAGTTTCTGGAAGCCTGGCCTGGCAGCATGAGCTCTGTCTGCGAGCCAAGTGGCAGTCAGGGTTAGCTCGTGCTGCAGATCCACAAACACGTTCAGAAACCCAAAAACATTAGCAGCAGAGGTTCAAGGTCAGCAGGGGACTGAACAACCAGTCTGTACCATGGAGCCTGGTTATAAGATTACCTAAACCCAACAAAATGTTCACAGCAGAAATGTCAAGCTCAGCAAGAAGCAAACTAAATCATCTTTTTCCCCAAAAAACAAAAATGCACATAGAATGTATTGTAACAAATTCAGTTATAACAAGTGTCCACTTTGCACATTTGTTTCTGAATGGTTCAGAGTAACTTGTACATGAGTACAGCAGAACTGAGTTTTCTTTGAACTTGAAAAAACAACCTTTAGGTTACAGGGCCTGACCCTCAAGACTTTGTTGTGAACCAAAGCATTATAAAGCACACGAACCCAGGAGTCAGAACGCACAAAGGGGTGCGAGAAGTCGGGCCCCAGAGTCGCAACCTCAAGCCCTTCGGCCAAAGTCCACGAGATCTCGCAAAGCTCTCCGCTCAAACCCTTGTGCTTCTGAGGGTTCACTGAACACAGGCAGCATCGAGCCTCCAAAGAGTTACGTAGTTGAAAAATTCATCACGTCTGGAATTGGGTCTTTTTTTCCAGACAACCCGTGACTCTTTGGAGTCTCAATGATGAGGTGAAATAAAGCTTGAAAACGGCTCGGTACGGCTGTCCTGCAACATTTCACCGGGTGTTCATCATACAGATAAACACAGCAGCGATGTTCACAGGCCTGCATGCTGCGCCCATCCCTGTGTGCCCTATGCGCCCACCTGCAGCACACACAGAAACTCTCTGTGATCCAGAACGTTGTATGTGTATTTTCACAGTAATAAATAAAAAGTAAAAGGGAAATGGAAATTAAAATAGGAAAATACAAAAAAGTCACAAATAAGTGTAAACTCCAGTCGTTGCCAAAATAATGGGTGGGGGGTATGGAGAATTTTTTTCCTTAAAGAAAGATTTCACGTTGAGTTCGATTCTGTAAGCATTTTGAAAATGGCAATAAAACAAAGGAACTTACTTTTTTTTTTAGTTTCCACGTAAAAGTAAGCAATCTATACAAGTTGCTCTCTTTGAAGTTTTTCTATGATCCTGCTTGGCTTTTATTCCTTCGAACCTAGACAAACCATTAACACGCGGCTGCAAGCCAATGCAATGACGCCGCAGTTCAAGACAAACTTTGACCAAGCACAAAACAATGAAGAAGAAGTTGCTGTCGGCAAAGAACGATAGTCACGATGGCTTTAAGCCTGTCGTTTTAGAACCGAAAGACCGTCGCCGAACTGGTTTGCCAAACACCACCGCCATACTGCATTTTTGAAACGGCAGCAAGTAAAAAACCCGTACGCGAGGCCCGTTTGACGGCGACGGGGAAACTCCCGCAGCCACCGGGCAGGCCTCGCGGCGTGGGCGCGGCCGCTTCCCTCCGCGCTTCAGCCGTCCCTCCGCTCCCGCCACCCGTCTCGGGCCGCGGGCGCGCGGCGCACCCGCTTAGCCCGCAGCGGCTCGGCAAGGAGCGCGGAATCCCCGGCAGCCCGACCTCAAGCTGTTCCGACATGCAAATAACATATTTGCCGACTGTTCGCCTAAGCGCAGAGGGAGTTGCTGTTGACTTTTGTGTGTTTTGCTTAATTACAAGCCAAATTGTTTCGTGTTGGATGGCCCAATTAACACTGCATAAATGAGGCTCATTGACTCGCGGTGCTCGGCTCAGAACGAAGGCATGAAAAGCACCCCCGCCCCCTCCTCCGCGAAACAGAAGAAAACCGGTCCGTGGGGTTAAAAGGAGGAGCGCAAAGCGCTGGAGAGCTTGCCCGCTGCCCTCGCGCTCGCCGGCATTCATCACGGAGCGGCAGTCTGCCAGCTCAAGTTCCCCTTCCCTGTAAATCGATACCATCCTCTCGCTTCTCCGGGCTCTCGTTTTCCCTCGCGCTGTTCGCAAAAAATGGCCAATTTCTTCACATTCCTGTGTGCTGCACATTAAGAGAGGATGATTGATGTTGCCTGGTCTTGGCCAACCTTCTACAAGCGTGAGAATGCGAGAAATTAACCAGGGCAGAAGCGGGACAACAGGCCCATGTGCCCCATGCCACCCCCCACCGAGTCCATCGCTCCTCTCAGGAGGTCCGTCCAGGCTGCACGAGTCTCCGTCCGGGGGCGGCCGGCGGTCGCGGTGCCTTGTCTTCGGCGAGCACGTGCGGCGGCGCGCCCGCAAAGTGACGGAATTCAGGTTCTTCAGCGCTCGCCAAGCTTTCCTGTGATCCACGAGCAAATCTAACAGATGTATTATGAATGGTTTGTGCTGCAATCTTTACTCCTTGCTTATGGCTCCAAAGGGCTGGCTTCTTTGAACTAGTCTGAAAGTGAATTGTGCACAAAGACACGAGGAGCTGCTCTTCTTCGCTGTTGCTGGAATCCAGCTAGTGCCCAGAGATAAATATAAATCTCATAACAAAAGCACCTGTTCTTGCTGCTACCGTGCGCCGCAGTGGTAGAGGGGGTGCCCGCGAGGTTGTGCCGCCACCATAATGCATCGTCGCCGCACATTCCTGTGCTGTTCTTGCGCCGCGGCGTTCCAGAGGCCGAGTAACGCTGGACCATTGATCGGTACTGCTTCACGGGAACGGTTTTTAAAAGCCGTTCTACGTATGCACACACCAGTTAAGCTAGGAATCAGAAAGAACAATTTCCTCGGGTCAAATAGACAGTCAGACAGACAGTCAGAGAGCCAAAATCAGCCAAAAAAAAATCTCCCCTTGTGCACGTGGTGTTATTTATATTGTACTGTGATGTACGTCCATTGTAGCCGTTGAAGACCTCAGCATCTCTACTGGTTGGGTAACTGGAGTCTGTGTGTCTGAAGATGACTGGCAAGTCCAATTCGGGGACGCAATGTCCTGGCACGTGGCGGGCAGGCATGTGTATATGTGGACACCATCGCTGATGTTCTGGCAGCTCTGCATTTGCGTAGCTCACATTTTCTTTGGAGCTCAGCAGTGCGCTTTGCCTCAAAGGTTTGGCAGCCTTTGTGGATGAGGCTACACTAGGCCGTGCGCTTCAGTGCTGGGGTTTTCCATGTGCCGGTGTTGATGTCAACAGACATAAGGGAGGCCTTCAGCGTGTCCTTGAACCATTTCTTCTGTCCTCCGTGGGAGCGCTTCCCTTTGGTGAGTTTTCCATATAAGAGCTGCTTGGGGATGCGCTCATCTGACATCCTGTCAACGTGCCCTGCCCAGCTGGCCTGGGCTCTTATCAGCAGCGTGCAGACTGTCGCCAAGGTAGCTCTAAGCATGAGCTCAGTGTCCAGGACTTTGTCCTGCCATCTGATTTTCAAGATCTTGTGGAGACGCGACATGTGGAAGCGATCGAGCTGTTGTGGACACACCTCTGGTGGACAGTCCACGTCTCACTGGCATAGAGCAGAATTGAAAGCACCACTGCCCTGTAGACCTTCATCTTTGTTGAAAGGCTAATCTTTAGACAGTCCTGCCCAGGTAGACGAACTGGTCCGCTGCCTGGGTTCTGTGTATGGAGCATGGGGAGCTGGCTGGTGTATGACCTCAGTCCTCCACGGTCCGACCGAAGTTGTTGCATGCAAGGGCGAACTTGTCCATGCTGGTTTGCATGTCTGCCTCCGAGCTGGCATTCAAAGCACAATCATCAGCAAAAAGAGAGTCTCTCAGCATCGTCTCCTTCACCTTTGTAACAGCTGCGGTCTTATCGGGTTGAACAATTTCCCATCGGTTCTGTACTTCAGGCCTACTCCTTCATCGCTTTTTGGATGGCCGAGATCATCTTGCTGAAGAAGGCCGGTGCAAGGACACAGCCTTGCTTGATGCTGTTGGCTGAGTTGGGCCGTTGACTGCAAAGGCCTCTGAAGCTTCGCCATCATCCAGCACACGTGCCATCATGCCATCGTGAAACTGCCGTATCGTGTGTGAATCTGCCTGGACAGCCAAGTTTTGACATGATTTTCCGCAGGCCCTGGCGACTGACAGTGTCAAAGGCTTTGGTGAGGTCAACAAAAGTTGTGTACAGTTTGCAGTTTTACTCTTGATGCTTCTCCTGGAGTGTCAATGCTTCCACGACCCTTACGGAAGCCACACTGTGTTTCTGGCAGCAAGTCCAGCTCCAGCCGCACAATAAGACCATTTAGCAGGACTCGTGCAAGGATTTTCCCCGCTACGGAAAGCTGCGAGATCCCACGGTGACTGTCGCGCACCTGGCGATTGGCCGTCCTCTTGTAGAGGGGTACGATGGATGCGTCTTTGAGTTCCTGTGGGATGGTTCCTTGCTCCTGGAAAGACTACGGTTTAGTGCTCTTCTGCACAGGTGAACATGGTACAAATTTGTCTGCGCAAGAAACCCATTTGTCTGCTTAGTTATGAATGACACAGTCTTTTGTTTCAATGACATCGCAGTGGGGAATCCTTGTGAACACTACAGCGAGCACAAAGTGTTGATTCTTATATAAACTTTTTTCAGTGTTCTAGTGAAATTTGGGAGAGCTGCTTGCTGTTTTTGAATTGGGCTGGAATGCATTATAATTTTTCCCATAAGAAATAATGGAAACGGCAGTCTTGCCTCTTGACTTGCGCATTTTCACACAATACGGCCTTTTATTAGAGATCCACAAATTAAGCACCTACTCACCTCTCCGTCTCTCAGCGGTCTCGTGAGAGGAACAGTCACCAGTCAACCCCCAAGTCACTGCAATGTTAATATTATGCTATGGTGACACAGTTTATTTTGTTTGCCTCTTGTCCGTCACACTGACTTCAGCTGCGTGGACCTGAAGTTGAAGCGTAGCAGTTTTTTACGGTTCTTTCTGTGAATTTGCTCATCTCACATCGTCCACCCTACGCCAGTGGAAGTTAAGGATCAAACCAATGGAGTAGCAAACACCTTGAGGGCAATGAGAAACCATCTCTCACCCTGGGGTCCCATGGTCCAAAGCCCGAATAGCAGTGCTGTGTGCACACTCCTCCCCTTCTCGCCACCCCTCCTGCAGACTGGGAATCAAGTTGTAATCCACTTACACAGCATCCTGTCAACAAATTATACCCAAGCAGGCCTGGAAGACTCACACATGGGCCAAGGAGGTATGGGAGAGACACAAGTGGACCAGGGAGAGGTAAGGAAGTCAGCTGTCACGCTGGGCTGCTCAACCACTAGTGCCCAGGGTTCCCAACCCAGGTCGGGAGACAAAGAATGCAGAGGCCTTGTAAGCCATGAGGAGGATTAACCCTGGCGGGCAGCTTTAATGAGACCTGAAACGCGCCCGGCGCCGAAGAGAGCAGCTGATTGAGCCGGGCTGGGGACTGCTCCCAGAAGCCTCCTCTGACTGAGCCACATCAAAGTGCCCCAGTTGGGAAGCGCGAGGGGTTGCAGGAGGAGAGCCGTGGGGGAGGAGCAGGAGGAATCCCTTATCTCCTCCGGAGAGGATGCTGTAGTGCTGCACAAGATTGTCTGGAGCTGCCACCTGTCCCAGCCATCTTTGAAGGCAACGCTAAGCCCATGATGGATCTGACCTCCTTGTGCTCACATTCTTTTATGTCTCTCTTCATTTTCTGCTCTGCTACATCGCCCCCCGATGGCTCCTTCCCACTGCCCCGCCTTACACCTTCCTCTCTCCCTTCTTCCCTGTCTCCAGTGGCGTTCACCACCCTGCGCCACACATCCCTCACACAGTAATGACAACTAGAGCTATGTTTCAATCACTGCGCATCGCACTGGCCACGGTGGGGAAAGGGCACATTTTGCATGTACGGGATAGACTGGTACCAGGCCGGAATGTCACTCACCGCAGCAGCCCAGGGGTGAGGATGCCTTCTGCTTCTCCTATTTGCGCAGCAATGTGAACACCTTTGTGGTTCTTACACGAAGGACTCTGACATGAGCGCAGCCTTTGGATTTCTTCCAGCTCGAAAACGACGAGTGACACTTTTTTGCAATTCTCGACAGGTATTCGTGCTATAAAATGCGTTTGTATTAGTTAACACTTACATGTTTCCAGGTTTTTTTTGTTTGTTTTTTCCTAAAAAAAAAAAATTGCATTAAATCTGCTACTTTACTTGTGAGTTGGGTTTACCAT
Organism: Heterotis niloticus; assembly: GCA_018136845.1. Lineage (NCBI taxonomy): Eukaryota > Metazoa > Chordata > Actinopteri > Osteoglossiformes > Osteoglossidae > Heterotis > Heterotis niloticus. The sequence goes on from CM030894.1 coordinate 139,116, forward strand.
AATTGGTGCTGTGGTCGAGACTGCCAGTGTAACAGGAAGTAGTAAGCATGCAGAATTTTTTAGTTTGGTTACAGAATCATCAGAGTGTTGGCATGCTTGGCAGAGACAACTGCTGCATTGCCAGGAAGAATTCTGTTGCACCGAATAGAAACATGCTTGTACGAAAAAAAGTTATGAATTTCCATAAGCCTTTGTATCAGTTGAGAAAACTACGGGCCCCCGGTGTACGGGGAAAAGGTTTCTTACAGCTCATCTACATGTAGAAGAACAATGCATTTGAAAGTTTGTTGCAGTAGGCGACTAATAAGCTACAAAAAATGTTTTATTATCACCAGCAAGAGAAACCAAAAGGCATTTCTGCACGCCAGACAACACTTATTTTCCTTGATGAAAGAATGTGAGCAGAAGCTCTTCCTTCCAGAATCGCCTGCAGCAACCCCCTGGCAGCACCGGGCTCCGACACGCTTAGGATGCCTCCCCTTTTCGAAGCCCCACCACCAGTCCACTGCAAAGATGAGCCTTTGTCCTCCAAACAGGTGTGCGTCTCCCCATGGTTCTCTGGGCCATCTTTTGTAGCTGAACGCCTTAGAGGAGCCAAACAGGCAAAGTCGAGTGCCGTTAACTTTGTCTGGGAGAGAGAAACCTGCAAGAAGGATTACATGGGCATCGCCACGGACACTCCCAGGTACGCAGCTCAACATCTGGGATGTTTTCCACATGAATCTCTCAGACCGAATCTGAAATGGATTAACTGTAGACCTATTAAAGTTTACCGACATCACAGCTCCAGGGGAATGAGATCAAAATTGGCTCCAGCACTTCTGTGTGGCTTCTGCATGGGATTTTCTTCACCCAATGTACAGACATGCATTTCCAGAGTGGCCGGTGATATACTTAGATACCCGGAGTTGTAATGGCATGCTGTCCCACAGGGTAACCCCACTTTTGGCTATCTCTGGATCACAGGAGTACCGGACAGTTAGCCTTAGAGGGGTGCAAGCGCGGAGGAGAACACGCAAAGTCCACACACACCCCTGAGCCAGACTTGAACTCCACATCAGACAAGCAGCCTAGAAGCTGCGAGGCACCAGTTTGCCCCTCTGCAACCCTGCATCCCCCCAAGAAACACATACAAATAAATTAATTGTAGCCAAAAGCCCACTGATTCCTTTTCATTTTTAATATATTTTTAACAAAGGTAATCTATTGCAACCTATTTATTTTTGCACTGTAAATCCGTAGTCTTGCCGCTTTACAGCTTAGTGGCGGTGCTGACAAAAGCAACACAGTGAGAGCACAACTGCACATTTTCACCCTGGTGTTACAGTTCAGAGCCCCACTGATCGAATGCGCAAAGCAACTTTACTTTAAAGGCTGTTCCACGTTTCCTTCCCTCTTTGTGCACAATACGGCGAAGCCCGTAATCCTAGGCACACTGGAGCACCGAGCATTCGCGGCCACTCTCGGGAGGGATTGGCCTTTTCCAGGGATGTTTTTGAAAGGATCGTGTCCAAAGTCCACTCAGCACAGCCCATGTCTTTATGCGGCCTTATCCAACTTAGAGCTACGTTTCCCAAAGTCAGGCTTTCGAACACAGGATTATGATCCGCGGGGTACAGGTCGGATCAGTGCTCCAAGCAGCTGGGACATTAGCGCCGTCTTAGGAAGATCCCCAACCATAAACTCAGTGTTTCTCCCAGCTGCAAACACTCGGTCGCAGTCCTCTTTGCGGCACAAAGCACACAAAAGCAAAACGGGACTGGACTGTGAGCACGAAGTGGCTAATGCTGCTTTTTTCCTGTTGTTCTTAACTATTAAGTTGTCTGCTGACTATCGAGTGTGGCGCAAATTTCACAGATGCGGCATTTCTGTTCAAGGAAGTGTCCCTCCGCTTCTGGGTGCAGAGCTTCATGCTGGTGTCGGCCACAGGCCTGCTAATCGTTGGCACAGTGGAGACGGACGCCAGAGACACACCAGACATCTCGCGACTTCGGAGATGGTCCTTCCCAATAATCTGCTCGCCAGTCCCTCGTCTTTATCCACGCAAAGCCACATGTATTAGTCTTGTGTTAAGTAGGATATTAACTCTTATCCTCTGTTTGCTCAAGCAAAGCTCTTAATTCTTGGCATCACGATGCTTTAGCTAATGCTTACAAAAGGGTTTCTTAATGCCTCTTACTTTATGTTTTGAAGTGGGTGTGAAAATCAGGGTAAACATAGTATTATGCCCCGAGCTTAGGGCAAAAAGGGACTAAACAGTACGGAAAAAACAAAGGTTTGAGAAGGGCTCGTCCCCACCGTACGACCACCTTGCACACTTTTCCTCGTATTGCCATAGCGACGCAGCAGCCAGGTCCGCTGGGGCTGCAGGTGTCCGCACATTTAGGCGCATTAGACACTGACAACACAGCGGGAAGACTAATCGGATTTACCTGGCTTTCCACGCGGCCCCTCGCTTTGCAAGCACAGCACAATGGCCAGCGGCCCCCTTTCCATCACACCCACACACCTGGGATGAATTTAGGAGGTGAAGGAGCCAGAGAAGCTGGCAAGGGATGCCGGAGGTAGCACACTTGGGGGAGGGTTGTTTGTGGAGCACGAACAGAGGTCAGTGTTTGTCACGCCTCCGAGGCTTTGGAAAACAGGTTCTGGAGGTCTTTTTTGAAAAGAAAAGAAAAGAAAAGAAAAGAAAAAAGAAAAGAAAAGAAAAAGAAAAAAAAACAGGGGTCGAGAGGGTTCGGGGCGTTGTGCCTTCAGCTGACCCTGAACATATGGAATCAGAGCAAAAGGTTACTGCTGCATGTCTCACACCGTCACCCACAACCCTGTAAGCTACGACACGAGCAAGAAAAAGTAGAGGTTCCGAAATGAAAAAGATGCGAGCTGCTTCCGCCAAAGATTTGACGGAAGAAGACTGAGGCTCGTTCCACTGCGCTGGGGCAGCTCGCTGGATTTCCACCTGCCCTCTGACACCACGTCTCAAATCTCAGCACTTCAGACTAGAAACTCTCAAGCGGAAAAGAAGAAAGAAGTTTGAAAAAGAGCTTTTTTCTTTCTTCTACTTACTGACTCGCCTTTTTCTTTAGCCTCTCAATCTGGGATTGTGACTTTCCACATGACCCTGAGTCCGGCGCGCCAACCCCAAATAACCTTCCTGCTCTGTGTTCGGCGGCAGCGGTCCGGAACCCGAGCCCAACCCCCTCCCCTGCCCTGGTCTTCCGGCCTCTCACGCGCACGCTCCCGATGCGATGTGGCAGATCTGCTGAGTTGGGCCGGGGCAGTAATTGCCACTTATGTTGTCCTCACGGGCGCCCCCCGCTTTGTTTTAAGGCCCCAGAGACGCAATGTGATCTTAAGTAACCTTTCGAATTAAGGAGCTGTGACACAGAGCGCGGGTTAACAAGCAAACTTAATAAATCAGGGTACAGTAAATGGCTGTGGGTGGAGGGAGGGAAACCGAGGGGAGCGCGACCTTTCATTACCTCTCGCAGATTAAAGATACCGTCGGGCCCGATTCGCGGCCAATTCGGCGAGACTAAACAAGACGTCGCATCTGATCCTGTCCCGAGGCTGCATCCAGGCAGCGGTGCTGGTGCGCGATCGCCCCCATCCACGTTCGCCACAACCGCTCTCTGCACACTCACCTCCTGCTTTGCCCGTGCAGGTTTCCAAATTACAAACAAATGTAACCTGTACCCGAAAACTTGCAAAATGGGCTGTCTGCTTTGGGTTAAGTTTCCCTCCCCACAATGCACCTTACCTGCTTTAAAAAACAAAGAGATAAACAGGGTGCTGTTCAAGTATCACTGTAAATGATTATATTTGCTGTTTTATCAAAATGATGATTAGGAGCAGCACAGCAGAGAGGGGTTATGAGTGACCCTAGTAGACCAGAATAATAATAATAATAATAATAATAATAATAATAATAATAATAATACAGCCGTTTTAATTACCTGCTTAATAAATAGCGATAAATACAGTAAATCTGTCGTAACAGGCCCCGTGATAAAACAGATAAGACACGACTGGCAACTGGCTCCAATCCTCCTGGTCCCTTTCCAATCACCAACATCTTCTGATGGTTACAAATGTAGAGGATTTACTGAAAGAGAATGTGCTTTGCCAAAAAAGTTTCTATTAGCATTATTAGTACTGGAGTGGGGATGAGGCGAGCTGTGGTTCCCCCATAATGCACTGCTGTTGCATCTTTGTAAATCACCCACCGTGGGGAGTTATAGAGGGTTGTTGACCCTCTCTGTCCATTGTGCTTTACAGCTTTGGTGCAGAAGCGTTGTTGTGCTCTACGAGTGTCGGGATTTAAGCAGCCTGTGGAGGAGCAAAGCTTCTGTTCCCACAGTCCAGTCTCCTGAAGCCATCTTTTACTACATGTCGTATTGTCACATGGACATTTTGCTTGACATAATCTATTTTCTACAAGTTTAATACACAAAAGCGAAAAAAAAAGACTTATATTTATTTATATTTATATTTATTCTTTTCACAAAGTAACTGGAAGATTGACTGAGAAATGGTTTTTCCTTAACATCACAATAAGGCAACACTGGATTTGTTGGCCTGCAGTTAGTCTGCTAAAGTGGGGTTTTACTACATATTGACGATACTTTTCAGCTTATATTAGTAATAATAAAAATAATAACTTTCATTTTATACAGTGCATTTAAAAGTAGCCTCTCACAGTGCATCATGAAAGTAAAAACTGACATGAAAATCAAAATGGTTTCTTCTGTGTACGTCTCACAGTGTGTTATTACTACTGCGGGTGACTGAGAGCGTGAAAGGAGAGGAGTCGGTGGAATGCAGGTTGTCTGCTGGGGGATTGAAGGAACGTTCTCCACTCTACCTCCTCTGATCATCTGTCTTCCCCTGATCACTGCTAGCTGCATGGCCTTTCATGCTCCTCCCTGCCCCACTATGCTTTCCCACTGCCTAGTGGGAGCATACCCTTGAGCAAGGTGTTTCACCTGAATTAGGAACAAGGCATGCCGGGTAAGTAAATAAAAGCAAGAGGCAACAGCGATAAATACACGTGAAATGCCTCCGCAGCAATGTTCTCGCGGCACCGGCGCGTCTTTTCCGCGCCGCGCCCGTGTCCTTGAACGAGGTACCCCACCTGCGCCGCGGCCACCGAAACGCGGCGGGGCGCCAGGTCCGCTCCGCGCACATTGTGTATTCAGCCGCGTAAATGGGTGTGATAATGGGAGTGATTTCCTCTGAAGTGGAGAGACAGCCTATTCTAAGCGTCCCAGCAGCAGTTTTGTTCTTGTGATGACTGCGAGTCTGCGGCCCGCTGCTGTTTGAAAGCGCCCGCTAATGACTGCGCTAACAATAATGATAATTTGCCACATCCCCTCCGAAGCCCACCCCCACCCCCCACTGTGCGGTAACAACGGAGAGCTGTCTAGCTGTCTGGAGGCTGACGCTGCTGATAATGACGGCTCACGTCAAACTCACGGTAGTGGGAGTCGAGGTACTGAGGGTCTGAGAAGAATGTGCCACGGTACGGCAGTGCGTGCTCCGCCAGGTGGGGCGCTGCGCCGTGCATCTCTCTCTTCACCGGCGGGGGGCGCTCCTCTGTGGAAGTGGAGGGCTCCTCGCTCAGCTTGCCTCCTCCGCCCGCGAGGGTGATACGGCGCTCGCGGTGGCAGGGCGGTCCCGGTCTCTCGTCCTCTGTGAAGCAGGGGAAGAGAGCAATGCAGGTCACGGCCCCGTCGTACGGCCGCACGGCAAACTCCACCGGCCCTCCTCCGATCTGCCTTGACTTTTGACTTTGACATTTGCGTCGCGCATCTGTGCCGCGCGTGGTCCCGGCGTCGCCGCTCTGCGTCACGGAACCTGGAGAGCACAGCTGGGCCCCGACAACTGCAACCTGTAATGCGGTGCGCTTTAATTATGGACTGCGCAGATGTGTTGCGATAAATGTCGTGAAACTTTTGACAGTGAAGGCGGTGAACTGCAGGCTTAACCTCTTGAAGATCTGCAGCAAAGGGGAATGTGCAGTTTATGTTCCTGCAAATACCGTAATAAGTGGGGAAAAGTCACCGTGTTTAACTTTAAGCAATTCTGAAAAGGATTTCATCGAGGGCTCAAGCATTTATTAAATACTTTGAGGCTTGGACAGGATTGAAATCCTGACCCTTCGGGTTACACGAGCCGTCAAAAAACGCAGCAGCTTGTCCTGAGCACAGTGGTGACTGAAACAACAACCGCACAGGCACTTCCTCTTCGTGGATGGGCACCTATCCACGAATTCGTGACTATCCAGCGTTAATTCACGTGACTCCGGTGAAACCTTCAGTGAACCCCGGTTAAATGGATTTCCACAAGCAATTACTTCTCGAGTTGCCTTCCTGAGCAGTGGAGAAACGCCCTTGAGAGAGTTTGTGATCAGAAAGCAGAGGGTGGATGGCATCCTGCTATTCTCCTCGTGCCAAGCAAATATTAATAAGTAGCAGGCGTGTCTTAGTGAAGCCACAGCCTAGGGGGATTTTTCACATGCCGGGCTTACAGCCGACGCGCAAACAAGCTGGGTTACCTTGTGGGAAGCTACATCGAGGGACGGAGCGCACAGAGCTCGTGGTACAACAAGGTATACGTATGTGCAGGGCAGCGCTGTGGGCGACGCACCCCGACGCACCGAGGGCCCGGACCAATCCGGAAGAACGAGCAACGGCATAGCCCCGCCATGGGTAAATTTCCCGCCTGTTGACACCCTTCACACAAAGCACAGATTCCCCGAAGGAACAAAGCTGGCTCTTCGCTCAGCGCAAATGTTCAACTGCCCCTGCGAGGCGTGTCTATGTCTCTCCCGCCGTCCCTCTCCTTTTTGGTCTCAACGTTATCTCTACTTAGGTGCTTACAGGGCTACTGAGAAACATTTCAGAGGTCCTCAGAGAATCCCTCCCACTTGCGTCGCACATTTAGGCGGATGAAAGGAAGGCCCAGATTAGCAGCTCCGGCACGCTGCTCAGGCTCAAGCCCAAGCTGATCCAAATGGGATCTAACAGACTGCAAATGCCAGCAAAGGTGCACAGGACAAGGAGGATCAGAATATCGGCTTCTTCGGGTCACAAGGCCCTTCTCAAAGCCTGTAATCCAGGTAGGAATACAAGTAGGCGGACCACTGGGTGAACTGTCTGCATCTGCATCCTCAAGGTTTCATTGTACCGCTTCACCGCAACATATAATTTCCGTTACGAGTTCCGTATTTGCAGTTGCACGTTTTGATAAGAATCGATCGCGGCAAGGCTCACCTAAAACTGTCATGCAGTTCAGTTCACACTTACGTGTGAGATCTGCTGCTTTAACTAACCTGGTTTGCTTTTATGGGCCTTTTCCAAAGGGTCAAAAACTACAGCGCTCCAGACAAACGGAGGCTCCACAGTGCGTACTGTGCGATGGGGCAAATGGGGACTTTCACATGCAAACTCCTCTGCTCATCACAAGCTGCCTACTACCGTGTCACCTCTAACCCGCAAAAGACTATTTTATAAGTGTTTATCTGAGCACCAATGACAGCTCCAAACATAACTCTACAAGCTTCCCGTACGCTTCCGTATTTTCCAATGAGGGTACACTGAACCGGAGCCAGTGACACAGACGGAAACCGTGGTGCTGTACTCAAAGGCTCACAAAATACCCACAGGCCTCTTTGGGGAATTTTACTACGGAAGGGTTATGTAAAAAGCAGCAAGAAATCCCCACCCACGGCAAAGGCAGCAGTCACCCCAAAAGTCGCACAAAGGGTGATGCCTAAAATGTCATTGCGAGACCAGCGCCGTCCCCCTATGTTCAAGATGACGGTGTCAGTTATGCTATAAGTATTTAATCCAATACTGCACAGCCTGTGATCTTATTAAGGGAATAATGGCACTTATACTGTAAATCTGGATTAATAGGTCTACTCTCGCAAACTGCAATATTAACATAAAGGGATTTCAAATCGTATTCCTTGCATGGATTTAAAGAAGTCGGCGGCTGCGGCGGCAGCTGCGGCAGCGACTGCGGCGCTCGATAGGTTTGTGTGGAGCTGTGTCGGCTCGGCAGCCGGGTACAAAAACAAGGCCGTTCTGGGCTTTGTTTACGCAACTCCGTGACCGGACAAAATGAAGGGGATGTCCTTCCATCCAGCCCTGCAAGTACAATCCACGCTGGGTCTCATTTTATACATTTTTTGAGAGCATGTTCGAGTGATTCTGTACCGAATCCTTCCTTATTCCCATTCTACAAATTCTGCCAGCATTAAACTTTGGACGCAGTTTTACTCCATTCTTTGTCCGTTTTTGCATACTAGTATAAACAGTGGTTGGCCAGGGTGCAGAGTAATAGATTCTGAAGAAACCCAAAGCCTGTGGGGCACTGAACTGCACTGGGCTGAAGCCTGCACTGCAGTCCATGTACCTGCTCTGCCCTCCGGGCACCAGCACAGCAGTGCTACTGCTCATCTGCTCCTCACCACGGACTTTGGAGGCCACCTTGCCTCCCTCAGCTCCGTGGCTAAAGGACAAAGCCCTCGTTCCACTGAGGGGCCCTCTCGGTTCAACTGTGGTCTTCTGCAGGGGAACTCTGCCTCCCAAATCCCTCTATTCACTTCTCTTACACATCAGAGAAGTCAACTAACTCATCCTTAAGTGAAACCCATGTGACCCCAAGCTGGCCTCTCTGCATCCTTTCTTACCGCAACCTCGTTGTTTTGGTGAATGCAACCTTTAAACGGTTATCAAACTTTGGGAAAAGTGGAGTGAACTGGTTTGGTAAATGCGCCTACCGGTACTGACCGGTTGCTACATGAGAAGCAGCGTGCCGAGAACGTTTACCTCGTTGCTTTGTTTAATCTTTCTCTCATCCTTCCATTCTGGTCGGCTGTTCTGTTCCAACCCGTTTTTTACTCCATCTTTTAAACTTTCCTTCCTCTGTGTTCATCTCGTTCTCAGCACAACTTTGCCCTGTTGCGTGGCCTCCTCTCTGTTTTGTCAGAAATCTCAGCATTGTTTTTGCTTGCAGGTTAAAGCTCTGCTCCAATGCCAAACAGCCAAGGTGCTCGTGAGAAATCTGAAAAATTGAACTCAACAGTTCACTGGCAATCCTTACAAAGCCTTGTGGCTTTTCTCACTTCCTTCATTTTTTATTCCTTTTTCATTCGTGTACTTTTTTATGTCCCCACGTATTTCCCTAGTATCTTGCCAGTGTACAGGCCTACAGAACCCCCACCCCTCCGCACAAAGGTCTCAGCCTAGACTTTGACGGACCAAGAGAAACACGCTCCGGAAAAAAATATGATAAATAAATAAATAAATAAATAAACAGCCTGGTCTCTCTGTGGTGATTGAATTTCTTAACATCTTTTCAAAAAGCAGTTAAATGCCTGGAGGCGAGAGGAAGAAACAGGCTAATGGTGGATTGGGAGCACTGAACAAATTTCAGAGCCCTTTCCTGCTCGCTTTTGAGGTTGAAAGCGAGCTCTCGCCTTTCAAGTTTCAAAGTCCTTCTTCCTCCCGCAGTGTCACAGAAGGATTTGAAAAGAAGGTAATTGTGCTCGCTGCCGTCCTGATCAGAGTGCACGTCCCGGCTCTGGTATTGCAGGATCTTTCTCTGGCGGAATAATGGAGCTTGGGTGCTCTTCCGTGTTCCTCCCTCCCTCTCAACTGGTGCTTATTAAATTCTAATGGCCAGGTTCCTCACTTGTTCCTTTCTCTCTCTCTCCCTCACACACTCTCTCAAACATAAACACACTCTCTCTTCTCAGGGATGAGGAAGAACACAATTTGGGTAGCCTGAGACAGCCAAAGTGAGCACTAAGGGCACAAGTTGACATGTTTGGAACAAATGACAAAGGGAAAGTATAAAGGGGATAATGATGGACAAGCTCGGTAATTGAAAGTGTTGGTAAGTAGGGTTCAACGCTAGGACAGAAGCTGAACTTAAAAAGTGTGGGAGCGCTCAAAACTTTTCTCCTACCTTTGTAGAGGCCGCTGTTCTAACTCTGTGACACGGAATGAGCTCCCTCTGTCTCTCAGAGCTGCCGATTCCCTTTCAGCATTCAGGAAGGATATCAGGACATCTGTTCCACGCTCACCTTTTTCGCCATCTCCTAAATGTTCCACAAGCTTGCATGACAGCATCTCACACAGCACCTGAGTATTTCCTGTCAGCTCTGTAGGCAGCTGCCCGTGTAACGTGGGCCCGCAAAACTGATGGCTTGGAAACACTGACCAAGTGTCATGGGCACATCTATTTTCTTTGCATTATATTTTGCAAAATAAATATAAACTAAATAAATGTGTCTCTGCTCTCTAACATTTCTCTCTGTGACTTTTGACTTTATTGCCTTGAATCAACTGCTTGTTTTTGCAGTGGGCGTTCATGAACATCCTTCCAAAAAGACTTGCAGCCAGTAGGTTCTGGGGCATTTATGGCAAGAAGGCGAGGGAGGCTTGGGGGGGAGTGCACAGGAAGATGTGTGACACCCCCCATCCCCACAAAGCCCTCCTCCCAATAATCTCCTCCCCTCTCATCCCAACACCCCAGTGAACAAGGAGAGGAACACAGCTGTCTACTGCCAGGCTGGAGTTTACTTACTGAACATCTCGAGCAGCTTGGGCCAGCAATCAGTCCGGATTCACAGGTCAATACCTGGGCCACAGCGCAGAATGCCGCTTGCGGCTGGGGCCGGGGAGGGCGCGCGGAGTCCGCAAAGTCTGGCGACTTGAATGGCAAAGGGGATTCCTGGGTAAAGATGAGCCGGGGGATTATCGCAGTTGTGTGGGGCGATTTAGCATTAGCAAAAGTTATGGGGCCCGGCTGAATATACAAGTGGGATCTCCGTGCAAATCCTTAGCAAGATTACAAACACACCAATGTCCTTCCAAGATTTCTGCTGCTGGCAGCCAAACTGCTGAACCTCGTGGCCTGGTAAGATGATGCACAAGTGAGACCTTTGCTTCACAGCTCCTTGTGTTAAAACTGGCAACTTGCAAAGATTACCCGGTTCATCTATTCAGTTTTAATTGCGTTTCATTCATTTTCTATCATTTCTTTTCATTTTATTTCTGCTCCCTGTCTTTAGTTAGAATTAAAACGCACCCATAAGCAAACAGGCAATGAGCAGCGGCTTAACTGAATTCGCTTCCGCAGCGTCAACGGCTCCTGCCTGCTGTTCACCAGCAATGGCACTGGATGCTGCACATGTTTGCGGCACTTGGGGTTTGCTTCTGAAGACAAGGGGGCATTTTAATTCCAGTTTATCAGCTAAAATGAGTTTTAATGTTAAAGTAGTTCAAAGTTAGATAAAGATAAGATAAAAGAGTTTATTTGTCACTTACACGGTTACTGAGCATACCATGTAGTGAAATGTGCTCCGATTCGACAGGAGACTGTGCGTGGTTACATACCAAAAAACTTAACACGAGTAAGACAAACAAACAACCAAACCCAAGAAGACAAGAACACACAGCAAACAGATAAGTAAGTAAATAAATAAATAGATAAATAAAACAGTAAAATAAAACCTTAAGGTGCACTGTGGGGACAGTAATGGTGACAGTGAGGGGGAGCGGTTAGAGGGTATTGTAGACCCTGGTTTGTGAGGATTGCGATGGGTTCAAAAGCCTTATGGCCTGAGGATAGAAGCTCCTCCCGAGCCTCTCCGTTCTGGCCGTAACGCTTCTGAAACGTTTGCCTGATTTCAGCAGGTTGAATGGTTCATTTCATAAAGAGTATTTTTCATTTAATATGGCTTTATGTGCAGCTTTACTGACCCTAACAGTCAGATGGATCAAGGAACATCTGTGTTTTTCACTTTCTATTCATTGTGACAAAGGAGACTTGGGTTTCACAGACAAATTAAGGAACAAAGTTCCAGCCCCATCTGGAGAGCCCATTTCGTGAGGAGAGCAGACAATGTCCTGGCATTTATTAACAAATGCTAACCATCAACATTTTCACAATATGGAAAAAATGGAATTTGGTAATAAATTTGCGGTAAAATTTCTGCTCAAGTTAGGAGTGGCTGCATTACAGCAAATTTGAGTACATAAAATGACAGCGATGGCCTGCAAAAGTGTCTTCCATGCAACAATGCTGTCCTGGCCATCATGTTTAGGGCTTCTGGACCGCCAGGTGTACTTTCAGCCTAGCGCTGCTCAAAGAGAAACACAGTTTACATTCGATTCTGACAAATGACTACACTCTCAGGACAGTACGCCGTGCTGCAACACAAATGATGGGCAAGCAAAGTTGCTGCACAAAAAAGCATGCACCAAACAACTGTCTGCTTTCACCAGACCGGTGCCACGGATAAGTTATCGCGGTGCAAAAACGAACGCAAGCCACAACTCTGCGGTGCATACAGGATATCGCGATGCAAGTAAAACTAGACTGGTAAAACTGTGATTCAGATGGTTTTGTGTCAAGAAATAAAAAATGAGCATGTGCACAGGTGCGACACGTGTCTGTTTACCTTGGCACCTCCTAGGGACAGCTGTGTCCGTCTGCAGCGGCAGTGTCTGTGAAAAAACGGTACCGCGTACAGATGAAACACGCAGCATCTTCCCGGCGCCCTCAGCCAACATGAGGCGAGACCTTCGAACGCAGCCGGTTGACCGAGAGACAAACACGGAGCGACCGAACGCGGTCAAAAAGAGACCAAACAAGCGAAAGCGAGTACCACCGGCCACAGTTCCAACCCACCGTCAAGTGCGGAACTTTCTAAACGCAAATACTACGGCTTGTGGCAAAATCCAAGTTCTTCAGCTTGAATGCTGCAAAAACAAGAGAAAGGAGACACAGACATTCTTTAATTTGCACTGTTCTGCCGCCAGAAATAAAGGATGCAAATCTTACATTTTAATCGTTTAATTCAAGACGGTGAGAGCTAAAAAGTACACCGTGGAGATCAAAGGAATGGTAAAACGGCGACGCTTTCCTCTCCCTGAGCAATACCTGCGTCTCTGTGCCGTTTTACCAGGATGCGCCATCAATTGCACTGCATTATTTACAGCGAGCAGCAGCGGCGGCAGCGGGCATGCAGCTGTCGAGTCGACGGCGCGGGCACGGATCCAACGACAAGCAGCGCTACTTTTCTCCTGCCACCCATTTCCATCCAGAAATCCGTCTGGGTGTGTCTGCAGTTCCCTGTAAGACCCACTGTCAAGAGCGACACCACAAGTACACGCAGTCGACAAACACAACACACCGTGTTGTATGAATGCGATTTAGTTTACTGCTCAGCTCGGCCTGTAATACTTTTTTTTTTTTTTTTTTTTTGCGTAAATGGAGCTCAAAGACGTGCGCGCGATACAAAACGGTTGCATCCCCTTTAACAACAATGGATCCACACAATCCACTTTAGGGATAATTCATATAAAACGGCAAAAAATCTGTTTAAAATGACTGATGATAAATTACTCAAAGGGCTAAAACAACAGAGGAGTACTGCCAAACAGTGCTACAGGAGGTGTTACTGTACATGATCCAAAACTTAGATGTTTGCTTTTCAAAAGTTCACGGAGGAGCTCCAACAAAGTGTTTGAAGATCTCTTCCTTTCATTTGTGCGGCAGACTTTCGTGAGACTAACCGGTAGTAATGAGCCGCGCAGTGTGTGTCTGACTGACGGTTGCCATAATTGAAGTGAGAGCCGGCCGGTGGTTTGGGGATCGCGCCTCTTCTGCGCCGGCAGCCCATTGTCATGGCGTGATTTCCCACGCAGCCCAGCAACTCCTCTCCTTAATATTCATTTGCGCAAATTCGACACATCCCTCACATCTCAATCTGTGTGCATTGCGTTGACCCCCCCCACCCACACACACACACACACACACACACACACACACACTCACATCCCCAGTGCTGGGCTCCCGGAAGAGATCGAGGCTCCTAAGCAGCCCTTCTCAATGCTCAGACACAGCTGGGTGTGGGGCTCTCCAAAGCTCTGGATTCAAGTGCATCTGGGGGTGGGGGGCAGGCGTGAATCAAAGAGACTGCGGTTCTGTGCCCCCCCCCGACTCACCTCCGATCAGCATCAGAACATGTTTCAAGGATGGCAGCTCCGTGAGCCGGGATCTTTGATTCAAGGCGTCTTCTGCCGGACGGGGCAACGCAGGGCTGCTGCCGTTCTCAGACGGTAGGCCCGGCGGCGGCGCAGGTTAGAGCGCCCGTGCCAAACTCGGCGACATCCGGCAAGAAGCCGAACCTCAGAAAGCGCCGTTTTCCAACACTTTGCTGAAGTCCCCTTCCTTACGGAGACCCAGCTTCAACCTTGCAGAGCACGGCGTGCCGGACGAGTCCTCCACGAAGGCAGTTGGCCCTCAATTACGAAGGAAGGGATAATTAGGCACTTCAAAGGCAGTGCGGCGCCGTCCCACGGGGGTCCCCAGCAGCCCCCCCCCCCCACTTAATAGCATGTTAACTCCTATCTGAGGGTAGCAGGCTAAATTAACTTTTGACATTTGATATCTGAGGAATGAGCAGGATGAGCCGTTTAGCCGGAACAGGATTACCCCTGCGCCACGTCCCTTCCCCCCGCTGCGAAAAGGCGAGGATTCGCTCTGCCTCGACTCATTAATTTGCCTGGCGCTAAGCAGTTTATCACAGGACGGGCGGGCCGGCAGGCTGGGGGGATAGGAAGCGTCTTAGAGTGAAATGGCTCGCGACTCGGCCGTTCTCTTCGGTGCTCCGGCTGCCAAACCGCGGCCTTTATCGCACCGGGCCGCCGCTTCCCTTTTGTCCCGCTGCGGCAATAGTTGCCTCGGAGATGGCATTTCCCACGCCACGCCGATGAGGAACAAGGCTGGCCCGGTATCGGTGCTCACCGTTTACTACATTTACCGTGTCTGGCGCTACACACTTCAGCCCCATGGCTTTGGCTTTTATTGATTTCGCCAATGTTGCCTCCGATCCGACAGATATTGAATTAACACAGAGAAGTAAGTGAATGCGTGAGGCAGCCAACTGAAAACCCGGTGAACGCAGGAACGAAACGGCACCGTTTTCTCAGTTTTGTTTCAGCTGGAAGGAGACACGAAACACTAACGCACCAAGTCTTTGCTTCCAAGCAGCCCAAAATTAACCTGGAAAATCTGCGTGTGCAGAAGGTTTCCTAATAACCTGGAGGTTTGTGGTTCGGACACATTTCTGTTGCTGCGGCATTACCGTTCTGCAAGGCACCCGTAAGCAGTTCCTCCAGCAAAATGCCCAGCTGTGTAAGTTGCCCAAAGGTGTAAATCTGCAAAATTCCGCTTGAGGAACTGAGCCCCCGGCAGCACAAGAGAGTCACCTGCAGCAGAAAGCTGCTGAAATGACGCACTGTCTCCGCAGGAAGAACCCAGGCAGCAGCTCTACTTCGGGCTGATGGGGGAGCGCTGTCTTCTGGGGCCACGAGCACGCCAGGACCTGGCCAGCTACAGCATCGTTCAGCCTCCCGGCGGTATCTAACCAAAAGCCAGCTTTTACCAAAAGCGGACCGCATTAACATACATACAGCACAAGGGAAACACACGGCTCAACACCAATCTGTAACGTCCACAGAATGGAAAAAATGGAACGGTTCAAATGATTTAAAACACACACAAAAACAGCAAAAACAAAAGGGAATAATAAAGATTTCAAATAAACAAAGGTGGAAATGTTGAAGGCAGAGCACAAAAACAAATGTGCATCTCCAAGAGACAGCTTTGTGGGTGACCTGTCTGCTATCACTTTTTGGAATTCAGCACCTATTTTAGACAAAGACCAGAACGTTACATAAACATGCAGATGTGGTCTTTAAAAGAATTTTTTGGGTTTACTTGAACAAAACTGCAGCTCAACTAGTTGTGGCCTAGCCAGACTACAGCTCATTCACACAATATCAACAATGGCTCAATTGTAAAACATGCTTTTCTATATCCAAAATTAAACTGTACTCCTTGCAAATAAGAACTATACTGGCCTCCTTCCCAGACTTTGCTGCTCCTGCACACAGAGTTAATGTGAATTTAAACTACAGATTGCCAAATGGACAGTATGATGTTTAAAAGTCGCTTCCTTTTCTGAAATTGAGCCAGCGCATTCAGGGACCAAATAATTCTGTTTATCACCGTAAATAATTTTCACCGCCAATATACTGTATAGTGGTGCTGCATGGATCTAAGCAAAGACCAACAACATAAAAATTACTATTCTGCTCCTTATGCAAAATTTCTCCATATACTGTAAATACAGCCCACCCTCTGTCCCCATAGACTATATAGAGGAAAGAGGTGCGTGGATATGGCAAAATGCATAAAACCAAAAGCATAATTTAAGTTCAACGCTTTTTATTAAGGTGCTGCGCAATACTGCCCTGTGTACTACATTAACACTTTCACAACCTATTGTAATGTTTAATGAACATGTATGGTGGGCAAAAAAATGAAATCAGTTCTGTAACTAAAACACACATACAGTACAGCAATTTATATACAGCCAGCAGCGACTAAGGCATTGGAAAGCCAATACCAGGGGACAAGAAGGCACTGTGTTGCCTTCATCGCAACAGAGAACATAATATTTTCCCTTATGCTGTGTTTATAGTTTTTGTCAACATTTATGATTTTTCTGTTGTTTTCTAGAACAATTTTGCAACTATGTTCCAAAATCCATACAGTCAAGATCTGCTACATCCAGGATGGACTACAATTGCAATTTTTTAACTCAAGATGCCCATGGAAATGCTCACTCCTTGTCCACTCCTGCGGGCACACAATGCCATGAAGCCCCAGTTGCTTTAGTTACCACTGTGCTGACCCGATTCCAATCCCATTTTGCAGCTTACTTCATGCCGGCTGCTCATTATGTAGATAAGTCAACCTTAACCCTGAACCAGAAACCCAGATGATGTCTTTACTCAGGACTGGAGTGTGTGAGAAAACTGGATTGATCTGATTTACAAAGAGCCTGGTTCTCAGTTAGATGGTGTGGAGTCCATCCTGGAATTATTGGTTACTAGGCAAGTGCAGTGGAAGGTACATCCTGGAGGAAACACCATTTCAACAGTCTGTCTGTCTCTCACACACACACACACACACACACACACACACACACACACACACACACACACACACACACACACATAGACCACAAGGCAACCTGCACAGACATGGAAAGAATGTGCCAACCCCATGCAGAATGAGCTGAATTCATACCCAAACAGCACAGGTGCTTTGAGACAACATGGAAAGCAAAATAATTGGTAAAATAATGATTCAACTGTCTAAAGAGGATGGGCTAAAATGCACTGACATAATGAAATGAGGCCAACACACAGTCAACAAGAGATCTGTAAGAATATTATTCCTGGCCCCAGATGCAGACTGGGGGGGGTTGATCGAGTGCATTGAAAAGCAGGCAAATCCCAAAAGACTGCTTTCCAGGAGAAGGAAACATCTCTCCCCCTTACAGAGCTGCGTAATGGTTCCCGTGCAAAGGTGCTGGATCACTACACCTACCAACAAACCCCACTCCCTGAAGCTGCTCTGCAAGTCCAGTCTCTCCACCTGCTCACAGGTAGGGACATCCCCCAGCTCATCCAATAATGTGCAGCCATCTCTAGGCTCAGAAGGGATGGAAGGGCTGGGACTGACCCCCACTTCCCCCATACATTGCCCTGACCAAGTTCAGCACTCCCCAGCAGGGAGACCCACATGGACAAGGAGCTGGTGCAGTCACACAGACCAGAACAAAGAGTGCTTTGAGGAAGGGGGCAGGGTGGCACGTGCAGTTCCTCATCGTGCCTCACATACGGCCACGACGTCCCCAGTTTGGCGATCATAAGGCCCCATAATCTCCAGACTGCTTTGTGTATCTTCAGGGTTGCGCGTGCGCGCACGCGTGCGTCCGTGCTCGCGCAGGGTTTCTCGGTCCACTCAAAGCTATCCTTCATTGTACTAACATCCACGGCCTAACCATCAGCCACAGCACGCGGCTCGCATTTTACACAAAGCTGGATAACTTACTGAGGCGACTGGTGTCTCCAGTTGCCCTGCAGCCAGGTGAAACCCCCTCAGAACCGAGCTGGCTGGAAAAAAGACTTTAAAGCTGTGAAGAAACACTGCTGCTGTCTGCAATACACAGTGGAAAAGACTAGGAAGAGTCAGGCTTCAATCTGCAGGAAATGCAGCGCTCAAGGTCAAGGCATTGGGGTACCTGAAGACCAAACAGAGCAGTAAAACATGCAGCTGCCAAAAGGGATACGTTTATTTCCGCTTGGAGTAAAAGTTTCAGCAAAATATTTATACAGTCAGATCAGTACTTGATACGCAACATCTTTAACATATGTGCTCAGGGCACCAAAATTTCTGCCGACACAAAGTTCATTTTCATACATCGACGTTCAATGTGCCTTTCCAAACTGATTTTCCTACTTGTTATTACTATACATTTTTTGGGGAAAAGTCTCAACTCAACAACTTACAATCTTCAGCTATTTACACCGACTTACCCATTTATCACTACAGCTGGGTCATTTTACACCAGAGTCATTCATGCTGAGTGTTAAGCCGCAGCTATAACCACTACCTGACCTGCTGGGCCTGTGCAACAAAATGTATAGACTCATGGCTGATTCGTACCACAGGTTCGAACAGAAACAAAAGACGAAAAACCACTAAAAAATTTCCCAAGGTATTTGTCTCTTCCTGCACTTTCCATCACAGTTACTACAGTCAGTGGGGATGTGCACCAAACCAACCGCAGCTTAGCAGCTCCTGCTTCTGATCAATGAGCAGGAATCAGCGGCGTGCTGTGTGCTCTTTCATCCTGCCTCACCTTTCGCACCCGGGGAGAAGCAGCGTGTTGGGTGTGGGTGTGGGGGTGAGGGAAAAGGGGGAGCCAGGGCTATGGAGCGGAAACGGGGACTTTCCAGACCGGTTCACCTTGAAACCGGATCCTCTTCTCGAAAGCATCCCCGTCACACGTGCCCAGCACGGGACAGTCTGGCCTCCGGTCGCACACGTCCGACACGGCAGATGGCCTTAGAGAAGCACACATATACACCTTGTTCAACTGGGACAAAGCAACACACGGTCATCGTTCAGCACTTCAGACCAACTCCTACACAGGCAGGGGGCACGGGAGAAACGTGGTGATGGATGAAAGGCGCACCGCTGAAACCCTCCACCCGCTGCTTGTTTTTAGGGCCTTACACTTTTCCAGCGAGATTTCCAGCATCGTCCCGCGTTTGCCGCGACAACTCGTTCGAGCAGCACAAACACAGCCGTGCAACCACCAACACGCAGCTCCTTGTAAAGAAGCCGTGAGTGGGACCTTGTGTTGCAACCGCCTCGGTGTGATTCTTATCAAAAGCTAAATCCAGTTTATTTGACCAAAACTTACTTAACTGGGTCTGGAACAAAGGCTTTCAGAAGTCAATAGAAGAGAAGTCGAGCAAAACAAACATCTAAGCTGCTTCAGGCAACTGGACACACTTACCATGGGAATGTGACATGACACAACTCCCCCAGAATGGTGT
This sequence comes from Heterotis niloticus, assembly GCA_018136845.1. Classification (NCBI taxonomy): domain Eukaryota; kingdom Metazoa; phylum Chordata; class Actinopteri; order Osteoglossiformes; family Osteoglossidae; genus Heterotis; species Heterotis niloticus. The sequence continues at coordinate 158,621 of CM030894.1, forward strand.
TTACTCAACTGTTCAAAATATATTTAAGAAAATGTTTCATTTGCCCCCCCGCGCACACTGTAAGTTACTTTCGTAGACATGAAGTTGGTTCGAGTCTCCATCATTGTTTCGTGGAAAAGTTAATACAAGTGAACACGTGCACAACAACTTGAAAAAAAACATTAGAAAATCGGGTTACATCTTCAGTTCTTAGATGGGGGGAGCATGTGAACCCCTTCCACTAAAACTGTAACCCTTGGAGTTACTTTTTTGCATTTGCTCAGTGTACTGGTCCTGTCTCTATGTTGTTATGACCCAGTTGTGTTCCGTTGCTAAGCTACTTAGAAAACTAAAGAAGGTGAAAGATCACACGAGACTGTCAGCGCAAGACGCTCTTTCCTGGCCGAAACAGAACTCGGACACGTCCTCACCCAGCGTCTGCACAGAGGGACGTGACCTGGAAAAGGCCGGCGAAGGAGGGATCATCTCGCCTCCCTCTCCAAAGGGGTCACCCTGCTGGCGCTGGAAATTGACTTGAGCGCAGGTACCGGGCTCGGCAGGCTCCACGGCGCTCCCTTGGCACCCCCTCTCTCTAAGACAGACAACGCTGCCTGAACACAGCGCGACTCCGCAGACCGAGCGGGAGCCGCTCCTCCGCCTTGTATTAACTCAGCTCGAGCCGACCGTGTGCCCTGGTAAACATTACACTTCACACAATGCCCTTACGCACCTGTGCATGTATGAATGCTCATTCGTGTGTTGCATCACGACTCTCCGCTGAGGAAGTGTATTTTTAGCGCTGCTACATAGCTGCATTACTCCGCGAAAGAAAAAGGGGGAAAAAACTTGAAGAACAAACTTGTCGAAGAACAAAGCATAAATGTGAGAAGTTACAGGCACATTCGTTCGTAAGTGTAGAAGGCCGTGGGGACAACTGTGTAATGCACGCTGTTGAGGACGGGCGTCAGAAATATACCCGCCCCGTGCGTGCGTGCGTGCGTGCGTGCGGGTTGTGCCCCACCGTGAGGCACTTTGGCGGAGGAAAGAGGAACCCCGCTTGTCAGGAAGGCCCCTCCCATTCGCTGGCTGCCTCACCCCCAAAACCCCGAAAGCTCCACAGCTCACTCCGCATGCGAACGCAAATCGGCACTGCCCGAGACAGAAACGGAGTGGCGCCACAGTTCCCAGCGCATTCTCCTGCGGAAGGCGGGTGGAAGCAACACACAACAAAAGAAACTTTAAATAGGCGCTGCGCCTTTTTTGTTCTATTAAAGTCAAAGCCAGCAGCAAGTGCGAAACTCGTGCCGGTTAATTCGTCGGTTGGCACCGCAGCGTTCCCCACATTTGATCAGGGACAGTTCCTTACCCGCTTATTTATCTTACGTGTTTTTCCCCCGAATCAGAAGCCGCCATTGTGTTGGAGCGGGAACGCGAGGGGGGAATCACGGGGTCCCTTCAAGTGATCAATGATTTCATTAATAAGACGGATCGCGCGGCTGTCATCCGGCCGACAGCGACGTGAGGGATGATGCCGCGGCCGTGCTCCATTTCCCCGGCCGGCTCGCCGCTCCGCGCCACGCAGCCTCTCCCCGTCCACTCGATATTTCCCAAGTAGGACGGCAAGTCACAGTCCTCGCGGGGTGGGGGGGTGGGGGGGAAGAAAAGTGAAAATCCATTTTGAAACCAATTTTCAATTAGGATCCACAAGCTGTTATCACAGGTGTTGCAGAATGGAGGCCGTGAGTGAAAATGTCTCCTATCCGTTTCCGAAATGAAACCTTATCTGCGCGCCACAAAGACGGCCAGGACAAGCTATCTGTAAATTACTTTCCGCCCCCAGTGTTAACGGCAACTTTATGTCTGTCAGATTACATTCTGCTCAGCGTGACGCTTGATCATTTAAATACTCGCCCAAAAAGAAGGCGGCCCCTCTCCTTTATGTGCAAGCCCCCCGGACACACGCGCGCGCGCACATACTCCGTTCTACCTGCGATTTCTTATATTCGCCCTTCGAAAAACAAAATGTGCTGCTGTTTTGTGCTAAACAGGCTTTCCCTCCAGGCCACCCTGACAGAAACACATCTTGTGCTGTAAAGTTAGGCGCACCCCACTCACTCCCCGCACATATTGTACTGATTTCTCAATTCCAAACGCTCTCGCACACACGCAGCTCCTTCTCCTGTCCATCCCCCATTCAGAATCCTCTGTTTAATTCATTCAAAGGCCAACCACCCGAATGAAAAATCCAACTGATCAGCCATCCAGAAAGTTTTTCTTATTCAGATCTATCGGAGCCAGGTCTTTTTTTCTTTACTTTTTTGCAAATTATCCCATGACGGCAGGATTTATTCAGCAAAAGAGCAGGGACGCTTTTTTTTGCCCGGGATGCAACAAAAGAATCAGGAGACTTTGTGGTCCACCTGCCTGGCGAATGATGAGGACGGGGCAGCGCCCTCCCCACCGGGCCACCCCCCAAAAAGAAACCAATCAAACTATTGTTGTGGCGCAGTTGGACCTTTTCAACTGTCAAGCCAAGAGAGCGAGCGAGGAGATGAAAGGCACGCAGGATGAAGCTACCATTTAGCGGACCATGTGGGAACGCTCCCCCAAGACTCGGTAATTGCACTGGATCTCTGACAGGGCGAGCGAGCGCGAGAGTGCGCTCGTGGGGGGGCTCCGAAGAGTTCGTGCAAACAGCCCCCTTCGCATCACTTGCTTTTTAATTTCGCTTCATCTTTGCCCCCAAACAGAAGAATGCCACCGCCCCTTGCTAACTAACACCGGTCCTACAGTAATATGTTTACTGCCGAGTCTCCTGAGCAGCTCAAAGTGGTGTTTCCATCTGCACGCCGCACACACTTTGAGGAAGTCAGGCGACGCACGAATGCAAAAATCATTAACAAAGACATTAAAAAAAAATTTATGAAATTATGTGGCACACAAACCTCTTTGGTTTGGTGTAAAGCATTTGACTAAAAAGCAGCACAGAAGGTAGAAAAAGACTGCAGAACTGCTAGGGGTATTTAAAACTGAATGGCAAATGAGACCAACGACCAACTGGCTCAAAACACCTGTCTTTGGACTGTGGGGGCGAAGCCATGCCCAGCGACCGTGACACAAGTCTTCTCCAGAGGAGCTAGAGTATGAGAATTGGAAGGTCGAGTAAGAAAGCACGATATACTTTATTACATGTGAGCCGAACTATCAACGGCGAGCTTCCAACTCCGCCGAGGATAAAATCTTCATTTTCGCCTCTAATAGCGTTCAACAAAATCCTCCTTAAGCCAAATTCGGAGCAGGAGGATCTTGTTCAATGAGGCAGAGCCTACTTGTGTGGACACAACACATCTTCTGACTGGGAGCTCATGGTACCAGTCACCAGGGGAAATTCTCACTTGATAAAGTTTATAAAGAGCTTTTATATGCATAAACTATAAGACTTACGAGTTCTGCTTATTCTGGTGGTACAGAGATTTATAAACCACTGCTGTGTCCTCTAATATTTTACATGGCAGCTTTGCTACATCTACTGGAGGTCTATCAGCGTAAAGGGCCTTAAAACTTGTGATACTGTTCTGGCTTGGAAGAGTTTTAACTTTGAAACTGTGAATTCAACACATAGCCCACACCTGTCAGATGGTGTCCAGCTGTCACCCCTGGCACGGTGAGCGAAAAGGATGTGACGCCATCCCTGGAGGAGCTCTTGTGTCAGCACACACGACCATCTCAACACCCCCTAGACCTGCAAAACGTACAGCAATAAACACTGCGTGTGCACACGTACGCAGGGACGCGCGCACTTTCAAAGTCCCCCCGATGTGCTGTTCTTGCTGCTTATTAAAAAGCCTCCTGTTTGGCCTAACTTAATAATTTCGCTTGAAAAAACTCAATTCGAAGACTCCTATCTTGAGGGATACCTGTACTATGTGTTCTAAACCGATTGCTTTAAAATGGAGTACAGCTGTCACATACAAAGAGCTGCTTTTCACCTTTATTTTTGCTCTGTAGGTTCTCATCATTTTTTTTCCAAAGTAAAGCTTTAGTTTCTTCCCCTTGCTGAATACTTCAGGTCACACACTTGCAAAAAGGCACCACTCCAGGACCCTAGTGGAACTCGAAGCAGACCTCCATGACGATGACTGCCGACACCTAGGGTTTCGGAAAAGCTTTGGTCGCATTTCATTTCACACAGATGTCACAAAAGATATGAATGTGCAAACAAAAATAAGTCAGATACACGGTCAGATGTGTGCTTAATATACCCAAGAACAATTTGTCATCGATGCCAGAAGTATGTGTTTGTATCCCTAGGGGAACGGCGGTTATTGGGAGAACGTGGCTTCTCTCAGCTCTGATATCTGCTAAAATATCGCCTTTCTACACACGTGCTCGTTGTCTACGCAGTTTTTCCCTGCACTGCTCTGCTGTACCCCAGCGGTGTGGGCCAACTGGCCGAGCCTGTGCCGTGCCACCACGCCATGCCAGGCAGATCAGGGGGGTGCCCACACCGTGTCTGAACAATTGCGCTCTGTTTTACTCCGTTTCTGCTGAGCATCCAAACTACTTCTTTTAAGGAAGGAAATTCTTTGTAAGACAAAATGAAGGACGAAAGTAACTGCCAGTGACTGTCGCCGGCGCAGCACATGTTCCAATATTATATCTGTGTTTGTGTTAGTGTCAGTGCAACATGGAGCTGATGGACACGATTCGGATCAATGTAACGACAAACCGTAGTAAGTCAGACAGTTCTGTGGCACAATAGAAATTCACGTCCACTTGAGATGCTGTGTCAAAAACGTGTCAGCCCACAAAAGTTTTGGTGAGATACTGCTCATTTCAGATGTGTTTTTTTAAACAACTTGCCTAATCGATAAGAATAACTAAAGCTGGAGTGTAATGTCTCCCGCAATTTTTTTCGGTTATGTCAGGACTGTTTGTACACTTGTGCATAAGAGTCCATCCCATGTATTTCAACTGTGTCCAGGCATCTACATACTGAGGTCAGAAGGAAGACTACACATACATTCGGGTACTAAGAGACACACGAGAAATTTAAAAAAACTATTCTCCAAGTGAGCATGAAAAGCGAATTTAAGTTTATCAAAACAGATACGCACGTAAACATTCTCCAGCGTTTAGTTTGTTTTAATGTGATTGTAAAATCAATGTCGTGTTGTCAACCCACCATCTCATTCCCTTCCCTACCACCTTCTCGTTCACGTGACGCATTCAGTCGCAATGCCATGAAGTCTTAGACATCCAACAAGGGCTGAGCCTGTGGCACACAACACATGGATATGCAGAAAGCAAGCAAACTATTTGACAGTTTCAAACGTTTCTTCTAAGCACTGAAAAGCATTCTTTCAGTGCATTCGCTGAAATTGCAAGTTTCAGCCAGATTATCACTCATTTGCAAAGAACTTGGATAGGACTTCTCCTCGTCTTATTCCTCCAGAGACACTGGGCGTTCTTCAGCGAATGCACAACGAATCGGTGAATGCCTGGAAAGCAGGTAACCAACCTTTGAGGGCACACGGGACAGTAGCAGTGACTACAACACATTTCTCATTTGATGCACTAACTGTATGTACTGTATGTGGGAACTGAAGCCGAACGCCAAACCCTAGCGAAGTATGCTTGAAAAAGATTCTTCGATATTTGTGAATATCCGTCTCGATTTTGTCTGGAATATTTTTGATAGTCCATAAAATAGAGGATGGACTGTAGGACGTCTTGCTCTGACACGCACGCACGACCGAAGCTGTTGTGGGGTCTCGGCCGAACCCGATACCCAAGTCTCGCGAACAGCTCGGTTGCCACTTAACTATCGAGTGCGTTCAACTCCACAAGGACTCCACCGTTTCCCTTTTCAGCGACCGTAATCTGAAACGCGTCACTCGACGCTCATCTCAGCTCTTACGGGCTGGACGGTGACCTTGAAGGGATTACGAGGAATATTGAGAGTGTAAAATTTGCATGATTAAACCGATCCTTAAAATGAGCCTTGTGCCAGGAAAAAATGTTCATTTGGCTTTCAGGTTAATCCGGAACCTAATGCCAGATAGGACAGGGTGCTCACACTTCCAGGGACGACTGGGGGTGAGGCGGAGGGAGAAGAAGTCGAAAAGGAGCGAGATATGGAAGCCAAAGGGCAGGGGCAGATTCTCACCATTGGACGTGGTGCTGGAGGCCACTGCTTTCTCGCTGACATCGCTACGAGCGGCCGGGCCTTTGGCGGACTCCGTGCTCTCGGCCCTCTTCTTCTTTTCGGCTACGGAACTGACCTGCGGCTGGGCTTCCATGGCAGCTTCTCATTCCTCAGCGCCTCATGGAGGAGTGGAGACACCTGCCACGGCAACAAGACAGGCACACGGTTGAGGTCTAGACACCCAGGCACTAAGAAGATCTTGTGCTTCCCATCTCTTGGCTAAGTACAACAAGCAAATGGTGAAGCGGTGCCACAAAGCAAGTAAAAGAGCCATAATGATAAAACACACAATAACAATGGAAGAAACGAGCTGAAATAACAGAGCTTGTGTTCTATGTTGAAATATGTACTATTCTTTTTATTTTCATGTGGCTCCCATTCAACACGCTGGATTACGGAGCAGAAAGCAAAAATGCTGCCTTATAAAACAGCACAAAGGTCATCCAAATGGAATCAGCATACACTTTAAAAATCAAAAATACAGGCACTGCATGACTTTCTATATGCTTCAGCAACAACAACTGTAATAAATATCTGAAAAACTTTTACATGCCACCTAAACTGATAATAACCAGGTTGTTGCTCAACAGCCCCCTGGGTGCCATAACGTGGGCTGCGGTTTAGGGGCTCCATCACCGAATTCTTGTTGCAGTCAAGTCATCTGAGTTCTGGACAAATAGTAGTTTGAATGCTACCAACGTTTGTAAGTGTTCGAGTCAAACAGCAGGACAGGGCTGCTACCTTCCCCTCGCATGCACGCCGATTCAAATCCCACCGCCTTGATCAAGGCACTTCTGCCAAACTGAAACAGTAAAAATCACGCGGCTGTGAAAATCAGTTAAAGCAGCCCGGTGTTGCAAGTCGCCTTGGACAAAAGTATCAGCTCTGACTGTACTCCAGTTACCGGAAATGACTGTGATGTATGAGGCAGGCTGTGACAGCGTGTCAAGCCTTCGATTTATTCCTTTTCATTACAGTACATTTGAGAATCGATGTGGACTCGGCGCCAGGTTCTGAAAGGAAAACAGCACAGGAATGACTAATGACTTGCAGCGCTAAGAAGTACTTCACTTGCACTCCTCTGGTCGGACCAACTCTGTTCACAACCCTTGGGGATGTTGCATGAGCATCAGCATCGGCAGACCGAGGACAGCGCCCTCCCTCTTCCCTCATCTGTTTTCAGAGCAGCCCCGGTTGGGCACCTAAACCACCCAAGCAGGAAAACCCAGGCTAAGGTGAGACCTGGGGAAATAGCGAACCTGCTGATCCTCACTCATTCACTACAACAATGTGGTGAATCCAAAATATGAGCCGTAAAAACTGTGGAAGGGAGGTGAACTAACCACTCTCTGTACTCTGTTTGGGGGGAAAGCTTTACTGCCATCAAATGTTGGGGTGTGGAAATGCAGGTGAAACATATTGTTGACAGATGAGTGGTGAAAGCAAAAATGAACAGTGGCAGCCCTGTGGGTGAAAACACTTTGTGCATCAGAGAGCTCAAAGGAGAACGCTGACAATTGTGCAGTAAACACATGGGTCATAACCAGGCAAATAAGAGCTGAATTCAACACTGGTGTGCAGAATGTCACCTGACAACACACCACTTAGCTAGTGGACTTTGTCTTGCGTGGTTGCAGTGGCCGAAAAGACCGTGTCGGGTGCTGATGCTGTCAGTGAAGAACAAGAAAGCATCTTCAGTGGACACAGGAGCCTCAAAACTGGGCCGCTGAGGAGTGGGAAAAAGTTGCTTGGTTGGATGAATCCAGGTTCTTCTGCACCATGCAGATGGCACTGTGGTGGTGCGGGGCGCCAGCGTTTTCCTGGTACTCAGCACGGCCCCTCGTACCCACCGAAGAACATCTGAACAGCACAGCAAATTTCAGCATCACTGCTGACCAAGTTCATCCCATAATGACTACAGTTTATCCCACTTGGATGGACACTTCCAGCATGGTCATGCACCGTGTCATACGGTACATACTGCCACCAAATGGTTCCAGGTACACCACAGAGAGTTTTCATTGCTTCAGTGACCTATACAGTCCCTGCAACTCAACCCTATCGAGCATCTTTGGAACGATGAAGAAATGAGCAGCCGTCTGATTCCAGTAACTATGCCACACAGCCATTTGTAAAAGCATCCTGTTGAATCCATGCTCAGATAAATTCATGCTGTTCTGAAAGTCAAAGGTGCCACAATGCACAACTACACTGGTGCACCTAAAAAACTGGCAAATCTGTGTATTCTTTTTCAGTTTAACCCAAAGCCAACCAGTGTCTAGTTAGTTAGTAATACACCAACTGTTTTGTTGATCATCTGCATGTGGACACATGGGTTACAGTCATTAGAAGCATTTTCCAGTTTTTTCATCTCAAAAAAGGTAAAAATGCGGCCAATTTAAAGCCAAATCTTCCTTGTGTATCAGGAGCTGCCAGACCCTTCTGAAGTGTGGAAAGCTCAACAAGTTCTCAGACCAAAATCGATCTGCCTGTTGGCACCGCAAGCTCGCAGGCCCTGCTCGCCCGCTTCCATTGGCGCAGAACCACAGACATTCGTACGTATGAGATACACCTCACCTGACGGCGTGTCCGTGAGACATCGAGGAGCCCGGACCCCTAAGTCAGTTCTTCACTCTTTCTCCTAAATTACATGCTTCACTGTTCTGACAAGTGAACGTTTTGCCGAAAAGACAACAAGGAGAAAATCGCCTTTCATCCATTAAAATCTAGGCTGTGGCCTGCTAGTGTGTGTGTGTGTGTGTGTGTGTGTGTGTGTGTGTGTGTGTGTGTGTGTGTGTGTGTGTGTGCGTGCGTGTTGGTTGCTGCATCACCCAGCTAAGACTGAAATACGGAAAAGGGGGTAAGGAAGGGAAAGACTGCTGGGGCAGGAGGGGGTCACAAACATTACTCTGGCAAAGCAAGAATTGCCAGCTCCCAATCACTCAAGCCCCTGCTAAAGCGGGACACAGTTCCAGAACCGCAGTTAAAAGCCAGACCTTTGTGTCCAAAAGCGCTCCACACATGACACCTTCAATTGCCAGCTCTGGAGGTGTGTGTTCTGCTCCCAAACACACGCAGCAGAACACATTTTGTACAGAAACAACATCACTGGTGTTAATAAAATGCTGCTTATCATCATTCGCCATATCTACGGTATCACTATCATTTCACCTGTGACTGATGATTAAAAAATATTTCAATACTTTCAAGCGTGTCACACAAGGCCAGCCAAAAAAAAAAAAAAACACCCGAGAATTTTTTTCAGTACTTAAAATTATTGAACAAAACTATTATTGAATTATTGAATAAAACTGTGTAGAAAATGCCTTTTCGTGTCACTTGCTATTGCAAAATCCACCCTTTTGCTGCCAGTGAAATTAACTACATTTCAGGCAACACACAATAATGTTTCATATTTTAAGCACATTAAGCAAATCAATTTAACATAAATTATACGGTTTAAAGACAAAAGCTTGAAGTTTAAAGTCTGTTAACAGTGGCACACATCAAAGTCAAGAACACAAAAAGAAAATTCTGCCCCCCGTCCACAATATCTGCCAATCGCTGAGAGGTGCCTGTTTATTTTACATCTTCTACCAAAGTAAAAAAAAAAAAAAAAAACACAGTTCAAACAAACTGTGTTTTTGCCACCATTTGTCAGTGTCTTCATGTTCGATACCGTCCACACACTGTACTGGGAGCACCATTTACACACAGCACGCTTCCTATAAATAATCACACTCTCACACACACACACACACACACACACACACACACACACACAGCCCCTGCCGCCACAGTTCCTCTCGCCTCGCTGCCGCACTCCCGGGGGACAGCGCCAGGCAGCCGAGCCGCATTCATCATCATTACATCAGCGGGCTGCCGAGATGCTGCATCTGACGGGATGGGGGGGGTGACCCCAGTTTTACTTCTTGTCCTCCCTCAACTTTAAGGAAATGACTATGACTATAGGTGGAGTGGGGGAGGGGGTGCTGCGGGCAGGGAGCGGCGGGTCCGGGGCTGTTAGCGGGGGGCGATGTGCACATCGCACGGGGAGCTTCTTTATCAATCCTATCAAATGCCTTTACACTCCATACCCCCGCCTGACACATCAAGGGAGTTTAGGCAATAAAAGCTGCAAATTTGGTTGCAGTCAGTTGTGCGCACTAGGGGCGACACACATACTGAAGGTAGAGCCAGCGCAAGCAGGCAGGCGTCGCATGGGAGGGGGGTCACACACCATCACCGCAATCCAGGCATTCTACCATTACTCAGAAACCAAACTTATTTATTTAGCTCATACTTTCATCACAAAGTGATTTGCATTGTAATTGTTTACTGTATCTCTTCAGCGGCACTAAAGAAGGAGGTGGCGTTTGAACCCGAGTCCAGTGGTGCTGCATCCACCTCCTGCCACTGCAAACCACCAGACTGCTGTCAAAACCCTCCTTCCGAGGTCTCCCCCATGATAGAGCGCTCTAAGGAGAACCATGCTTGGGACACATACTGGAAGGTGGTGGCTAATGTCCACAAATTGTTCTGCTCTCTGCTCCTTCATGCTGTACAGCGAGGTAGCAGGCGTGTAGTGCTTACGGCTGCTGCCTTCCAAACAACCTGCACTAGTTTGAACCCCACCTCCAGCTGCAGTGTCTCTGAGCCGGGTCCTTACCCTGACCTAAAACAGTAAAGGTGTACAAACGGGTAAAACCGGTGTAAGCCGCTTTGGAGGAAAGCGTGAGCTGGATAAACAAACACCAGTTGTACATGCAATGTACAGACGATAGCAAATGCCAGCTGGAGGTGGACAGTTGCACCCTGACCACAGTTATTCACGTTGGTCCACAACAAACCGTCACGCTACCTGCGCGGCCAGCAGCCCGCGTGCTCCTTCGAACCACCAACCAGGGCTCGTTCGCACATGCGTGCATCTACCTGAGAGAGGCAGCGGCAGGACGGCCTCTTGGCATCCCGCACGGTGACACTGCTTTGTTCTGCTCACGGTGCCCTTGGAGGAGCTTTCGAACCTCGCAGGTTCCCTCCACAGTGCAAAAAAAATTTCAAAGAAAACGTTAAACATTTTTGGGGAAAAAAGGAAATGAGAGGGTGCCGGCCACAGAGGGGAAATCCTCCTTTGGTCTTTTTCAAGGGCAAGTGCGCCGAGTGCGCTCTGTGGTCCTTCAGCCGCTTTCTGCCGCCTCTAATGAGATTATCCTGGTGCGCGTCTGCATCTCCCAGACCCCTCCACTTAAGACGCTTTGGAGAGGCGGCCTGGGAGCAGGCGCATTTTACAGCAGAATGAGCCGAGAACATCTTACACCACGCGGCAACAAACAGACACCATGTAATCTTAATGCTTACAGAATTCCTTTCGCGCTCGCTGCCCTGTAGATAACGCAGAAACCAAACGCGAGCATCAATAAAGCTCTGGAGGTGCCGAGCCTTTACGGGTAACTCTCAGCCTTGCCCCCCCCCCCGCCCCTTCATCTTTTGTTTGTTGTTTATTGACTTGGGGGCACCAGCGAAAAACGAGACAATGAAAGCATGTCCTTTGCGGGTCCCTTGCAGGTCTCGCCGGTGCCGCGTTAAACCCACTTCCCTGCGATGTCACTCACGTTCATCCCGTGTTTGGGCCTCTGAAAGCAGTACAAACATTAAAAACATGGATTCAGCCACTTGTGCTAATTTGAGCAGAATAATTATTAGCAGCTAGACAAACAAATTTGGCAGACGGTTTCGGGGAAAAAGACACTGTAACTGTGATCCTGAAATATCACATGTAAAAGACAACAGAAATCTATACCCAGCACATGAAAGTCAGGGGCACAAAAAGCTATGGGATGCATGAAGGTTTCGTAAACGTTACTTTGGAAAAACGACAGCAGTTGCCCCAAATTCACAGAGGGTCCAGCCCCCACCCTCAGACATCGGCCCTGACATCACAGATAATGGGCAGCAAAGTGAGCATAAAACACATGATCGGTTTGCATTAATGAGCCAAATGTGTGCTTAAACCCAGAGGTCACGCTACGCGCTCCCCCAGCATGAATGAAGAACGGGAAAAATGCCCCCCGCGGTGAAAGTACGACTCTAACTAAAAATATTAAATGATCAAACACTGTAACATGCCATTTAAGGTTTTGCAGAAAATATAAATATCTGCATTATAGTTTGCAGTCACACAAAACACTATTTCAAGTGTACGTGAATAGTGCTCCCGCCTCTGACTGCAAATGCGCAGGTCGCGAAGTGGTTACAGCAGCCTTTGGGCCTGGAGAACACATCCTCACACGGTGATTCAGTATGAATGTGAAAATCACATTATCGTGGAGAAAGGCGAAATAAATCAAGGAGAAGTGCTTGAAACTCTTGATGCCAGCTCCTACCGCGATGCAGAAAAACTGACTCGTGGCGGAAACACGGCAGTTCCTTAAAAACATCGGTAACATGTTCAAGGCACAGATATTAGCGGAACTATATTAGCAGAAAAAGCAAAAGCCATATTACCGGCATGTTCGAAGGGCTAGGCGTCACCAGGAGTCGGTGGAACCCTCCCGCTGGTCCGAGCGGCACCCGCTCTGTCGGGGTGAAGTGATACAAACACCAGAGTGCCCCCCTAACCCAGGCATCCTCACATCCCTGGCATCCACAGAGACCAGCTTCATGCAGAGAACTCCCAGAAGGGACACGCAATGTCTGCACCACGCTGCCGTGCACGTCTCCGTGTGTGTTTGTGCGCAAACTTCAGTGGGGGCAGAAGCCTTGGCAGGGCGGGTGCAGGAACACCTTTACTGATGAAAATGAGGCGCAGCGCAGAGCTGGCAGGGAACGCTATGTCGTGTCTTCACACGGACTGCTCTTGCAGGGTAAGGGGGCAGGTGGGGCACAGTCCAACAAGCGCAAAGTGGGCGGTATAAGCCACCCCCAAGATAATTCATATCATCATATTTCTTCTGCCCTGTATACTGCATTCACACCCTCACACAAAACCAGCTGTCCAGGTCAAAAGAATGACTCCGTCTTATGCGAGCAGATACTATATAAAGGCCGTACGACGTAAAGGTGCACTAAACAGGCGCCGATTTTACTTCAGGGTCTGTGTTCTGCACTCGTCTGGTAAACAGCGTTCCAACCTTACATCGGTTCCATATTTGTTCTGCTTCATGGTAACAAACAAGCACCCGATGCCACGGCAGGAAAGCTTTTCCACAGAGCTGCGATCCGCGGCTCGGCACTATGCCGCCACGTCAGTTCGGGCGTCAGGATGCTTTCTTTGGTTTCTCCGTCACTCAGACAAGCAGGAAGTAAGGCAGAGGCTGTGATTAATGGACGCCGCGCTCAACGGCCGCGGGGCGACAATAACGCGCGGGCCGCAAACACAACAGCCAGGCAAACAGGTCCCCATTAGCGCTCCCATTAGGACGCCTAAGTGAGGAATTATCCGGGCCGAGCGCCGTGTCCATTTATCAAGCGCTACGCGGCGTCTCCCTCAACAAGCCTTAATGCTCACTTAAAGGCTCCTGGAGATGCGCTCCCCGAAACGTTATTACGTCTTGTTATTGGCCGTGTGGGCCCTCGTGTCCCCCGATAACACCTGAGTAAGGAGGACGGGATGCTGCCGCAGCCACGTGCCATGCATTCCCACACATAGAAAGAAGGTAACGCGAGATGGAAGCAGACAAATGGGACTGGACGTAAGACACTTAATGTAAAAATATCCATTTCACGATGAGCAGTAGTCCAGCAGCAATGGCCTTCTACCTCCCTGGCAGGAGCAAGAGACTGAAAACGATTGCTAGCGAACCTGTGGGCCCCCAGATTAAATCCGGGATTTTCCGGGTCTACCCTCAAGGCACCCAAACCCAAGAAGTGTTTCCTGTGAAGATCTCACAGTTTTAAGAAGGGGCAGCAGGTGTTGCTGTGGTTGTAGCCACTTGGCAATTCCTAGGTTTCAATCCCACCTCCCGCTGCTGTACACTTGAACAAGGTACGTGCCCCTAACTACTGCAGTAAAAAAGGCCCAGCCGAGCACATGAGTAAGTAAGTAGCTTCTAGAAAAGCATGAGCTACCTGAACAGGTGCTGAGCACCCCTTGTCCATCTTGCTGTGCATTCTGCCCGCTCCCGAGCCATGCTTCTTCCCAGCTATACGGTACGAGTGGTTGCCGGAAGCAGGCAAGCCTGAAAAAAATAGTTTACAAAAGTATAGCAGCTCTGGAACCGTGTCTGAAACACAGAGCCCTGCATGAATCTTGAGGAAACCTACTGCTTTTAGGGACCGTCCAGAGGAGAATTTAACCATTTTATCTTCAGTTTCTTTGCAGCTCTGCAAGTAACTGGCATCGTGGCCAAAGGCAGCAACTAAAGCACAGGAACTTACAGCCCTCATTAAAATAATGTAACCAACGTGTTGGATGCAACAAACAAAATCGCTAAAAAAGTAAGATTATAATAATTTTTTTAACAATAATTTTTACAATTTTTTTTAATCTTATTTATCCATTTTATTTTTCTGTTCATCCCAAAACATGTTGATATGGCCAAAGCAGTATTAAACATTTAGTAATATTAAGATATAAATTAAACTATATAAAGCAATACAGGTGTTTGCAGGAGATGACACTCAACTGCTGTCTCATCAGTTGGATAAACCTTTATTGAAGGACCGCATACGTGTAAAAAAATGCCAGATCTTTTCCAGAATTTTCTAAATAAAGAATTTTTTTCCTCAGTTCTTATGCAAAAAAAGATAATGCACAATTTTAAAATTTCTACGAAAAAAATCTGGAAGAAAACAGCTGCTGTCAGAGGCCAACTGCCGAGTGGAGACGTACAGCTGTGCGAATCACTACTTTCACACACAAATGGTAAACAAGAGCAAGAAAAGTTTTATAAAGAAGCAAGAAAGGAGGCAGACCGGTGATGGATAGATAAATATATGAGCAAATAAGCTGTTCATATAAATGCAACCAGCAGAAAAACGTGATGCATTGGATGTAAATCCTCCACCGCACGCTTTAACCAGTTTAAACGTCCTACTAGCGCCGATAAGCTTTTTTGCATCGATCTCTGACCTAAAGGGATGCTGAAGCCTGATAAGCGTTGCAGACGTGCGTGTAATCGGACCCTAATGACACCGCGGCCCATTTCAATGGAAACGCTGTTAGACCGATTAGTGCTTCTGCACGAGTTCAAATTGGGGAAAAATGAAGTCGGTCCCTTGTCCGTTCTCCCGCTAACCTCACGGCGAAATTAACGCACGGCCCGCCTCCTCGTGACGCGGTTCTCCGGTATCGGCCGGACACCCGATTTGTTTTAACCAGATGACTTTTATTCGCTTGGCATACCGCTCCGTAATTTTGCACATCTGACTCAAAATCTAAAAAAGGGAAAAATTCAAGGATTTATGTCAAGGAACGATTGCCAGCGAGACATTCAGGCAAAAACCCGGGTGCTGTGCTCGGTACCCCTGTGTAGGGCACGAACCCGGGCAACAGACAGCTGTGCAAACAGGCCAAGCTGTCCGCCGCCAGATCAACAGCAACACGAGCTGTGCAGTTAAGGCTCTGCCTCCTTCCACAAACCCGCCTGTTCCACCAGAGCGCTGGGAGGCCCCTCGTGCTGGTTCCCACAGCAGGGAATGAGGTGGAGTCATACAGAGTAATGGGAAAAGACAGGGACTTAACATGGCACACAAAGTCATACTTTATAAATAATTCCAAAAGCTAAGAGGCTCCTGTGCAAGACTCCCTGGCTCAGAACCTGCACCCAGCATTCCCCCATCCCCTGCCAAACTGCATTCCTAATCTTTCCGCATGTTCCCCCACACATTTAAAATAGGTGGGCCGCCCAATTCCTTGTCGTTCCACGCATCACAACTGACCGCATTTACTGCATCAACTGGGCCTGCTTGGCCAAAGGCGGGGGCAAAAAGGGAAACAGACGGGGAATCAAGCGGGGGCACCAGGGATCTGCCTGTGTTTGGTGCTCATCTCTCCTCCATTGGAGCCAGATGCGCAACAGGGCCTGAGGCTCCACACAGCCCCACTCACACCCACCGGTGACTAATGTCCTGCCCGCGTTGTGTCAATGACTATGGGACGGGCTGAGGAAATCTGTCGCTTTAAAAAAGGGGAGGAATGATCTATACCTTTGACAAATGGAGACTTTGGTGGCAGAACAGCAGCCAGGAAACAGCCAGAACGGAGCCTCGGCAGGACTTCCCGTGCGCGAAAAGGCCACTGTACGAATATAATAAATTCTTCAAAAGTCAAGTCCACGTCTTCATCAGCCGGATATACTGTAACTGCAACGCGTTGACCCGTGCACACATGCACACGTGATAAGTGAAACACACACACATGCACATACGCACGGGTGTGCACATCACATACAGTACATGCTGTGGAGAATTAGGTTTTACAAGCAGGTGACATCTGAAGAAGAAGCTACTTGATACTGTCATGAAAAATGCCTAACAGCAGGAAAAAGGTTAGAATTATGAAACCATGGGCATGTGGTCACTCACCTCACTTCTGGAGCACCTCCGCTCTGAAGGGCTGAGTTTGACTCCCTTTGCTTTGTCAGTTTAATCTTCTATGAAATTTCAATGAAAAAAAGCCAACTTGGAAAATGCTCAAAGAAATTATCACTTTTTTCTGGGAAATCAGACTTGAGGAAACAGCCAGACAAAGGCAGTAGCTGAGCATCGGGACCGCGCTGCTGTGTGTCACCAAATCTGGCCCAAAAACCGTGCTGTAAATTTTGTCCTCATTTACTGTATAAGGCCACATCATGATGAAGCAAAACAAAACTGAGTGCATTACAGACTTTCCCATTCATTTTTACGGAAATTTTGCCCTGACTATTTGGCCCTTTTCAGGTTCAGAAGTAGTTCTCACGTGTCGCTTGTAAACTTTACACAGCAAGAACTGACACACACACACACACACACACACACACACACACACACACACACACACTTTTTACACACCAACATATATTTTTATTTCATATATTTCAGTTTTTTTTTTCCTAAAGAGAGGCAAACAAAAGCAAACCAAGCAGCTTGGAAAGCACTCACGCAGTGTGTGCTAGAGAGGAGTCTTAGCACCCCACTCCCTATCCTGTATTGTCAACATGGAGTGGCGCTCTCCGCAGGCTGGGCCCTAAATCAGTGCACTTTGCATGAGAAAGCGGCCATGGCTCTTCAAACGGCCCGACGGACAAAGGGAGCCCTTTTGGCGCCACAGCCCCCCTTTATTTCTAGACATGAGTTCTCCTCACGAGAGGGAGTGCCGACATTGCCCCCCCAGGACGAGACCCTCCCGCGGCACTGGGCAGAAGTCAAGGAACAGGGAATTGAGAGGTCTGGACCACTTTGGGGGGCTGGGTTCTGCTTGGGGTTACAAAACGAGCCTCAGGAGGGGAGGGCAAGCAGACTGGGAAGTTTGGCCAGGTATTTAGCTCAACATTCAAACCTAACAGGTAAATAAGTTGTTTCCATGGAGGAGGGCCGGCCAAAGCACATGACCAATAGTGCACTGACCTCCAGGCAATTCACTCATTTTTTAAGAGGTCCATCTATTTAATGATGTGTCCGACACTAATTTTCAGGGTTCATTTCATATATGTATTCGACAAATACATTCACGTATTTATTTATGTACACTGCTACCTTAGATCACATACTATACTCAGTTAACATACATTGTATTAATAGAGTATACAAATAATTAGAACAGACACATTCTCTTCTCCAGATATCGCCTGCATTGCATTTACTGAGGGTGGGGCATGTAGGAAGGTATGTACCACTGTAAAAACCTCTGTAGGCTCCGAACCGGTGGCACTTCAAAGATGACTTTTTAAACAGTCATGCAGTGGGCACGCCCCTCCGAGCAGCACTTTCAGAAGCGCAGCAGCTCTGGCACGACGGCCCGATGGGAGGCAGATGGGCGCTGAAGGATGCGTCCCAGAGCGGCAGCAGCGGAGGCGGCGCCCGGGAGGTGAGCGCTGCTCACACCCAGGGGACCCGAACCGCTGCTGCGGCTGCCGCTCCGCTCTCGCTCACTCGGTCTCTCCGCGGTGCTCATGGAGATGCCACCGCTGCGTTTCATTTCCATCACATCACAGAGCTCACTGTGGCAGGTCCGCAGCGCAGCGCCACTCCACAGGCCAGAGCCAGGAAAACACACACTGCCACCTTCAGCCTCCGTGAGGCGCTGCTCCAATCAGCTGCAGCAAACCTCTCTGATGTATCAATTCTTGCAAGTGGAATAGAAAAAAAAGTCTTTTCACATTTGTATGTGTGCCTTCACATAGGCCATTCCAGCACCTCCCCCACGATGACAGCTCTGAAAGGTGCCTTGAGCACAGCCCGAAACCGAGGGGGAGGGGCGGCTCCTGCTGTGGGACGGCCCACGAGGGCCGCCAACACGTAGCATGCCTAATCCGGCAGCAGCGGTGGCGGCGGCACGAGGGTCGGCTTGGCCTGGCGGCGGCGTGCGAGATCTGAGGCGTGCCCTGAAGGGGCTGCGGGGCCCTGGGATTAGGAGGCCAAGGATGTGCCCCCCCACAAGCCTCCTCTCACCAGCCCCCTCAACACAAATGCACCGAGACACTTCACTGCGCCTTCTTGCTGGCACCGCCGCCGCACAACTCCCCCCCACCCCCGGCTTCTTTTTTTTTTTATATGGAAAGCTTCATGGCTCACCCCCAACCCCACCCCCACTCCAGCTTTCTCTCCCCCTCTCACTTCCTCTCAATCACTCTGACTTGCTCCCTTTCTTTCCCTCTGTGTCCTTTTTTTGATGTCAATATATCAAAGTTAAGAATCATCAAAGTGTAAAATTTCATTTTTTCCCCTCGCTATGCCAATGTTTCAATAGGCAGCTCCACATCGTGTCACTTAGAAAAGATATAATACAATTTCACTTCACTTGTAATATTTATTGTGTCGTTCAGTCACAGGCACATTGAGGAGAATTAAAGGTATAATTGAGTGCTTAAATAAATATGACATTTTCAGTACATCGCTTTTTATTTCGGCAAAAAAACAGCTCGGGCGGGCGGCATCTGCACGGCGTGGGGCAACACGAGGCACCTGCTGCTTGAATGCAGTCAGGGCCATTTTATTTGCTGGGCACTGTATACCGGCAGCAGTGCCACATTCAGCACAGAACACAAAACTAATACAAAATTAAGACCAAATTAATATCCCCAGCATGCCAAGTGAATCACCTAAAAAAAAATTGCATTTCTTTGAAGAAGGGGTGGTGCAGGGGGCAAAACCCACAATCGCTGGCATTTCCTGCCAATTTTGGGGTGGCTCCTCGCACCGTGACAGCGTACGAGGAAGGCAATTGTGCCAGTAGACCAGGGTACACCTGTGCGCCTCCACCATTTACGCGTGGCCCGAGGCTGGAAGAGGACAGCAGCTCCACGGCCGAGGTGAAGTCCTTCTGGTTGCAAAGGAGGACTTTTCCGCACTTCCTAGTCTTCACGTGATCTTTACACCGCGAGCCATCCAGGATAAAAATATCTGTGTTTCATTTGCTGTGCCCCTTGTGACCCCTAAGCAGTTGCCTTATTTGCTTCTGTAACAGGAGGGGCATCAGCTTTACTTCGAGGACAAAACGACACATTTACTGCCTTGTATTTCACACCCCGTTCTGGTGCAGCCACTGAGAAAATATACAGCAAGTGGCCTTGACAGATGTGTTCATCAGAAATCATTTATATTTAATATAAAGCAAAATAAGCTTTTCCGGTCTCGGTCCACATGCTTTATTCATTTAAAATCGTTGTTCGCTGCAAAGCTGTAGGCCAGTGCCTAATAAACACACTTTGGGGCACCCGTGTTAATTCCAGTTTTCTCATTTACACTGATCTGTTTTATTAATCCATTAAAACCAATGCTGCCTTATGAATTAAAAAGCTGATTCATTTACCTTTCCACTCCTATGCAGCTTCCCAGAGACCCACTGAAACGGCTAAAAATGCGGAGGAATAAATACTGCGGGATAAGCTGCATATTTTTCGACTTTTAAAAACGTCTTACTAATATTTTCACAATTAGAAAAGTACATTTGAAATGTTATTTAAAAACATTACAATTCAAAAATCATTTCAGGACGATTTTGACAGGAGCCCAATTTAATTTAAAATTATAAAGACAAAACAATCGGGATTTGTAGGTATTTTGCAAGCACCAGAAATGTGGACACGGTGCGCTCTGCGCTCCAAATACATATTTCATACATTTATTACATAAACATAAAAGCAGCCCCGTGTCTTACACTTTATTCGTTTCTTATATTATTCACGCTGCTAAAAACAACGAGGTGCGCCAAAGGAAAAAACGGCGCTGTGCGCTGGGCGACTTTTGAATAAAACTTCCACAAAATGAATTTCGGCTTTTGCGCTCCCGTCGGAGCTTTAATTTGTTAAATGGTCGGTCACGTGACAGCCCTCTGCGCGTCACTTGAATTGTCCGATTTTATTTTCGTTTTTACGATCATCTAAAATAAATGGCAGCACTGAAAACACGCCGGAAATTAAAAGGACGGGTTTTTTTCCGCGAGAGAAAAAATTAAATAGTTACACTTTTTTCCAGCACTGAGCCCTAAAAAATTCAAAGAAAAAATACAAAAGTCATTACATTTCACTGGAAGGTGAACGAAATGCGACGTCGTGCACGCGGTCATTCTGAGCGCGCAGGGCCCGCGCGACCGCGGCGCGCGCGTGTGTGTTGGGCTTAAAAATGTCCTTCAGCTGGGCGCCAGCTGCTTAGTGTCTATAAAGCAGGGCAAGCACACGAAGGAAGATAAAAATACACAGAGAATCACAGAAGAAAGAGAATGGAAACGCGTGCAAAAACACAACGATTGACCGTTACCTGTCGACTCGTCGTGTGTGTGTGTGTGAGAGCGTTTATTACCGCCAAAGTATCTAATGTCGTGCACTTTTCCAGTAACTACATCACAGCTATAAAATACGCACTTTTTAAGGGTCAGTGTGTCTGAAGTTGACGCGGGCCGAGGGCTGACAGTCAGTTGTATTGATGCTATTACCATGGTATCACCACGTTAACACGGTACGGCGTTTCCCTCCCGCTGTCGTTGCGCCAAACTCCCAAAAAGTTTTTCTTTTCTTTTTCTTTGCTTTTCAAAGTTTGCCGCTTCGCCACGGAACGTCGACAACAACATGAAGCAAGATGACGGGCTGCGTGAGACCAAACGAGCTTTTGAACGAAGACGACGATAAACTTTATTCAAGTTGTCTTTCGAGCGCACGCACGCACACAAGCGGCGGGAAGTTGACAAAGTTTTGTGGAAGAGCGCTCGCTGTCACCTCGCACTGTGCCGTGGCCCCGGGAGGCGACACTTTCGCAACAAGGACAAACGACGCTGTCGCCCGCGGGCGGGCGGGCGGACGGACTTACGCGCTGGCGGCTCTACGGTCGTCTGGCGGCGTGACCGGGCGCGTGACCCCGCGTGTGGCTCCTCGCGCGTCCGCACGCGCCGCTCGTCCCGCCAAACTTCGCTTGACTGCACTTGGCGCGCGCTCGTCGCGAGAACTTGTCCCGCTCCGGCGTTCCCGCCTTGGCGCTCACGCAGTGCGCGTTTCTTGCGCGTTTCTGGCGCGTTTGCGCCTGTTTGTGCGGGCGGAAGGGCGCCGAGCGCTGCCGGGACCGCGTTCGGGGCGCTGTGTCTCGAAACGCCAGAGTGCGTAACTCCGGCCGCTCGCTCCTTTGCTTGACTCCTCCCTTCGGATCGATGGCGCTGCCTCCTCCCTACGCAACGCAACCTCTGCCTCCCGTCTGACTCCGTAACTCTTGCGCTGCGTCGCTCTGTCCCGACCCGACACCCTTGCACTCTCGCTGCTTGCTGTGCGTCCGTCACTCTTTCACTGTGTCACCCCGTCACCTGCTGCCTCTCTGCGTCTCACTGTGACTGCGGCTGTGCTGGACGACGACACGCGGCACACCTGCGCCGCTGTGTTCCGTGCACCGAGTGCAGTATAACCGCCATTTTCTGTCTGTTAAACAGAGTGAAAAACCCCGCATTCGTTTGTATTAAACTGCCTCACGGGTCCAGCTCTAATGCCGCGCAAGTGCGCCTGCCTGTGTGCGCAAGTGGAAGCCGTCCGGAGTCTGGGGTCGCCGTGCGGCTTCATCACCCAAACTCCAGTGATGTGGCGAAAGGTGCGAGCACAACAGGTGAGCTGCGCTGCATCTGTCTCGCCTCTTCTCACTCTTTTCCACACGGTTGTCACACTTGGTTATCGCGGTGCTGTCACACTATGGTCGCACTGCCATCGCAACATTTTCGCGCTCGGTGAACTATTGTTCCCCTCTTATTACGCTGTTGTCCAACTGTTGTTAAACTGTTTCCATCCCATCGTTTTCACCGTTCCATTTCCATCGCTGTCGCATTTTCACGCCTTTTTCCCACTGCCATCGCAACTGTGTGGTTGGTTGGCGAGCACACCAACGAGTTTCTGGTCAACCGCCGGCTCCTTCACTCGCAATTTCGCGACATGCGACAGGAAATGTAAGCGGGACTTGGCCCTGCTTAGCTTCAGCTGTTTGCCACCGTACCGCTGGTAAAAGTATTGTGAAATCCTTAGTAATTCAGTGTATTTGCTTTTCACAAAACGTCGCGCCAGGATTTATTGTTCGCACGGTTTCTTCATTTAGCTTGCTTTTCAGTTCATATGCATAAACTATTCGTGTATCTTAAAATTTTAGGTGCTCATTATTTTTTTATGTAGCTATTAAGTCTAGGTATGAAAGTGTGCAGTGTTTCACAAAATAATTTAATCTGTTCAGTCTTTTTCCTAAGCATTTCTATCAGGAGCTTTCAGGTAAATAATTCACAATTACATTTATATATTATTTGATATAATTATACTGAATAATTGCATGTCAGTAAATGGCGGGAAATTAGTTTATTTTCCGAGAGTGTGATTTGACAAGAAAAATATACATAAGCAAAAAGAAACATATTTCAAAGTACGTGTTGTATTTTTATGTCTTTGCTGTATGTTTATTCCAGTTCCAGGCTGCTGGCGATGATGGTGGTGCTGGTGGCGCTGAGCAACTTCGCTCCAACGTGTAGACGCGACTGACGTGCCACCAATAGACATGAAACCAGAAAACACACAAAGCTCGCAAAAAAGTGTTTATGAATATATGCTGGCAAAAAAAAAAAACTCCTCTTACACACTTTGAAAGTCAGCAGTAATACGAACAAAGTGACTGCACTGCAGCAAAAAATAAATGTTTAATAATAAGTTGTTGCCAATCTAAAGCAGTTGTCCCATTTACACGGCCAGGTATGCCAGTGGAGTAAATTGTGTAAAAAAAAAAAAAAAAAGTCTTTCAAGCGTAAAACCGCAAAAAGCCAAACTTAGCACATTTACTAATAAACTATATACAAATGCAGGATAAGCTGCTCTTGCTGTAGAATCAAAGAAATGCCACGGAGTGACCAAAACAACACAGTAAATGGAAAATTTAAGGTATTTTTATTTTTGACTCAACCGGCTTAGTGAGCAAGTGAAATTCAGCTTCCTTATTTGTGTGTCACAATAAGAGAACGCCAGAAGTACTGTAGGGGACACAGGACCTGAGACACAAGTTGTATAGGCAATTCTCTTTACGTTTTATTCCTGTTTTACCCTTGAAAACGTTATCACTTTATTATTTTATTTGTAAGAACTCGTTTGTACTTTCTGGAAAAATCTGTAATTGCTCCCTCTAGCGGTCAAAGTGGAGCCCCATGAGGACATCGGCAAAGTGTCGAGTGAGCTGCACTGAGACAAACCAGGATCTCTCAGGAGCTGCTGCAGCTCTCACCATTACGCCCCCTGCTGCATGCATGTGTGTGTTACACTGCTCAGTTGTGCCATTGCTGTTTATGTGCTTTACTTGTTATTGCTATCGTTATTAGGATAGGGGGCCAGCCTGGTGCGAGAAGAACCGACCCAGGAAGAGGGAGGTGCCAGTGGGAACCCGAGGTTGTGTGTGTGTGTGTGTGTGTGTGTGTGTGTGCGCGCGCGCGCGCGGTGGGGGGGGGCAAACCGCTTGAGGGGGATCTTCTTTCTCCCAAAAACACGTCTGTTGCCGTGCCAGCATGAACCACATATTATAGTTCATCTTGTAATCATGTTTTATGTAAATTAAATGTTTCAGCATAAAAAAGCAAAATATGACAAGAAAGCAAAATAGACTTTTGAATTGAATAATAAAATTAATAAAAACCGTACTGTAATGACACAGTGCAAGCAAGTCACTTCCAATACTGAAGTGATTTTTTTTTAATGATTTGTGTTCTGTGTCAACAATTTTTAACTTATTTTGGAAAATAAGCTAAAATATTGTGAAGCATTGGACTCTCCTCTCCTTCTGACATCCTGCCACTGTACTATGGCAAACAGATCAGGCGCACAGGGTAAGTTCCGTGTGCTGTCAGTCAGAAGGTGCTGGACGAGGAGCAGGGAGCTGCACCACTTTACCTTTCTGTGGCCCCGCGTGTTAGATAGCAGTACAGTGGGGTTTGCCACGATCAATGTGCATGAACATAATCGATAGATGGGGAAATTATGTAGTGAAGGAAGTCCTCCGAGTCCAGCATCAATCGATGATGTTTAAGAGGAAGGGGGAGAGGAAAATGGCGCACAAATCTGTTAAGTGTTTGGCTCTCGCTGTGTGTGGCCACAGCATCGCGGTGAGAAAGCTGCATACATTATGTTTACTCTGACTGAGGAGCAGGAGAAGAAAGCAGACAACTGTGGCGAAGCCAGGTATGACTTTCCTCACAGTGTTGCTCTCACGCCCCTGTTACAGGCAGCAGACAGACACGGCCACACCCTGCCGTCCCCCGGCATCCATTCGTGCTCCTCGCTCCTCGCCGTACAGGTGACAAACAGGTGACAGCTTCCCGAAGCCCTCCAAAAGGAATCTGCTGCTGAGCGTGCGAATTCATAACCTGGTCCATCGATCAGGCCGAGAGGCGTCCGTCGATGAGCCTCGGCCTGAGTGACTTTATCCATCTTGTTGGCTGGAAGGAGACTCCCGCAACACAAGTTTGGCCCGTGATGACCACTGGACACTTGGCAGCAGCGTGTTTGCCATCCATTATTTTGCATGAAAAAACATTTAACATAAACAACACTACAGTGGAAAAGAAAAGGAAATGCTTCCTTTCATAGTTGAAAGATGCCCCACACTACACTGCTAATATCTTGTCTGTTCGTGTTCCTCTGGTGTGGACGGCTGGGCGATAAAAGTCCCTATTTTGAGCTTTTCTCAGGAAGGAGAGCGGCTGTGGGAGGGGCACGCCGTTTCAGCGGCGGCGGGGCAGAGGGGGGTGGGGTGTGGGGGGGGTTTGCGGCTCCCATAAGTATTCCATCAAAGGGAGCCGGGATCCCGGGGATTGAGAGTTTGCCTGCAGGCGAGCTACCAGCGCTCTCGCAAGAACGTACTCCAAAGTAGGACTTTGAGAGCCAAAGCACACTTCAAAAGCACCTCTGGAGCCAAAGCGTTTCTGGAGGAGAAAGAAAGGTCCTGGGTCCCTCCTTGGCCCCCTCAGAGCCCCTGATCTCACCCCAATTAAGGGGGAACTGCTGTTCGCTCCAGACCTGCGCTCCTCGGTCAGGGAGGTGCGTGTGCTGTCTGGCTCTCTCGCTCTCACGCGCACACACACATGCACTCACACACACTCACGCATGCACACTCGCATACACACACTCGCACACACTCATTCACTCGCACACACTCATACACTCACTCGCACACACACTCATACACACTCATACACTCACTCATGCACACACTCGCACACTCACGCATGCACACTCGCACACACACACTCATACACTCACTCGCACACACTCATACACTTACACACACTCACTCATACACACTCGCACACACACTCATACACTCACTCGCACACACTCATACACTCACTCATGCACACACTCGTACACACTCATACACTCACTCGCACACACTCGCAGAGCCCCGTTGACCCTCATTAGCTGAAGAGCGGCGCCAGTCACACGGTGCAGTGACAGCTCTGGATAAACAGCACCAGGGCCAGGCCAGATTAACGGAGCTCCGCTGCCTTACAGACCCCTGTTTCCCAATTTAAAAATGAGTTATTTGCAAAAATACCAGTTTCACAATTTAACCGTTCAAAACTAGGTAGCACTGGAGTCGTGTAGCAATGAATGCACTAATACATTTATTAGTGTGAACGTCAGGGCATTTTCATTATATATTATATTGCTGAAAGGCGAGACATTTCCCAAAATCTCCTGCACGTTTCTCAGAAGGACTCGTGCCCTAATGCAGAATTTTACTGAGCTAAAAAAGCTTCCTCTTCATACTATTACTGTCATTGTTTCCCAATAACAAAATTAACAGCAGCGCACACGTTTAAAAAGAGAACCAAATCGGCAAGAAAATCCTTCGAGTGGAATTTTTCACAGAACAAAAACTGCGCAACATACAGAAAGACACGTTCTCATCCTCAATTTAAAATCTGGCTATGTTGTTCTGCCTCACCGTCCGGAAGGTCCCTTCAATCCTAGGTGCCGCGCACCCTGAAGGGTGCAAGGAAACCCAGCATGCAAGCGTGATCTTCCGTGACCCTCCGTGGCTTTTCCTTTTCCTTCCTGTTGTTATTTGTTCTGGGAAATTCTGCCTGTTCCACACTAATACGCAGCCATGCTCGACAAAACAGCTGCACAGCTCTTAGGGATTCATTTGTAAGTTATTTCTCAGATTATAGTTTCCTTTGAGAGCCCCATTTTCTGCACAACAGGCCATGTAGCACAAGGAGAATTTTTAATGTATTTGATCAGTGCAATTCCCAAAGTTAAATAAATCCCCATATGATCTTGCTTTATTGTCAAATGATATGGACCGTTTGGTTTTATGAAGCATCCTGGTCCCAGAAAAAACATAAGAGCCATTCATATTCTTGATTTGTCTACATTTCCATTTGCTCATTTTGCAGACAAACAATAATATTATGAAGCCATTACCTTTGATCATAATAAACATTTTATTACATTTAGCGGGCAAATTGTATTCAAAGTGGTTTACGGTGGCAGACCTACCACAGTAAGCTCGGTACATTCTTTCCCGTATCTGCATGCCGGTGCGACGCAACACACACCCAAACTCACGGTGCAATTTAGGGTGACCAATTCACCTGACGCGCGTCTCGGGACGGTGGGCAGAAACACACGCGTACACCACATGCGCAGGGCCCAAATGGGCCTGTCAACCGGTTCCGCGAGACACCGGTGCCCTCCGCTGCGCCACCGCGCCACCTACCGCGACTTACAATGCCGAGTGGGTTTACAGTGACCGACACGTCTCGACAGCAGGCACAAATCCCGCGTACAACAGGCGCAGGTGCGTGACGCCAGCGTAAACAGGCGCACGGGTGCCCGCGAAGCGAAGACCGAAAGCCGAGGCCCCGGGCCGAGATAAGGCCGTCCCCCGTGCCGCCGTATATCGGCCGTGCGCCAGCGAGCCATTAGCGCCGCCCCGATAGGGCCCGATTCGCCCTCATCATCCGAAGGGCCGTATTTAGACTTATTTTGAATTCGTCAGAAATAATAAACGCAAACTATATCCACTTTGGCTATTTAAGCAATTTCCGTGATAACGTCCCAAGGGATTTCATGCGGATTCCAAATGACGACATAATGAAACCTAGATGCCGGCATCCCTTATCGTGGAGGATTAAAAGGAAATAATGGGATGGGGAGGGGGTGAGGTTGCAGCCTTGTGTGGCATGAATATATTATCTAATAGCCTCCAATGGGAAAGTATATTAATTCCACTTAAACGCGAGACCTTTCCCAGCCTATCTCGTGCCCCCGGCACTTCTGCGGTCCCCTGTCCCCCCGCTGGAGCCGAAATAATCGCGGTGTCATTATGCAGCCCACGCCTATCTGCGTGCGTGCGCGCGGCCGTACGTGCCGCTTAATTCCATCTCTTCCCGCCGCCCTGGCTGGGACGCGGCTCGCCAGGCCCCCAGATGAAAGCACTTGCGGCGCTTATCGATATTCGCATTTATATCTCGCGTGCGGACATCTTTGCCACTGTGAGAATGTGGGTCACTTGCTTCTCTTCCCCAGCGAAACTTTCCTCCCTGCGAGCCACGCTCGGAAATCGCATTACGGCTTTTCCGGCTGCCGCTCGTGTTCGGCTGAGAGTTTGAGCGAAAAGGATTGGCCAAGTTTCCAAACATCGCTGCAAAGCCACCGAGGGCCCCCCCTCCGAAAGGACGCCATTGTTGCGCTTGCTATTTTTCTCGGGCTCCGCGTTCACTTTGTTACATGATGCAATGACACACAAACACTCGCATTTGCATCTCTCGCACCGGTTTAATGCGTGAGCGCAGACAGAGGCTCCCGACTTCCAGGCGACGCCGGGCCGTCCAAAGGCAGGTGACAAGCGATTCGTTTTACGCCCGGTTCCAACATCAAAGCATTGCGCTGGGAAAGGACCAAATTTCCATTATGTTAAAAAAAATTTTAAAAATCAGTTCCTGGAAGAAAAATGTCTCCTGAAAAGCATTAAGGTAAAATGCATGACACCAGTATATAATATTTGCAGTTAAATGTCATATTTAGCTTATGTTTTAATTTTTTATTTTGTTCATTGATTCCACAGCGAAGCACTTGTCCTGATGGGGGGGTTGAGGTGGTCTGAAGCCTACATATTGGTCCTTCCTGGCACCTCTTAAGGGCCATCATGATAACCGTGGCCTAAAGACCAAGGGTTCAATCAATCTGTCTGTAACTTTTTCCAGTAAAAGGAAGGGAATCATAGTGGAAATGTAATGAAGTCATTCATGTTCTGCTAGTGCTGTCCTCCTGTTCGTGACGTGGACAATCGGCACTTATTCGTCGACATTATTTGGATTAGTTGGATTTTCGCTCGCAGCTCACCTGTAGCGGTTAAAACTACTTGAGAGCAAAAATACGTAGAGCTCGTGTAAATAATTCTTGCAAATAATGCCCGGCTGAAAAAGGCCGGTGAGAAAGACAGAAGACGTTGTGGGTCGCAGGAGTACCGATGCGATCTATCGAAGGCATCAAATGTGAAGCTCTGCAAAGTAGAGAGGGTGGCTGATACGAGACAGCAAGCGATATTTTTCCTAGACTAAACGTGACGCTGGGTTAATACATGCAAAAGTGGAATTGTGCAAAAAATGAAAAGCGCCGATTTCAAAAAGTACAGCGAAACAGCGGCTCCTCTGGAAATGCGCTTAAGTACCACGGTAAATGCAACTTGTTCCTCTCCGACGGCCTCCGTCACAACTCGACCGGAGCGGACGGAAAAGGACACAAAGGTGCCTGGTAAACGCTTCCCTCGGACTTTT
This sequence comes from Heterotis niloticus, assembly GCA_018136845.1. Classification (NCBI taxonomy): domain Eukaryota; kingdom Metazoa; phylum Chordata; class Actinopteri; order Osteoglossiformes; family Osteoglossidae; genus Heterotis; species Heterotis niloticus. Next base: position 188,221 of record CM030894.1, read on the forward strand.
CAAAACGGAGGAATCGGAAAGAAGTCCCGGTGGTTCGTTTCTGCTGACAAGTCTTAAATATTGATCTCGGATGTAGCGCTAATCACTATGAGCCACGGCAGCCTGCAGTGAAGCTGAAATCTGCTTCTGTTTGTTCGCTAAAGATAAACCACATCATTTAGCAGCGGCTGCTATTGGTTAATTGAACATCTGCTCCCAGGGGTCACTGATTCAGCATTTATTGCTTCATCTGTTTCCATAAGATGCTGAGCCGCACAAGCGCACATTTACACGCATTTCCATTTGCTCTCATATGGACGGATATGTTAGACAATCTGTACATAGACAGTTCTTGGATAAACGCCACACTATTACACTCGCTGGGGGGGGTGCTGGTGGGCTAGAAGGAGGACTGACTGGAAAGAAAGGATGGATTTTGCTGCCCTTATGCACCTTTAGGCCTCATATAACCTCGTTCTTGGTCCCTCTTTTCAATAGAAGCTTGTGTTTGTTGTGAGACTCCTGGTTTGTGGTCGTGTCCTCGTCCACCCCCTGACGGCAACCGTGTTTACCACGTTCTGGTCGAACCCGAGGATATTCGGCCCTGGCGAAACCTATTAAAGCACCTGCTTTGCAGCTGTCTCTTAGCTTGTACCTCGGATGCCGGTGTCTCGCCGTCGTCTCCGCTGCCGCGAGCTGGAACCAACGCTGTTGCGCCACACAGGGGGTCAGCGGGCCGCACCCCCCCCCAAGCCCGGGTCCGGTGGCCCGAACGGGTTTGCATTAGTCAGGGTGGTGGAGAGCAATGTCCCAGGGAGCTCGAGATGAATGGGGCTGTCCTGTGACACAGGTGCTGCTCTAGATCCCGCTCCCCAAACAGAGCAGCGCACAACACACACAGAGGCATAACAGTGACACGCAGCCCTGCCTCCCCTGTGTAGCGCTTCATCATTTCTTTACACTTTGTATAATTTAATAATACCGACTTTGAATAATCTCGTACCTTTGTAGCCGTACCGGGAGCGTCCGTCCCCAAGGGAGGCGGGGTGGCGGCTCGCATCCTCAATAATGCACTCCTCCGCCTCGGTGTCTGCCTTCTCACACGAGCTGCGAATGTTTGCTGCTCTCAAGGACCTAAACAAAAAGTGCACGCAAGTTGTCACCATAAAAAGTTTTGTTTCCGGGCATCCTCGGTAATATAAATATGCACATGTATAAATAGGGTACAAGAAAGTTAAATGACACTTGAATTAGCAAAAGGAAAATAAATAGATAAATAATAAAGAGAGTAAATAAATAAGAATAGGAAAAGCCAAGAAAAGTCATTTTCCTTCAAGAAGGCCTTCACAGCGACCAAGCATCTTAGATTCAGTGGAGGAAAAGCGGCGCGGCGTTAGTTTCTCCTCGGCAACACGCGCAAGCATTTCAGCCTGGAACCCACTGGATTGTACGGCCCATTAGCCAGTCCTGAAAATGACCTTCGGGGATGCCTTTCTCCAGGGGGACAGAACTGTCCGTCCGTGTTCACGTTTATTGCCTTTTAGAATTTGGGCGAAGCACGTGAGGACGATGCAGCATCCTTGGTTTCATGAGGCACAAAGCAGCCTTCAGTGAAATTAGCAACAACAGCCAGAGCCCCGGAGCAGCACTTTTCCGTGCCAATTCGAACCTTAAAAAAGGACGCATAGCATGCGCCCCTGGCGGTAGGTGTCGGTATTGCGTTTACGCGCAGTTAACTAGGCTCCAACCGTGGACCGGACGGTGCGTGTGCTGTTGGGGTTCGCCCGGTCCCGGTGCCTTGAGGGACAGGGGGCTCCGGTGGTGAACCGGCTTCAGGGCGGCCACTTTTTGCCATTGCCCTGCCCGCCTGGCTGCCGCCTTCTCCCGCTGCCCTGGGCTCCAGGAAAGGCAGCGATGTGGCACTCTCATTCTCTCCATCCGAGCCCAGAGCGGTGCTACGGTGTAGTTTTCCGAAACAAAATCTGCTCAAATATTTAAACCCATTTCGTGCTACAGTGTGCCTGCCGAGACGTTCATCTTTCCCGTAGTTTGGCGAAGGGCGCTAGCAGTACAGTGCGCAGTTGGCCACACGGTGGCGCTCTTCGGGCGCCACTCGCCAGCATTCAGCCTCCACTTTTCTGGTAGTCGCATTTTGTCGCCCAAGCAGGCGTCTGTGAGCAAGAAGCCCTCCCTCTGCAGCAGAGCAGTGGGATTTAAGCAGAAGAAAGTGTGAGGCAGTTTCGTGTAAACCTGGCACTGCGAAATGCGCTGCCGGAGATGCAAAATAGTTGTTTGAAAGTCCATTTGTGTCATCCTCTGTTTGCTCATTGGTCACTCTCGCTTAATTAGGCGCGTCATTGCCAGCGGGGCATTCTGGGAAATGGGGCTGAGCGCGTGCTGGTTCGCGTCGATACCGCTCGCTGTCTTTTTTTTTTTTTTTTTTTTTTTTTTTTTTTAAGAGTTTTGGGTCACGCTGTGCCGCACAATAAATCAATAAATGAAGCCCGGTTCTCTGGGTTCTCTGGGTTCCTCCACTGGGGGGCGCTACCACGTTAAGCGAGGACGCAGCACTAACAGACTGGACGCAAACGTTTTCTTTGGTGATATTCGACAGCTGAGCAGCAGTTTCCAGTTTACAGCCCAACAACTGTTGTTACGAACGACTTGCCCTGCTGATAAATTGAAAAATGCGCAAAAACAGTGCCGGTTACACACGGGCCAAACTGCCACCGTTGCCGCTAGATGGCGCGCATCTTTTGCTCGGCCTCCTCCAGCCAGGGTGACCCCTGCCGCTGTCCGGTTCGGCCTGGGCAGCACCGCGTGATGTTCACCATCTTTTGGCCGAGTGCTGCTCCCGGCGCCTCCCTGCCTGAAGGTGCGGCGGACGTGGCCGCATAAACAGTGTCCCACTGTAAGTGAGGAGAGAGGAGCAGAAAAATGGCCACCTTTTGGGAAAGGACGCCCTCTTGTGGCAACACCTTCGGCTGCACGGTGCTGAGAGGAAGGGAACAAACCCGATCGATGGCTGCTTGCGCCATAGCGACCCGAAAGGCAGCGTTTCACCTGCAAGGGAACAAACTCACCAAATGAGGTCCGCACGAATGCCAGGAAGTCACCACTTCACGTCAACACGTGTCTTTGGACTGTGGCTGGAAGGGCTGCTCTGCAGATATCCTCGGCAAAAGCCAAACCGGAAATGGGCTCTTTGCCCTATTTTACCAGCCAAGTGAGCATCATTTGGACATGAGCACCGGTACTTTGCTCCTGATCAAATGCATCCCTTCGTGGCAGTCTAGACTTCCTGAAATGGATCATTTTGGCAGGATAACCTGCCAGGTCACAAACACACAAACTCTCAACATAACAACCAACACGACAAGGTCTTCATTCCAATGGCTTCTGTGTTTCGCACCTGTCAAGCCCATGAAGCATCTTCAGGACAGGCTTGAACTTGGAGTCAGAAGAGTACATCTGTGAAGCTGTTAAGCCAGCATGGACCAAGAACCTTCTGGCGAGCATCCAGCAAAAGAGAGCCATCTGGTGTTTGTTGGGTGTACCTAATAAAGTTGCCAGAGAGGGTATGCTTTTTTCCACGACTGGCCGCATGCATCCATCCATCCATCCGCTATGAATGAACAACTGTTTTCCAGTTGGAGAGTCAAAGTGGTTTGGAGAGCTTATCCCATAAGCATAAGGTTCACACTTGGAGAGGACACCAGTCCACCACACACACCATTCATTTAGTCTATGATCTTCACGGGAGTGCCACACAACTCAAAGTAAGCAAATATGCATTCCACCACAGATGACTTGAAGATGCAGGCTGTCAGTTTGTTCAAAACATCCACTCAAGTAGCTGCATGTAGAGTTGAATGGCACAACAGGGGTGAGATGGCAGATGATATAACGCAAGTTTATTCAGCAGTTAGAAGATCCCAGGCTCTGCTCAAGGGTTGAAATGGTTACGGTTAGGAGTTCTGAGGTTGAGCAGGAGCTCATTCCACCAGAAAAATGAGAACCTTTGACTTTTGCTTCCACTTGACTGTGGGACCATCAAGCAGCCAGAGGTAGCCAAGCACAACCATCTTACCGGGGTCTATAGAATGAGTTGGTCCTATATCTGTGAGGCTGCAGATACTTTGACCGCCTGACAGGATGCAACCAGAGAGCTGAACATGATATGCGTGGATGTGCCTTTTACGCGCATTTGTGTAATTTATGTTATTGTTTTGCATAGAAAGAGGAGATGACAAAAGATTTGCCGCAAACTTGTTTTATTTTGAAACGTACAGGTAGGAGAAACCAAGCTGATGGAAAGTGCCATGCAGGAGAGGAACAGCTACACGCAATGTTTACAGAAGCACTTTAGGAGCCAACCTCTCAATTCCACATTTCCTCCGACGCCTCGAGCATTTCATTGCTCACTCCGTCGAGGTCATTCTGCCAAGATGTCCTCCAACAGTCTTCCCGGTTTTTCCTCTGTCATTTCAGTAAGATCCAAAAAGCAGGTGAATGTTGTCTATGCATCTATGAATAACACAAGATAAAGCCGTGACCTTGGAAAGATCTGAGCTGGAGCTGCTTTCTCACTAAATTTCCTAAATTTCAGGATTGGTATCCCAGGACCTACGAATGCCAGCTCTACAAACAGACACAACAGCACATACAAAGAAGGGCCTACTTGGCACATAAAGGGTTGGCGAGAGCTGAGAGCCTGTGCACACACCGCTGGAGAAAAAGCTCTACATGGATCTTTTGCAGAAGGTCTGATCCACACAGATTCCTTCATTATGTCCTCCAAGAGGTTGCTCTTGAGAGCCGTGTCCAGCCAGCAAGACCGGAGTGATGGCTATAAGGAGAGCACAGGGGTCGTATCGGTGTCGGACATGACGGACGGACGCTTGGGGTCACCCTGCAGCTTGGGGGCGCTACTGTGGCCAAGGCCAGAGGTGCACATCCGCAGGACGCTGAGCAGATCTTGGCGGAAACGAACACCGACGAACACATAGAGAATGGGGTTGAGGCAGCTGTGGGTGTAAGCCAGACTCTTGAGCACCTGCTCGGCCATGTCGAAAAGGCGCGACACGTCACACTCCATCTGGCTGCTCTGAGCCGCTTGCGCGGCCTCCATCACCAGCATGCTGTTGTAAGGCAGCTGGGAGAGCACAAACACTGCCACTACCACAAAGATCACCCGTAGGGCCTTGTGCTTCTCAAAGTTCTTGGCCTGGAGCAGAGTGCGGATGATGACTGAGTAACAGAAGCACATGACCAGGAAAGGCAGACAGAAGCCCATGCAGATCTGCAAGGACAGGACCAGTATCTTGGTAAGGTTGTGTTCGTTGCTCCAGTAGACCATGGTGCAGAAGGACCTGTCCTTGTCCAGCTTCACTTGAGAGAAAAGGAACTCTGGGATGGTCAGCAGGCCAGACACCACCCAGACACCCACACAGACCAGCTTGCTGTAGAAGAGCCGCTTGTTCTTCAAGTTCTGAGCTTTGATGGCTTGCACAATAGCAATGTAACGGTCGATGCTGATGCAGGTCAACAGCAGCATGCTGCTGAAGAAATTGATCTTGTAGATGGCCGACACAACCTTGCACAAGCCCGAGCCGAAGATCCAGCCGGTGGTTGCATCTGTGGCCCAGAAGGGCAAAGTGCCCAGGAACAGCAGGTCGGCAATGGCCAGGTTGAGCAGGTACACATCCGTCATGGTCTTTATGCGGTTGCGGACGTGAATGTAGATCCACGTGACCGTGAGATTTCCCACAGCACCCACGACAAAAATCATCCAGAAGAGAGGCGGCTCGTAGTAGCCCCGGAATTCCCGAACGGACCTCTTGATGCACAGTCCCGAGTCTTCGGTGGGCCCAGTGCCGTAGTCATCGTACTCCGCCGTGGAGCTCTGCAACATCTGACACACAGCGGCAATGGAATGAGGCAAAGCTGCGACATGAAAGCTGCCGTTTTTTGCTCCTAGAACATCACTACATTTTCTAAACTGCAACTCTCGACTCTTCAGTTTCCACTAATGATGGAAAAGTAAAGCAGGGTGAAAGCAGGGTGAAGCAGAGCAACCTGTCAGGGGTTTCTTGTCAGTTAGTCACGACCCCCAAGTCTCAGTAATGTTTCTTTTTTTTCAACAGCACCGCTTGTTGACATCTAACAGCCCCGTTGGATCGACATCCTTATTTCAATCTCGAGAATCCTTAATCTCGAGCTGCAGGTGTTACAGGTTGAGAAGCTAAACCACAGACATAAACCACTTCCCTTTGCTGCCCCATTTGATGGTGTATAACTGTGGAACCAGTATGGAGGGGTCTACACATCTTTCCCCTGAACGTGCGTCATCGGCACACCACACCGAGGTGCAGGCTTCTGCCTTGTGCCTCGGAAAATGTGGCGCAGAACCCCCAGCAGCTTCGTGCTTTGTGCTCTGCGGCGTGAGAGCCGCGCTTCATGGCCGCAGCGGCGCGCAAAACGTGCCGTGCCTGGTGCTGGAGCGCTGCTGTGCGCTGCTGCGTTTGGGCAACTGAACGTTGCTGGGGTCTCCTGAAGCTCTGGCAGCCACACTGCACTCTTATTTCTTCGCTCATTTTTCTGAAATCTTGTTTCGTTTCTATTATCCTTGCCTTATTGGTCAAGCGCAACATTTTACGACGCACGGTTAATGGTTGCGGGTGAAGCAGTGAGGGGATATTACACACATAATCCGCAGCCGGAGTCACTTCTTCAAAGCCGCTTGCCATCTTCCTCCTGCAGTGAAAGAGAGGGTGAGGAATAAGGACGCTGCTGAAGAACAGGGCTGAGCAGAGCATTCCAAAATCGGCCAGAAACAGGGCACATGGGCCAGGCCAGGGCGTGCGAACGTGCACGGCATCTCTCTGCCCTCCCACAACAAAAGCACCGCACCGTGATTTACAGCCGAGGGACAGACGCCGCTGCTGCGGTGATCTACCAGCATTCGAAACCGCAGGCTACCCGGTCTGATGCCACTGCTCAAGTTAAGGCTGATGAAGTCAGCATAAAAACGGGCATCGACCTGACGTTGTTTGGCACTAGGGCAGCGGTTGGTGACGTGAGCACAAGCACGCTGGGGTGCTTGGCAGAAGAAAAGTGTGCCGTGAACAAGAACACCTGAGCAGGTAGAGCGCACCTGCGGTCGAGGCTGCGCTCAGAGTCGGGCTGAGAGCGGAGCGAACGACACAGCGAGTCCCAGCAAGCCGCTGCAACCTGCAGTTTCATACTCGCAAAACTCAGCCCGATGCAGCGATTCAAGGTTAAGGCTCCATTTACTGCTTGTGAGTTTCTGCACAAACCCTAGCCTTTGAAACGAACGGCAGCAAAGTGTACGTTTACGCCATATCGTGGCACAAAATGTAGAACGTCTGAATTACAGTAGCCGGAGAAGTAAAAAACACGGGGTCGCTGTACTTACAGTGCGTGCGAATGATTCCGGGCAAAAGCTGAGCTGGGGACATGCGCTGCCGCTCGCTTGTGTCCGGGCGCTCCACCTGCCGCTGCTTTTAGGCTGCGACTCAAACCACAGCGGCAAAGCGTCACAGCAGCTGCACCTCAGCGCGCCGTTCACAAAACAAGCTTCACGCACACAGGCGCCGGCAGTGCTTTTCAGTCACCCTCGGTTGTTCTGTTTGCTGAGCGAGGCAACAGCAAATGTAATTCGCGCGCTCGCCGCCACCGCAGAATCCCACCCGGAACGACGGCTTGCGGCCTCAGCTCCGCTTGCGCTTCATCCCCATGGCGGCTCCGTGTCTTCTCCTACGAAATTCGGATGTTTGCTAGCGAAATGAAACCGTCAGTGTGTTTAGGCACGTGGGCCTTGCTGGGCCGGAGCGCGGCAGTCCCGTTCTTAGCCATCTGGGCCGCGTTTGTGTCATTTCCTCACGCTCCTGGTGCTGCCCACACCTCAGTGACGCACCTGTCCACTGTGGCTGGAGGACCAGGGTCACCAGTGGAACAAGGAGAGTGCGGCTGAGGCCCAGAGGAGGTGCAGACAGGGAGTGCGGGGGAACAGCAGTGTGGGACAGGTGCCACCAAAAGCGAGATCTGCGTGGTGGGAAAGTGACGCATCTGTGTTGTACCGTTACTCCGCACCTAAACTTTCTCTGCGGCGTCAACTGCTCTTTCGGTCGTACCTCAGCCAGCTAACAGGACGTGTTTATGGCCACAGGCTGCAGACTTTCACAATGAGTCACGGCAACGGTCCCGTGAGCATGTGGTGCAGCGACCCGCAGAGCACAGGCAGAGCGCGGGCAGAGCACTGGGCAGACCCAAGCCTCAGCGTAGGCTCGTCGTGCATTCGGTGCCGCTGCAGTCATTCCCATGGAAGAATAAATCCCGGCTGTTTCTGCTCCTCGGAAATCCTGCGGTTTTCTCAATCCCTCCAGCTGTCTGTACCTGCGCATGGCGTCCACGTTCCACATTAGAGGCAATGATGTTTTTCTTGCTGTCTCAGACACGGAGCCTCAATAAACTCCTCTTGTAAGTCAGTGAACTACTGCAAATTCATCACATTTGGCACTCAGATACCAGCTTGGCATAACTGCACTGCACTGTACTGTGGACTGGGGCCTCTTCTGTAAGGCTGCAGAGATCCCCATGAACAGTGAAGCAGTATTTAATCCTCAACTGTCTGCATTAATAATTTCATATGAAATGATGTGCTTCTTATTCATACAAATGTAGTACAGAAGACTACATTTGTTATGTTACTACACAACAGTGTGGTAACATAACTGTCACTCACACACACACACACACACACACACACACCAACTGTAGGTTTCCTTATACTATAGTGTATACTATGGAGTTACTCAACACAGCATCATGGCTGTTGCTATGCACGCCGGTCCCAATGACTCCCTAACAATCGTTTCCCTGGGCTTTTCACACTTTGCTGTTTCAACGGTTTACTGAGCACAAAGTGAGAAGCAAAAGAGCAGCAGGGATTGGCAACCCTGTGGGTGAAAACACTTTGTGCATCAGAGAGCTCAAAGGAGAACGCTGACAATTGTGCAGTAAACACATGGGTCATAACCAGGCAAATAAGAGCTGAATTCAACACTGGTGTGCAGAATGTCACCTGACAACACACCACTTAGCTAGTGGACTTTGTCTTGCGTGGTTGCAGTGGCCGAAAAGACCGTGTCGGGTGCTGATGCTGTCAGTGAAGAACAAGAAAGCATCTTCAGTGGACACAGGAGCCTCAAAACTGGGCCGCTGAGGAGTGGGAAAAAGTTGCTTGGTTGGATGAATCCAGGTTCTTCTGCACCATGCAGATGGCACTGTGGTGGTGCGGGGCGCCAGCGTTTTCCTGGTACTCAGCACGGCCCCTCGTGGCCACCAAAGAATGTCCTTGGACCTTAACCTTTCAGCATCGACGGTAGAGAGAGGGCTGCTCCCCGTAGGACTGTGCGGAGAGGGAGACAAACTTTCATGTTGTTTAGTGAACAGTGACTCCTGCCTTGCATACTTATTTTTCACTGTAGAGTCATGAACCCGAAATTCAGGGAGACCACAAAGGCCTGCCGCCTCCCCCTCAGTATTGCTCTGCATTTTGAAATGCTCACCCAACCAGCACAAGCGAGCAGGTTTGCAGGCCAGACCTGTTTGAACAGTTTCCAACAGCCCAGTTGGTTTCATTTAGGCTCTTTGAGGTTTAAACTGAAAGATGCAAAAAGCCGAGACCTCCTCTCAGCCCCATCCGATGTCCTAAAATGTGCTGCGTGGTTCCTGAGGAAGCGACGCACTGGCCAGCCAGGTGATTCCCAAAGCCCTCATCTTGGGCAGCAGCGCCAGCGAAGCTTCACCCCACGGAGGAAGCAGCAGGAAGCAGAGGGAAGTCAGGTGGCTGAGCACTAAACGCACACACATGGCCCCCCCATGCAGGTTCTGGAGGAGGATCTGGGTTTCTGCTCTCAGGAAACACATTGTGCTCCTCCACTTTCACGCTTCTTCTGTGCCTCCCAGGAATTTCCTATTCAGCACCTGTGGAAGTGAAAAATGCAGCTTAACGTGGGGCTGCTAAGTGTAAACTTGGACCTGCAGTGACATCCGGCTGCTGGGTAGACCCTGCAAAGGAGGTTTCTTCCTTCGCAGCGCACCGAGCGTCCAGAGGGCCCCTGCTGTGGTCGGAAATCGTGAAGCGTTAATGTAAGCGGTTTGCAGGTTGTGTGGCAGAAACCGCTTTTCCCCAGGTGATCACACGCATTTGTCAGAGCGCTGCCCACTTTTACCAAAACTGCACGCAGCCCAAAGTCAGAAATCGCAGCCCCGGCACCTTAAACACACAAGCGGGAAAAGAAACGCACAAAGCGGTCGAAAGCTAAACTTCCAGTCAGAATGTCACATGCACGCCGCGGAAAGGTCCAGGCCGCAGTGAGCACCGAAGAAGAAACTTTTGCATCAAAAATAAGTTTGCCGTAAGAAGTGAAGGCCAGAAGAACCAACGGTTGTAGCCAAACACAAACTGACAGGGGAAGTGCCGTTTTGCTGAGGGCTACAGTAAAGTTGTTTCTAACTGTGGGGGCAAAGTATATGGATGCCTGACCCACTGACCACTTGGTGATGTCATTCCGTCACGGCATGGAACCATTTGGGAAAAACTGTAACTGGTGAACCTATAAGGCTTTCTTTTATAGTCCAGAAAATTTACCTCTGACCTGGACATGAGAACTGAAGTGCGTCAGCCATGTCGGTGCCCCTGTGGGATGCTCAGCGGAGGAGGGGAGTCACAGTGTGGCTGCCTGTCAGGACTCACAAGTCAGGACCCAGTTGCAGACTTAATAGAGGGCAGAAGATTTATTACAGGGACATCCAATTTTTTTCGTGGGGGTGGGGGCATGACAGGTCTAGAGAAAAGGGATCCAAAAGAGGAACAGATGGCAAACAATCCAAAACACTGAGCAAAACCGGAGAAACAGAGACTACTATCAAGGAAGAGGCACGGGAAAGAACGGTCACGATCTGGCAGAGGACAGGTGCAAGCGCAGGATTTAAATACTCAAAGCAATAAACCACCAAAACAGACTATTGGGGGGCAGTAATGAGAGTAATACAGGAAATAGTGGGGAAGGAGCACGCAGAAGTTAACAGGAACTCAACATGGGCTTGTGGCACACAAAATGGCCAGCAGGACAGCCAAAAGTCCCCAAGCAGGGTGCAGTCCTGATAGCTGCCATTCTCTTGGGATCGATTTGGCTAGAACCTGGACAGGTAGCTTCTCTAATCTGTCCTGTCTCTTGTGGTCTCTCTTTTTGTCTGTGTGGTTTGTGCTGCTGCAGCCACGCAGGCCACTCTGGCAAGACCTTGAATTACAGAGCTTTCAAAAATGGTCAGATTTTCTGGGCTTCCCTTTCCAGGCAGCTGAGGCATCCATATAAAAGGAAGATCCACCAGTTTTGGTGTCCAGTGACTGCTGTGCCTGCCATGTGGACAAGGAGCTCAGCTGCAATCTCATCTGACAACATAAGTATTTAAATTCTAAAAAAATTTAGGTTTTTGCCATATGGCTTCTGGCAAATTCAAGGTGTGACCTAATGTTGGCCTTTCCCAGAAGTGGCTTTCTTCTCACTGCTTTCTTAAAGAGCTTGAATGTGTGAAATGCTGAAGAGATTGTTAATGTCTGCACAGTTTCTCCCATTTCAGCCAAGAAGCTCTGCAACTTTATCAGTGCCACATCTGGTCTTCTGTGTCTGACAGCAGAATTACTGTCCCTGATTGGGTCAGGATCCAACGACCTACCTGAGGGCCCAAGTTGCAGGGTTTTTTGGTCTCCTCCAATGCAGGTCAGCGATCAGCTGGGCCCGGCCACCTTCTGTCTCAGGACGGTCCTGGTGGGACACCTGCTACGTCCGTGGTGTGATGGAGCCACACATCTTGTGGCTAAAAGTTGATGCTGCCCCCATGGCACCAGAAGAACTTTAGTTTCCTGTGATGCTGCCTCTTCCCGTGAGGGAGCAGCCTGCAGGACTTTCTCTGCTGCCAAACACAGTCTGCTCCAGGCCTGCACCATATTAGGGCTTTTAGACAAAAGACATCTTCTAGCTATGTTTGTCCTGTTTCCAACTCTTGTTTTTCTCAAAGAAAAAACAATACTTTTTGCTGAAATTTGACTTGAGCCAAGTTCATTTTCCTTTTGAACACCTGATGGTCATGTACGTGTACTTTTGGGGATACAGCGTTAAAACTGAATGGGTTAGGGTCAGGGGTTTGGGTTTCACGACAGCCGATGAGTTGCTTGTGTGCTGAACAGCACATGTGGCAAACCTACCTGCGGCGAGGATAAAACATCAAGGGAGGGACTTCATGCCATGGTGGTGCGGACACTGGTGTGAGACTGAATGGACTGGATCTTCCAAGATGGCGCGGCTATGTCCAGTCGCCTACCTGATTGCTCCAGGAAGACTGTGTTTTTTCTCTAATATTCTATCTGCTTTTACCATCCTTTGCTCATACAACAATGGGACTAGTAGTCTATGGCAGCACAACACTTTGGGAAATTGGGAATCAGATCCCATGCGTAGTTTTTGAACTTTTTAAACCTGATTCATCGTGGCCGGCTGAGATACTCCAGAGTGCAGATGACGATAAAGGACGCGGCTGAGAGGCTCCGCAGCAAAGAATAAAGAAACACCTGGGGACCTTTCCCCAGAGTTCGGAATAGATTGAGGAAACAAACTCATCGCCCTCCACTGCCCAGCATTCTGCTTGCAAATGTTCAGTCGTTGGGAAACAAGCGGCACGATCTTAGAGCAAGAGTGACCTTCCAATGGGACGTGAGGAGCTGTAACATCCTGTGTTTTACTGAGACATGGCTGACCCCCCTAGTGCCGGACCAGGCAGTGACTCCGTCGGACTCTTTTTCCATGTTTCGCATGGACAGAATGGCGGAGGCCAACAAATCCAAAGATGAGGGAATCTGTTTCATGGTGAACACCAAGTGATGCGAGGTGAAGAGCATTTCTGTTCTCTTTCGCTCCTGCTCACCTCATCTGGAATATTTGACCATCAAGTGCCATCCTTTTTACCTGCTTCGGGAGTTCAGCTCGGTCATCACCATCTTCTTCTTCTTCTTCTTCTTCTTCTTCTTCTTCTTCTTCCGGCCGCTCCCGTTAGGGGTCGCCACAGCGGATCAAAAGCTTCCACTTCCTCCTGTCCTCTGCATCTCTCTCCGTTGCCCCCACCACTTGCATGTCCTCCTTCACCACATCCATAAATCTCCTCTTAGGCCTTCCTCTCTTCCTCTTGCCTGGCAGCTCCATCCCTAGCATCCTTCTCCCGATATATCCCGAATCTCTCCTCTCCACATGTTCAAACCAACGCAATCTCGCCTCTCTGACTTTGTCTCCAAACCATCTAATCTGGGCTGACCCTCTAATATGCTCATTTCTAATCCTGTCCATCCTCGTCACACCCAACGCAAACCTTAACATCTTTAACTCTGCCACCTCTAGCTCTGCCTCCTGTCTTTTGGTCAGTGCCACCGTCTCCAACCCATAAAGCATAGCTGGTCTCACTACCATCTTATAGACCTTCCCTTTCACTCTTGCTGGTACCCTTCTGTCACAAATCACTCCTGACACTCTTCTCCACCCACTCCACCCTGCCTGCACTCTCTTCTTCACCTCTCTTCCACACTCCCCATTACTCTGGACTGTTGATCCTAAGTATTTAAATTCACCCACCTTCGCCAACTCTATTCCCTGCATCCTCACTATTCCTCTGTCCTCCCTCTCATTTATGCACATGTATTCTGCCTTAGTCCTACTGACCTTCATTCCTCTTCTCTCTAGAGCATATCTCCACCTCTCCAGGGTCTCCTCAACCTGCTCCCTACTCTCACTACAGATCACAATGTCATCTGCAAACATCATAGTCCACGGTGCCTCCTGTCTGATCTCATCTGTCAACCTGTCCATTACCATTGCAAACAAGAAAGGACTCAAAGCTCGGTCATCACCATGGCGGTCTCTATTCCACCTCATGTGGATGTTGGGACAGCCCTGTCTGAACTATACGAGGCACTCAGTGCAATCCAAAACAATCATCCAGACACAGCAACCATAGTGGTGTGGGACTTTATTAAAGCTAACCTCAGGCAAGTCATGCCGGACTTCTACCAACACGTCACATGTACGACTAGAGGGGACTACACGCTGGACCACTGCTACATGCCGTACAAGCAGGGCTACAGAGCTGTTTCACAGCCGGCGTTTGGGAAGTCAGACATAACGCTGTTTTCCTCATGCTGGAATACAAACAAAAGTCTTGTTTGGAAGCTCCAGCCACGAGGGAGGTAAAGCGTTGGTCTGCCCAGTCAGAGGCTATGCTAGAGGAAGCGCTCGATGACGTAGACTAGGACATGTTCAGGACAAGCTCTGACCACATCAACGAGTTCGCGGAGGTAGTGATCAGCTTTGTTAGCGTGCTGGAAAACAACATTGTCCCCACAGTTGCAATAAAGACCTTTGCCAACCAAAAACCATGGGTCGATGGAACCATCCACAAGACAGTGAATGCGTGCACTGCTGCGTACAACTGAGGACTCCCCTCCAGCGACATGAACGCTTATAAAGCGGCTTCAAATGCTGTATGGCGTGCAGTGAAAGATGCGAAACGCCGGTATCGGCCATCTAACGTGACTATGAGTGCCGACTCTGGGTTCGCCAACGGACTCGACGCATCCTATGCCTGTTTCGAGCCCAATTGTGCTAAAGACATCCACGATAGCAATGAGAGCGGCGGCCGGCCGATGGAGTGCGGTGATGTCATCCGCCAAGTCCAACGTGCGCAGGGCGCTGAAGCGCATTAACATCAGGAAAGTGCTGGGCCGGATGGCATTTCTGGGCACCTGCTGCGCTCTCTAGCCCACGGATGGCATCTCCGGGCACCTGCTGCGCCGATCAGCTGACCGGAGTATTCACCACCATCTTTAATGACTCTCTGGCTCAGTCTGTGGTTTCTATGTGTTTTAAAAGACCCACTATTGTCCCGATACCAAAGAACAATAAGCCCTCGTGCCCGAATGACTTCCGGCCTGTTGGACTGACCTCGGTAGTCATGAAGGTTTTCGAGAGACTTGTTAAAGCCGTTATCACAGCATCCATCTCCAACTTTGTAGACCCACTTCAGTTTGCTTACCGCCCCAATAGATCTACGGATGATGCCGTTTCCCACGTCTTGCACACCACCCTCAGTCATGTGGATAGGAAACGGGACTATGTGAGATTGTTGTTTGTTGACTGCAGTTCAGCTTTCAACACCATTACAGTCCCCCTACAGACTGTTCTGGCATTGCTGAGAGACCTGGGATTGAACAGTCAGCCTGTGTGCCTGGGTTCTCAGTTTTCTCACAGGTAGATCACAGGTGGTGAGTTGGTAGTTGCACCTCCAGCATCATCACTCTTCACACAGGAGCGCCACAAGGTTGTGTACTTAGCCCTCTGCTCTATGCCCTCCACACTCACGACTGTGTGGCCACGCACGCCTCCAACTCCATCATCAAATTTGCTGAAGACACGGTGGTGCTGGGCCTCATCTCCAACAACGATGAGACAGCATACATGGAGGAGGTGGGGAACTCGGCATCATGGGGTGTCAGGAGGAATTGCCTCCAACTGAATGTCAGCAAAACTAAAGAGATGGCGGACTTTGCAGATGACAGCAGCGTCCTACACCCCCTTTAAAATCACTGGGACCGCAGGGAGCGGGGAGCAGTTTCAAACATTCATGCTCATGTCACTGAGGATTTGACAGCTGACTGTACACATATTCAAGCTGAAGCCAATAAAGCAAGGCGGGTCTTTTACCATCTCAGATAGCTGAGGAAGCTTCGGGTCTCTCCGGTGATCCTAAAGACTTTCTACTCTGGTGTTATACTTATGTCCCAAGACTCAGAACATCTCCCTTCTGGTTTGGGGAATAGCTGTGCTCTCGATATCAAAATACTGCAGCGAGGATCTTGGAGTGAACATTGCATCGATCATCTGCCATCTCTGCAGGATATTTATACCAGGAGATGCAGGACCAGAGCGACTAGGATCATCGGAGACTCGTCCTCAACCCAACAATCATCTGTTTGACCTGCTGAAATCAGGCAAACGCTACAGAAGTATTATGGCCAGAACGGAGAGGCTCAGGAGGAGCTTCTACCCACAGGCCATAAGACTTCTGAACCTGGACATGCCATCATAATCTTTTCCAACTGTAGACTATAATACACATTGAACTCTCCCCTCATTGTCTTCAGCTCCTACCATGTCATTTAGAGGTTTTATCTACTTATTTACTTGCTTACTTATTTACTTATTTGTTTGCTCGTTGCTGTTTCTTTACTTGTAGAATTGTACTGCACACAGTCTCATGTCTGATCAGGGCACATTTCACTACATGGTATACTTGGTAACCATGTATGTGACAAATAAAATTCTTTGATTCTTTGATTCTTCTTTGAATGATACTGGAAACTCAAACATGCTTTCATGCTTCATTTGCACAGTGGACAGAAGTGACAAAATAAATTAAAGTGAAAGGCTGCAAAAATAGAGAAAATTGGAGAGGGCTCTTTTTACATTTTTTATATCATGGTAAACACCAGAGTAATGAAACTTTCCAGCAATCCCTCACAACCACAAGGAGTTTCGTTGAATTTTTTTAAAGGTTCAGGATGCAGGTGGATTGTGCAGGGCCTGGACTGCTATGTCATTTGGGTTTGGCTGCGTTTCAGGCTCTCGGGGCACAGATCTCTGGTGCTGTGGAAAGGAAATCCTGTTCATGTTCTACTTTCACATAGAACCGATACACTGATTCCCCCCTCTTGGAGAAGTCGGAGAACAGCTTAGGTTAGTGGTTGACAGCAGCTTAAGGTGATTTGGGGAACTTGTTAAGAGTTGTAAGGGCGCCTAGCAGCAGCGGATAACTCTGGGCTTGGAGGTGAATTTAAGGCATGGATGTTAAAAGTACAGCATCCTGCCACAAATTCTCTGGACCAAAGTCCCAGTATGAACACTTGTGGCTTTCAGAGGAAGATAAGCTGTTACCTGCGCAGGTAGCTTGATGCACTTTAAGCCCTGAGCAGCTACTGTCATATACAAGAAGAATAGGAAGCTAAAGCTACCCTGTAGGAGCCCAGAGGGGGAGAAAACCTCTCAGCAAGTCATCTTATTGTATCTAACAGCATCTTGCAAGGAGAGGATGGAAGGGGTCAACAGAAGGTAAGAGGAACTGGTGGAGGAATGCAGTGCTGTTCAAAAGGCTCAAGGGCAACATGTGTGCAAACTGAAATAGCTGCAGGGGCTTTGCAGGAAAGCAGGCACATCTGTACAAAGGGGTCTGCAGTACATTGGGTATTGTTGGCAGTCAGAGGAAAAAGAGCAAAGGTTCTTATTGGGGCAGAGGAAATCTGGATGGTTGTGGATGCAAAAGCGATGAGCTGTTCAAGGTGGTGCTACCCGGATGCCAGCCGGAGCTCGATCAGTTCTGGTTGGGTCACCAGGGTCAGGGTCACATGACACCGAAAGACCCGAAAGACTCGGCAACCCCACCTTAAATCAGTAATGTATTACATAAAAATGGGAGTGTGTGCATAGTGCTCTGTTGGTGAAAGGCCTGGAGAAGAGAGAATGGTGATGGCAGAGTAAAAGCTGTGAACTGTGAGCACCATGGGTTTCCTTGCACCGCATCACGTCTGCTCCCATAGCTTCTCACAAGACATCTTCATGCCTCCCTTGCAGCTCTGTAGCTTCATCTCCTGCAGGTCCACACCTGCTTCACAAGATCTCGCTTTAGCACGTCAATGACTCCAGGCTGGAGGGCAGCAATGCTACTTGTCATGCAACTCCACCACATCTGAAACCAGATCACCCAATAGAGGAGAACAACTTGAGTACTGTGTACAGGTTGAGACAGCAGGGTAGGGGAGAGAGAGAGAGAGAGAGAGAGAGAGAGAGAGAGAGAGAGAGAGGGGGGAATAATTCTGATTTGGTGTTTATTTTTGTGACAAATTTCTGGAGTTTTCTAAAAGCTGAAAATCCATGATTGATTTGATGGAATTTGAGGTTTTGAGCTTAAAACAGCTTCTAAATAGCTTTATACCCAGTCGTACTTAGGAATACAACGGGAAATTGCTAGTGAGAGAATTGAGGAGAAGCGCCTTGCCCATGGGTTCTCCGCACAGCACCAGGAACCCCTGCGTTTCATCTCCATGTCCTCAAACTCTTCACTTCCTGCAGCCTCGAGCTGTTTTTGCAGCAAACGTACACACTGACACAACAGAAGCCTTTAGCAAGAGGCCTCTGGGGGAGAACAGGAGGTCCTTGATGGAGCAAAGTGCAAGGCATGAGAAACCCCCTTTCTTCCAGGGAGAGTACGTAGCCTCCCGTGAACAAAGGAAAAGTTGCACTTTTTTTTTTTTTTTTTTTTTACCTGTGAGAACTTAAGAACTTGCTGAACGCAGGCCTTAAACAGGAAGACAGCAAATATGATACAATCGCTGGTAGATGAACGAGAGCTTTTCTGGAAAAGTGCTGATGTCCTGAGCACACAGGGGACGGCAGAGAGAGTTAACTGACAGACAACTTCCTTTATTCTTCACTTTGCTTCCTGTAAGCTGTGATTTGTTTAACATTATTGTATTGGCTGCTCTGTGGAAGAAACAAAATCTGGCACTTTGGCCCAACTGGACCATGAAATGAAGCAGCAGCAAAAATGCATGCGAGGCCCACATTTATATCAAGGCTTCTGTTCACCTGAACCACAAACTGGATCACAAGTGCAGCTTTAAGGTTCTGGACCATATTTCTCCTGTTTGTTACTGCTTCACATGTCATTATTCATCCTGTCTGCAATGTAATAAACTACTCATAAATAATGAATTTGAATTGCATTTCATGTTCTGACCGACCAAGACTGCATTGTCATGTTGCAGCCATCGCATTTTGGCAGAAATCCCTTTTATGCTGTTCACGTGGCTACTTGGTCGCGTACAAAACATGCTGACTTGAAGCTCTGTCCTCACTTCACTCGAGAACATCATCCAGCACAGCCCGGTGCGCGTGTATGCACATGTGCTGTGTTGCAAACCGGTTGCTGTAGCTTCTCCTCAGAAGCTGCTCTGTTGTCAGTTGGCCACAAGTGGGCATCTGGAAGAGAATTGGACTCAAGTAAGGCCTGTTTTATCGGTGGAAATTTATTTTATGAAAAATCAAGTATAAATCTGCTGTCCCCTGTTGGTGCTCAGCTATGTGGTCATCATTTTCTGACATCTTCCTCTGGTTTTCTGTAGAAACGCTGCACTTAAGTTCAGTCAGTTTCTGTTTCATGTTATAAGGAATTTGCTTTAACATTAATCAGTCCTTTAATGCTTATAATAGTTCTTTTACACAATTTTTGCTTTGTGTATTTTTTCTTATTCGACAAATATGACAACATCCCATGGCCTCTTCTGGACCATATTTAGCTTTCCGGCGCATCTCAGCAAAGCCGTGAGGATGCAGAAGGTTCACAGCAGTGAGGACCACTAGAGAGGAAACGAGAAATTCATGTCAGTTTTTTTTCCAAGTCCAACAGAAGTGTCAAAATGGCAGTGGAAGATGAGACCCTCAAGTCAGAAGGTGGCAGCGTATTACTGTATCCCTGTATTATTGTGTTATCTGCAATATGACAGCAAATGTGGAAAACACAACAACGGCCAATGGACTGGAAAAGATTACACTGCAGTTTATATTCCAGCACCAAAAAGTGTTCCGCTTACCTCACTTGTATCACCAGTGCCAGTGGATGGATGCAGGCCCGCTTATGGACAAAGAAGTACCAGGCAAGTTTCACAGGAGCCACTGGCACCAGACACGAAGCTGCCAACATCCACTGGATCATGGAACAAACAAGGGAATTGTAGAAGGCCCTTTATTTGTGCTCCGTTGACTCCTCTGCCGCCGATGAGCGATGCACATGACAGACTGTGGCTGTGGATGCTGGCTTGCCTACGGAATCTGGGCACAGGACAGGAAGACTGGGAAGGAGTCGGACACGGCTGCATATCGTTTCCACACCTTCTCGACTTATACGGAGCAAACGGTGCAAAATGTTGAGTCCGAAGAATCGGGCGCTGTAATTAACATCACCTGGAGAAATATTAAGTATCTCAGGTACCTGGATGGTAACGCTGTGTGGATTTGAGGAGGTGTTTGATGAAGTTGAAAGAAGAAACTGAAAAAGATGCCTTGATTATGCAAAAAATGATGTGAAATAGCTGCACCGATGGGGAAGAAATGCAGACGGTGACTAATACTTTCCTGGTGTGCAAGATCCCTGTAGATGGTAACTGCAACCACGAGACAGAAAGAGTTTAAAAGTTGCTTGGTACTTTGGGGAAAGCAGAGGCAAATCTGGACAATTTGTTGAAGAGCAGAGATGGCAGACTGTGAGTAAAGGTTCTGTGTCGTGCTGAATGCATGTGAGGGAATGTCCAGCACGTCCACCTCCTCACATGGGCAAACACACTTGGCCACTAAAGCCTGCAGTGGAACTAAAGCCACGCGTTTTTGTCAGTTTAACATAAAGTTCAAAGATGGGTATTTCTTTATTTACTCATACCAGTCATAGTAAAACTGTATAAATGTCTCTTATGGGCAACAGTGAAAAGAATTAAACTACAGCGGACTGTAAAGTTTACTGGTTAACATCTGACTGTACACTCAGGTCAAATACAGTTTATATCATGCCCGAAGGCTGAATTACAGTCACATTTTCAAGACAACTAACGTGTATTGCAGCATAATATGTCTCTTGTTCACAGATGATCTCAGACCCGCACTACAGCAGGTTATTACAAGTTTAGTATAAACAGAGCATCTTCCTCATGGGCGAAATATAGCACATTTCTGTACACACATTTAAAAAGATATATACATGCAGCCAAACATAGCTTACAGGTACATAGTAGAAGAAATAATTGAAAGTAGAAACAACTTCTCTCTTTAAATTAGCAAACAAAATATGTCTTCAAAGCATCATGTGAACATACTTCAGCTCCACAGTGCATTAAAGGAAATGCAACTCAAATGTCCACAATGTATGAAATGGGCAAAATGTGCTTACTCTAACTAGCGCAGCCCTTCCGGTCTCAGTCGAACCGTACCTTGTTCACTATCCACAATCCTCTGCCGGCTGCAAATGAGCACAAAGCCCCACAGGAGAGGGGGTCAGACTTGGCATCGTCATGTCTACCAAGAACTACGGGCAGAGCGGAGCACTAAGAAGCTTCTTTTCCACAGTAGGTGTCATCTTCCAAAGCAGGTGTGTCGCACATACAGCACCGTGTTGTGAAGAGGGACGCTGCTGCCTCCTGCTTTTAGCTTTTCATTTACCCTTCTTTCCGTTCTCAGCAGCCAAGTCAGTCATCAGACTCGTACCTGAGGGAAAGAGGGATAGACCATAAACATTAAGCCACAGATGGCAATAAGCTAACTGGGTAACAATGCTAAGCGTAAACCTGCAAAACACTTTAATTATATTGTTGGTCATTTTAATTTCTTCCCAATGCCAAACATATTTTTCCAGGAGCTGAAGAGCAATGCTTAAAACCTGAACCCCCACTAAGAACGTCTGCAAAACAAGCACAGACACTTCCCAAGGCTCTTCTTCCTCAGAGTGCCGGACATAAGTGGACCAAGAGCCGTGGCTTAGGCTCACTGCTCACCTGAGATGGATTCAAACCCGGTTCAAAACAAACCAGCATTACTCTCTGTGTGGCCCTAACCCTGCCTCAGGTGCAACTACAATACAAAGCAAGTAATGAGAAGAACAGTGACACACAAGCAAGTGCGGCAAGAGGCCATACAAACTGTGGTGCTCAAGGTCAAAGCCTCTCTCATAAAATGCCTAATACCTTGCTACCTGCCATCCATCCATCTATATATCCACACATACCATAACCACTTGGCCAGTGCAGGGCCACAGTGGCCTGGAGGCCACTAACAAACAGCAAAGTTGGAGATGACACTGTCTGTAATTGGGAGTGCTGTAAGGTTTGCTCAGGAGGAACTCACTTCTGCAGGCGCTTCCTGAGGTCTTTTATCTGCTCGTTCTTCTTGGTCAGAATCTCCTTCAGGTTGCGGTAGGCAGCAGTCTGCTGGAATTTCTTTTCCAGCTCCTAACACAGGGCGCACGTCGTATCATGTTGACACCAGAAACTGCAGTTCAAAATATTTCTGTTTTCTACGGTTTTTATATTATTTGCTAAGCAAGGTCGGCTGGTAGCATCACGATTAAGCTGTAGTCAAAACTGCTGGTCTCAGGAGAACGCCTGCTATGGAGCCCTAGAGGAAAGCACTGTGAATGCTCCAGTAAAAGGAAGCCACTGCGCAGATGAGTGTATCTCTTAATTGCCTTTGACAAAAAAAATCTGACAAGACTGTGAAAACTGCAGATGACTGCGCAGTCAGGACCAAGTTTAAGGACCGCAGTCATCATCATCATCAGTTTTGTCTGCAGCTACTTGTCTGTGATGTGGCATTGGACAAACTGACTGGGCTTTGAGTACTGAGTGTCTGTAGCTGTATCTCTCTGTCTGTTACTGAAGTGCACCTTTACTTACTCAAGACTTGTAGGTCCTTTCAGGGAAAAGTATCTACCAAATAAACCAATTCAGTAAAGGCCAGCAAAATGGGAACTCCAAGAAATGGGAGGCAACAGCAGGGTTTTCTGGTGGTAACAGAGCAGCGGACTCTCCTCTCTGCCCCAACTTTAATCAATGTAATAAAGGGCCGGCCGCTCAAATAAAGCAAAGTCAAGCTGGAAGAACTGAAATTCGCAGAGGCAGCCTTCCTGAGGCTCTGCTCATGTGAACTAACACAAGACCTGGCAAGAAGATCTGCAGAAATGGCTAAAATTCTTTTTCACAGTAATCATCCATTTAATGTATTTTTAAGTGATTCTTTCTTAAGGTGAGCAGCCGGTGTAGTAGTAGGTGCATCAAAGCACTAAGTGAAACAGACTGAATTTTGCCGTACGCAGGAGCTAAAAAGCAGCTTGGCTACTGCGGGCCTGGTGATATGGGATGGAGGGGCTGTGGGAAGCACACACCTTCTCAGCCAGCGACAGCTGCTCCTGCACCCGAAGTAAATCGTGTTTCGCAGCAACCAGGCTATCCTGCAGCTGCCGCTGCGAGACTGAGCTCTCGCTCAGGGACTTTTGGAAGTCGGCCTGAAGGGCTGCCACTGTGTCCTCAAGGTTGCTGACGTCTCGGGAACGCAAGGTCCGCTGGACCCAGGGAGACAAACAGTTATAGCAATAAAGGGTTAAGAGAGAAGTGGGCCAAGTTCCTGAAATTTGTCCCGTACCTGTGGGACGAAACCAACAGAGACATGGGGAGAACCGTCAAACTCCACACAGATTGAGTTACGCTTGAACCCACGTCCGAACAGCCCAGGTGCTGTGAGGTGGCATTTAGTTCCATTTAAGTTAGCAGTGATGTGCTTATGGGTTGCAACACTAAAAGTGATTTACAATACAAAATATAGTATTTGCACACCACAGTGAATGTCAAACGCCCAAGCATCAGGCCTGAAGAGTGACTGTCTCAGGGTCTGCGACATACCTCCTGCTCTCCTTGAATCCTCTGCAGGTCTTTTAGAGCTTTCTCTGCCTTGGATTTGTCATCCAGTGCATTCGTGGCCTAAAACGGCATCAACAGCATAAAAAACAACCTGCCTGGCACTGCACTGCATATTTTCTGTGCCTCTGACATATGAAGGTCCACATTCAGTTTGGGTCCTGAAGATGGGATAAACGCTGGTTGTAACTACACCCAACTGACCACACTGTTCATCCACTCATTAGTTTACTACAGTACAGCTGTCAGTGTCTGGTTGGGTCAAGTATATCACCAGCTGGTTTAGCCAGCTAGTTCTGTCCTTAAACAAATGGCTGAATGCAGACATTTACAGATGGTCTTCGACTTACGATGATCCGACTTACAATTTTTCGACTTGACAATAGCGCAACAGTGATATGCATTCAACTGAAACCGTGCTTCAATTTTTGAATTTAGATTTTTTTCCCCGGGCAAGCGATATGTGGTATGATACTCTCTCGTGATGCTGGGCAGCCCAGGCTGCCATGTGGTCGCTAGTGCATACAACTGATACGGAAGTGTGTTCTGTGCTGTCAGTGTTTCTTTGAATTACCCCCTGAACAATGCCACAATTCAAAATAAACAAAATACAGGGTGTTAGCAAGACAGTGGTTGCAGGAGAGTTCACAAGAGGCAGCGGGAAACTGAGCGCTTACAGGAAGTCCCATCCACGGTTGGTTTTTACGCCAATCAATCCTCAGTCTGAAGACGGGTGCGGAGAGACCGCCTATGTTCCGTTGCTGAAGCTGCCACAGGTGTGACAGTAAGTTAGGTGTACAGGTATGCACTGCCTAACAATGTGTCGGTCAACGACGGACTGCATATATGATGGTGGTTTGTAGTCTAGGAGCAATAGTCTATACCGTATACAAGTCAAAACGGACGTAATGTGGCGCACAACAACAAAATCACCTAACGGCACATTTCTCGGAACGTATCCCCAACATTAAGTGACACTGGACTTTCAACTTAGGATATTTTTGACTTACGATGGGTTTATTGGAACGTAACCCCATCATAAGATGGGGACCACATGTAGTAGAAGTGTGCAGCAGGAACAAATGCTCGCTCATAAAAGTGGGTGTCCACGGTCTCATTGACCTTCTATATAAAAATAATCAGTGTTGAATACAAACATACCTGCATTTCTAAGGTGCGCAGTCTGGCTTTCAGCTTCTCATTTTCTTCTTGTAGTCTGGCAATTTCCTGGAAAATGCAAAAATAATCATGCCGCACTAGTTCCATTTAAACAATATACAGTTATAACTTACAAACTCAAATTTATATTTATGTATACTGCTGCATCAACTTAAGGCCACACCCGGGACTGGAACATCATTTGCAACTTGATTTCTTCTTAAGACCAGAGGCACCTTTACCGCTTATTCACAGTGAATACAAGCTTAAAAGCTTATTAGGTTATGTTTGGTTCTAAAAAAAAAATGTCAGCTAAAGCTAATATAAACGAGAAACAAATGTCACTGTTTTGTTAACTTCAGTAAAACCAAACAAAATGAATTTTTAGTCACTCAAAGATATGACTTCCACAACCTCCTCATCAACCCCAACGGTTGACCAATTTATCCCACCCACGCGTCTCATCACTTTCAGCTTCCTTCATTGCGTGCTAAATCAAAAGGTTGATAATACAGACATGGCATGATTTATTTACGGTTCTGTAAAGGTTTCGGACGAGGCTATAATATTTATAAGAATGTACTTCTTATTTTAATTTGGCAGCATCTAGCAGAGTGGTGGAAGTTGCTACCCAGTAAAAGGACCCAGGTTCAAGTCCTACTTCCTACTGTACACCTGCTGAGCAAGGTACTTACCCTGAATTACTCCAGCAGAAATTACCCTGCAGTATAAATGCATAAAGCACGGCATGCAAATTAACACTGTTGATTTGGACAAGACTGTTAGTACTTTATTAACTTTAAAACTGAATTTAAAGTGACTGAAAACAAAAATATTTAATGTCCACAGACTCCGGTTTAATTGCAGTTTTTACCCAATTCATTCCATAATCATGTGCAGCATTTGTCATGTTATTACAGATCACGGAGACTCGCAGACACAGAGCTGTAAACAATGCTGCGGTGAGTTGAATGGTGGCGGCCACACAGCCATATTTGAGTTTGCTCAACTAACAGCTAAGTGTGGAAGAACATACTTGTGCTCTGCAACAAAACATACATAACTGGAAAAAAATGCAGTCATGGATAAAAAAATAAACTGGAAAATTTGCGGATCTTCAACACTGTACATTACTTCCATGTTTCGACCACTTGTCCTTCAGTAGCTCTTCCTTTAGTTGCTCCTTTACCCTCGTTTTACTTGCATGTGAGACCCTGAGCAGCAGACCCAAGAGCACCAAGAGTGCTGAGCTAAAAATAAACCGCGCTGAGCTGCAGTCATACCGGCACCTTTTCTAGAGGTCATATTCTCAAGTTATTCAGCCTTCATCTTCTCCTTTCCTACATCTGAACATCCTGGCTGTGGGGGGCTTTGAAAAAGAACCCGAAAGCCGAAACAAGCAGAGTGCACGGTATACTGGGAGTAGCACAGGGGTCTGCAAGTTGTTCAAATTTCCTCTCCTTCTTCTGTAAGCAGAACTAAATGCAGCCCCTTGAAGAAAGCGTAATGCATTTCAAAATGCTTTTCTTCCACACCATTTCTTCAAATGTCACCTTCAGCTGCATTCATTTCCACTCCCAAACACAAATAATGCTGTCAATCAAGACCTACAGAAAACTTACACACAGTTGTATATTCGACATAATTTACAAGAAAAAAAGAAACAGAATATGAACAAATACAAGCTGCCTTTAGCGGAAATATCGCTGGGCAAAATTTCAGTCTAAGAAGGTAATGGCTAATGATTTCCACCAAGAATATACAGTAAAACCCAGCAATAAGACAAATTCAGACATAACACGACTGTCACCTCGCTCCCAGCCCCTTGCTCCCTTTCCAGCCACCAGCGTTTTCTTCGGACAGCGTCAACCGTAAAGGATTTACTAAAGATGATGTTTGGGTGCATGAGTCTCTATTAGTGGTATAAGTATTGCTTTGGCAGTGTGGGGATTCGTGGCTCTCCCGTAATTTCTCAGTTTTATTTTCACACAGGAACTGGAAGTGAGAATTTTTTTTGTTCATTTTCTTTGCAATAAGGCAACCCTGCATTTTACATGACTGAATCATTTTAACCCCACTTATCTCATCATAGCAGGGTTTTACTGTACATTTACAGACTTCTGACAGAGCTAGTAGCTAATTTAAGCCAACAGCAATAAGACAGAAACTTCCTCATGACACACACACACACACACCACTGTACACAATCCCCATCTGAACACCAACCCTAAAACACATGTGTTTATGATCTACAAACACACAAGTTGCTATAACCTTCCTATTTAAGCCCTCACTATCTGTGGACTTTTCCTTTGGCGCGAATGACTGAGGACACAGACCTGTGACTCCCAGATAAAGCACTGAAACCACAAAACACCTCAGCCCTGCCTCCTCTCATCCCACCAACCAATGCAGTCATCACTCCTTGCTTATGCACTATGCATGCCGAGACAGTTCCAGAGGAAAAGCCATCATGTACCTTGTTCAGAAGTTCAGAAACTCCTCCTTCATTCAGTGGAGTCAGTTTGGGTTTGCTGATCTCTTGGTTTGTCTATTATAAAACATGAAAAGAAGAATGAAATATGGGACTAACTGGGGGCAACAAGAAGCTTAATAAACAGCCAGCATTCAGTAAACATTTATTCCCAAGGCCTTTATTGAACACCATGTGTTACAGTAAGGGACTGGGGGTAGAGCTGCACATTACGGTCGTACAAACATTGGGACCGGATTTTCTTTTACCTCCATATATGTGCAATGTTTTGGTTGTTGGCTGAGCAGTGGAAAATTTTTATTTTAAAACGTCATTTTGAAAACACATTTTCACTTTTTATTTTAATTGAAGAAAAATATGCAGGAAATAAAAGTTAGTTTCCACATTTCACTAAACGTAGCGTTCAGATAGTAGAGTTCAGAGGTGGGATGTTTCACCAGTGACAAAACACAGGTGTGTGTCAGAGAAAGCAGTGTACTGTTGGCAAAAAGAAACACACCTCCTTCTGGGTCAGAGGTGAATTCAGCAGAGAACCATAGGATGTTTCATAGCACAGTTTTCTCTCCCTCTCTCACACACACACAGCTGGCAGTTAGTTTCACACCCGTGAAGGTACATGTGAAAGTATGTTAAGGTATATGGAGACACATGGAGGTATATGGAGGTGTATGGGGGTAAGCGAACATATAAGATGGGAACCCTTATGATCAGGTGAGTCTTGCAGAACCCATACAAGCAGCCTGCGATGAGGTCACCCCCAGGTGGTCCAGGATGGATCTGTCCTTCTAAACGTGGATTAAAGACTAAAGATTCTGTGGCCAGGACGACGCCTGAGCTCTCCGCATGTTTACTGCAATTGCACTGCATTTTACCCTCTGCGGTACCACACGGGCCCACTGCAGCTTCTACTTTTCCTGCAAAACGGCACTTCCCGTCAGTTTGCGTTTGGCTACAACCGTTGCTGTGTTCAAAATGTGTGTCGTTCGTGATCGGTTTTGTGGATTTGCAGGTCGCCTGCACGCTGCCGACGACAGGAAGTTCTTCTGGCCTTCACTTCGTACGGCAAACTTATTTTTGATGCAAAAGTTTCTTCTTCGGTGCTCACTGTGGCCTGGAGCTTTGCTCGGCGTGCATGTGACATTCTGACTGGAATTTTTGCTTTTGACCGCTTTGCGTGTTTCTTTTCCTGCTTGTGTGTTTAAGGTGCCGGGGCTGCGATTTCTGTACTGATTTCGTAAATTAGGTGTGTAATACACAGTGTCAAAAGTAATTACACCCACAAGCCCAAAATACAGTGGTTTATTTTTACTGACAGGTGCACTGCTGTATTCAGATGGGTTAATATTCAGTTACCATGTAATACTACTTTACATGAAGAGAATGACATAAAGTTGATGCTAACTAACATGCAAAATCCTCACAAGGTTGCAGTGATAAATGTGACAGCATGGCTACAACAGTTAAAACAGCAGATCTAATGTCCATAAACCTGAATCTAGCTCTCTCGTAACTTACCTTCATGTTGGTGGATGTAAACTCCGCTTTTTCAAACTCTGCCACTTGCTCCAGTAGCTCCCTGAGGAGATGGACAGAACTGCATCAGAACAACACGGTGTGATGCTCACAGTATTAGAGGAAATATCTGAAACCATGCTTGCACCTCCAACTAAAAAGATGTGGCTGGAACCGAAGACCTGAGCAGTCTGTGGCCACTGAGCTCCAGTAGGGGTTCCTTCCATCTTTGAAAGCCTTTGAGAGCAAGTGGATGTCCTCACAGAGCAGACAGCAGAAAACCATGAGTGTTGGAAGAAGATTTTTCAAAGCTTGGTAGTCAAGCCTGGTCCCTAAGAGCTGCGCATGAGCAGCTTTAAGACACATATTCATTGGGGCCTTATTTACACATATAAATACCAAGCTGTGTGACTTGCTGTTTAAATGAATACTTGGGCCAGCAGGTGGCATAGCAGTTAGCACTACAGACTTCTATTCATACACAACAGGGGTTCAAATTCCACTTTCTGCCATAAGGCCCAGAGGCAGATACTTACCCTGAATTTACAACGCCAGTAAAAATTTGCCTGCTGTGTAAGTGACTAAAGTACTGTACTATGCACCTTAACATTGTTCTGAAGAAAAATTGTTTAATAAATCATTTCTTTGAAGAAAAACACCACCTAAATAAAAGTAAGTACTGTAACATTTAAAAAGCAAGCAACAGAAAAGTAATCTCACTTAGTGTAGAGGGTAGCTACAACATTTCTGTGACCCTCACCGGACATGACCAAGTAAGACTAGCGGTCAGTCAATCAGTCCGTTTCTTTCTGCCTGGAAGGGCCAAGACCTTCTGAAGAAGATCAGCTAGAGCCCCAAAGGGCTGTTCAGCAGAGCTCCAGCCTTCATGGCACTGATACAGAAGAATGTGACAAAAGGGAAACTTCTGACCTCGTGACCCCATTCATAACCATGTTTGTGAATCCCCTAAAGGACATAAAGCCCCACACACACCATTGTCCACAAAACTTGCCTCATTCGAACTCCTAAAACCATCACAGGCAAGTCAGTCCCTCATCGTTTGCTGCACTTCCATCTTCCCATTTGTATTTCAATATGATATGCAGCAAATGGAAAACGTGCACTTAAGGCAGCTGCTGTACCAAACAAACAAGGTGCCTTAAAAATTGTGTATCTAAACCCTCGGTCCTCGGACGCTTTTTTATTTACTCTGACCGGTATGTAGCTTTGGAGATGAGCATCAGCCAAATGCAGAAATGTAAACCGTAAGCAACAATTTGCTTCTTGTTTAGTGAGCAGCTTCTTCAGGCCATGTTGTCCACCTGGATCAGGCACAACATCATTCAGCGTAAGGCTTTCCAGGGCATCAGAGCTCTGGTCTTCAGCAAATGTGTGACAAGAGAGTCTCGAACATTTCACTGCATGCTTGCACAGGATTTTAGCATTTTTAAGTTATGCCGGGAGTTTCTGTCCGAAAAGCCACATTTTCTCTTCTCCTGGATGCAAAAACACTGTGAGAGCATTGAGTGTGCATTCCACAGCTTTAAATTTGTGCACTTGTTTGAAGTCACAAACTCAAAATTTCCAAGTGATTCTTAATGGAGGGCTTCGAAGAAGACAGAAAACGCACAAACACAGTTACACATGTACATTTCCTCTGCTCCTGAAGACAGTTTAACACTTTGTGTGGTTGCACTGCTGCGCATCCCCCCGTGCCGCTTGCATGTGGTTTCCAGAGGCGGCTGCGTGTGCACACGTATGCCAAGGGCGTGCTCCAGTGCTTTTGCAACCTTCATGGGCGACAGCCAGGATAGGGGGCCTTGCCCCGCTTGATGGCATATTGGTCGAGTTTGTAAGCGACACACTGCAGTGCAAAAACATCAGCTGCAGAAATGCAGGAAAGCATCAAGAGAAATATTTTGTACTTTAAGTGCTTTGCTTTGTTGTATTTTTGAGCAGTGTCAACACAGGTGAACCCAAGCTGCTACTGCCACTGCAGAAGATAAACATCTCCATTTTCTAAAACCGCTTCGGGGAACGAGAACTACCGACTGCACTCAACAGGCCGGTACTATGGCAGTCATAAAAAAGGGGGAAGAAAACTGCATAATACTTAGAATTAAAAATCCCACTTTTGCCCATTGCTTACTGTTTTTCCCAAATCACATGTATGTCTTATGTTTAACTGATTTAACTTCTAATATCTCTGGGCTATTTCTTAGCTATTCCTGGACATACGTTCTGTAAAAGACATTATTCAAAGGCAGCATATGACATATGAACGGAGCACCAAGAGGCTTAAAAATGCTGCTTTGGACTCTTATATGCTGGTGCATGATGTTATACCAGAAAGAGAGGAGCGCTGGTCCTCATCCTCCTCCTCCTCCTCCTCCTCCTCTTCACAGGGGGCAAACGCAAATGCTCCAGCCTTAACTAACAACCCAGTATTACGTGGAAAGACGTGGCTGCCTGTTTGCGGGTGCAGAACCTGCTCCCTCCCTACAGCCCAGCAAGAGCACTGGGCTCTTCCACCTCTGGCCAGGTCCAGAATCGAAGAACTTCAGATTCTCAGTTATGGCTTTGTTACGATGGAATGAGCTTCCTCTGTACCTCTGAGTTGCTGATTCCCTTTTAGCATTGAAGAAGGGTCTCAAAACACACCCCTGTCAGATCCTGGTGATCTCCTGACTGCTCTATGGACTTGCATCCCACTGTCTTTACATCTCCTCTAAATTTCCAACCAGCTCTGCATGGAGCTACTGGTGTGATGTGGCATGGAACAAAGTGACACTGGATGCAGTGACTCATCTGCATCCATAGCTCTTTGCCTGCTGGCAAAATGCACTATTCTTTCCTGAGTTGTATGTTGCCTTGGAGAAAAGTGAATAAATGCAAAGGAAACAAACCTTGAGATGGTAATACTCATCAATTAACTTTTCACAAGGTACTAATAACTTTCTATTCATTGAGGCATAGAGGACAACATCATTTAGTAGGAGATAATGCAGATATGGAGTGTGTTCTTGTGTGTTCTTGGCTTTATAGTTTTGGGGTATTTTATGTGTATCCTCAGCACAATAAATGAGACATTCCTGGTTTTATGTGCCATTTTTACATGCATTTTATGTGACAGTGAGCCTTCTTCAAAGCTTTACCTTTAAAGTATCCCAATTTAACAAAAATCAAAACTCACCAAGTAGAATTCTTCTTTAACTTCAATCAGGGATACTTCAAAAAATGTCAAAAAAAAGTTTTTAGTTTGTATCAATGTACAACAAGAAATCATTAATCTGCGTTGAAGTTGTAAACCCTGCTTGGTATAGCAGTGAAAAAACACTGGCATGTACATAGATGGAAGGTTCAACAGCAGACCGTCTTTCGCGGTCACAACAATCTTGAGCTGAGCATGCTCAAATCTATGGAGATGACAGTGGATTTCGGGAGGACCTCACTCCAGTACTGCCCCCCTCTTCATTCTCAACAACGCTGCACCTGTGGTGGACACCTTCAAGTTCCAACCAATTTGGTGTCCGTCATAAAAAAGGCCCAGCAGAGGATGAGGGAGCCCAACCTATCGTAGGAGCTGCTGATTCGGTTCTATGCGGCAGTCACTGAGTCTGTTCTCAGCATCTCCATCACAGTCGGCTTTGGATCAGCCAACGAACAAGAAGAGGGCGGGCCGCACCATGTTAGTCAGGTCTGTGGAGAAGCTCACTGGTGCCAGACTGCCCTGCCTCCATGACCTGAACACCTCCTGAATTAGGAGATGGGTAGGGAACATCTTGACGGACCCCTGTGTGCCAAAGCGAGCAGACAGAGAAACAGTGCTGTGCTGTTATGCCCATGAACAGCTAATTTGATTGTTTGTTTGCAGTGTTTCCCAAACAATACTTAATTCTTCCTTATAATGTCTATTGCTCCCTCAGTAATATTCATTCTTATTCATATTCTCCTACATTGCTGTGCATCATCGCACTTGTAGATATGTCTGTGTGTGTATGTATGTATGTTTTTGTGTTGTGTTGCCTTATGTATATTGAGAGCCAGTGGAAACCAAAGCCAAATTCCCTGTATGTGCGAGCATACTTGGCCAAAAAAATCGAATTCTGATATTAAATATTTAACCAAACTCTCGTCTGTGTTTCCATTTAAATGACAAGTAAAAGGTGCTCATTAAACCGAAAAGTCACACAAAATTAACCGAATTAACAGAATTAGCAGCAGACGGCAGTGGCTCAGAATGCCGGATCTCATGGCTTATCTGTGCGTTTGTTGTGCCCAAAGGTCACGGGGGTGATGCAGGGCGTCACTATCTTCTGAAACAGCAGGTGTAAAACAACACCAGATAAAATGAAAAATTGTGGCGCGCCTGCGTTCTTTGAGAAAACGTGTGGTTTGCCTCCAACCTAGCAAGCGTCCACAGTCGTGTGGCCCACAAGGATGAGCCTCCCAAAGCACCGTGCAGCTGCAGGTACCAAGAATGGAAGACGTGAGCTCCCGTACCCCTGGCTAACCTGGGTGTGACCTATGCACTCACGCTCACCCTACGCAGAAACACCTTTAATGTCAGCCACGTAAACATGCTTCAAAATGTGAAATGTTTCCTCAACTGCTTCACCCTCACGGTGTCACTGGGGACCTAGGATGTCAACATGTGGCCCCCACTCATAGCTGAAGTCATTCATGCACTACAGATAGCGAGACAATGAAAGCCTAGGCAATATATAAGGCTAAGCATATTACTCTGGCAACAGCCCTGCCCAGATCCCCAACCCCAAACCCACAGCATTCTCAACTGCACCTGTTCTCCAGTTCCGAGATGTCTGTCTGCAGCTTGAGGTAGAACTTCTCGGCCTGGGAGAAAATCTGGCGGAGAAGCAGCACATTGGTGTGAGCCGTGTTGATGAGCTCCATCTCCACCTCGCCCCGCACCACCACCTGCAGTCCATCCAGTATCTCGGCCACCTCATCTGCTGTGAAAGTCTCTTCCACCAGCCTGCCAGGAGAGACAGGCAAGCGAAGCTGGGTACAGAATGGAGGAGTGTAGACTGGTGTCTCCCCACCTTTCTATGAAATTCTCAATAGTGTTCTAAATTAGTGGTTATTGGTGTGTGGTTTGTGGACCCCCTGTGGCCTGCAAGCGTGATTCAAGTGGTCTGCAAGTGGACATCCATTCTACTGGAGCAAAGATTTCTTTAAATCACCATCGTGGATTTATACCATTCTACTGTTTATTCATATACAACCCTTATTCATCACCTTATGTTATATTCATCACGCCTTCTGATCACTGCAGCTTCTCCTTGTTTTATTTCTAATATGGCATTTTATTTATGACCTCACTCTTCCTACTTCATTATAAAATAATTATCATTATATTTATTTCAGTTGCTGCCTCTACTCAGTTCTGCTTTGACGCAGTAAAAGTTCATTTAGTGGCACCAGTACCGGTTCCAGTCTATCAATCCACGTTTTAAAAATAAATAAGAAGAAACAGAGAAATGAGATGAAGCATTTTAGCTCTCATCCACATGTCACCACCTGGATCAATCACAGCAGCAGCTGCACTCTCCACATTTTGAATTAACAAACAACTGCATAAAACATGCATTTATTGTGTAAACATATTAGTATCTTTCACATAAATAAAATCCATCAAACAATGGGGATCATTTAATGGTGAGAAGTCAATGGTTGTCAGTCATCTTAATTTAGGAATATTGGTCATGAGAGTCTAATGTAGGAATGGGAAAGGAGCTATTTTGCAGAACACCTTTCCTGTTCTGGCAGTCAACCTGAAACTGCACTCTGCTGCCACTCACATTAACTGCGAACTCACCTGCTGTCTTTGAGGTCCTGAAAGCAGGAATCTATGGTCTTGAGCCTCAGAAGCCTCTTTGCCCGAGCAAAGCGCATGTAGTTAATCACCTCATTTTGGTGATGCTCACTGAAGCCAAACTCTGCCTGTTGGACAGACAATAACACAGAAAGAAACAGATTTGTGTCATTATTGTGTCAGGGCTGCTGAGATTGCTGAAATTGTGCAGAAACAGTATAAACCCAAGATGCTCACGCCAGGTCCTGGAGACAGAATGAACATGCTGCACAGACTGTCCTGTTGCACCCTGCGATATTTTGAATGTTAAGACCCCAGTAGTACAGATGTTAAAGCTGTCACCTTCCACTCTGAACATTACTGGTGTGACCGCCACTTCTGACGAAAAGTGCAGCTTTCTTCAGCAAAGTGCCCCCTCTGAACTGATGCGGTAAGAACGCTCTGATGAAGTAGGTGACATTCTAACATCACTTTAGAATTTAGAAACCCTCAGTTAAAGGCTTGAAAAGTCTTTAATTTTATTCTTTACCTTCCTTCTTTGTGCAGGAAACAAAGCAACTGCTGTGGTTTCAGGCATGAAATACTGACTGACTAGTTGTTCTCCTACATTTGCTTCCCATGTACAAGTACTGGACACGGCAGGAAGGAGTGGGGCGGCTGTCCAGACAACGAGCACCTGGTTCGACAGGTCAAACTGAGGCTGTGGCGCCATCCACTGGCAGAAAGTGTCAAAGGCACACAGTAGGAATCCATCAGAAAAGAAGGCTGATGTTAGCAGTCCGGTCCCAGCGGGGCTTGTGATGCTGACACGAGGATCACAAATTCATCATTTTGTCCCAAAACTATTATGTTTTATTTATTGATTCCTTGAGGTTTGTACATTTATGGTGTTAAATACGTTACAATAAATGACTCACGATCACTCGTAGACGCAGGCAGCAGGGCAATGTGGTGCGCGCACACGCTCTCTCCTTATAAACTGTAAGGCACAAATCAAACCGCCACACATAACAATAAATGTGTTTATAATGCTGTGAGTAGTCGTATAAGAATAAAAAAAAGCCACTACAAAGAAGCAAAATGCCCACTTCACAGTAGAATTCCGCGCCTGACAGCTCTTTTACCCTGTAGCGTACCACAGCAACTGTGCCTGAAGCTCGTTGTCCCTTTAATGCGATTATGATTTAATGTGCCCAGTACTGTACTCAGCCTCCCTCGTCGCCCCTTTCCCAGGTTAACACACGCAGCCCGTCTGTGCACTGAACGGAAGATGCTCGCCTGAAAGCAAAAGGCAAACGGCGACGAATTGCTGGGAAAACGAGAAAATGGCGTGAGAGTTGCCACGGGCGCTAATGTGAGTGCGCATGCGCATCTCGCGAAATCGCCGGCCGAAGTCAGCGGCGTCGACGGCTCTGCTGGGGGTTCGCGCTGCCTCGCGCCGTCTCGCACACCCCGTCCTTCCCTGGCCTCGGCACACACGTACACACACAACCACAACCACAACTACAACAACAAGAACTGGAGCTGCAGGCCGAACTCCGTACTCACCATGCCGGAATGGCTGTATGCACACACAGGGACACACGCGATTGCTCCCTCTACCTTCCCACTGCACACACACCAATGACCCCCAGCCTGGCAACTGGGATACAAACTGTAAGGGGATCCCTGCTCCGAAACGGTCTTCTTTTTCCCTGTATGACTGAGGCAGGAGAGTTGCAGGCGAACAAGGAAATCCCGACGCTCCGTTTGTTGTCAGTCCGCCCATAGAAACCGTGACGTAAAAGACGCTCCTCAGAGCAATGCGCAAGGCTACGTAAACAGCGTACGGAATAAACCTAGATTTAATAGTGGGTTGGGTTGTGTACAAAAAACACCTCATGCAATGAACAAGATATTGAACACTTTTATTAACTTATTCAATTTTCATCCGCTTCTCCCGTGCAGGGTTGCAGTGTTCCAGAGCCCATCCTGAAAACAGAGAATGAGACAGAAAACACAGTAACCTGGACGCCTGCCCGTCACATTATTTTTGTTTCATCGGGCAACTTATTAACCAGAAAAAAAAATGGTTTACTTTAAAAATATTGAAAGTAAAAAAATGTCCACAACTTCCTAAATTAAAATGTGTGATTAATTGCATAAACGTACAACGCCCTTTCAGCCTGCTGGATTATCTAATACACGAAATAAAAGCATAATAATAGAGAAACATCAGTTTATTCAGTGGTTAACTTGTGAAATGACTTAGATACAGGTATAATAAATAAATAAAAAATACTACAAATAGACGTACATTTTATTTGCATTTAGCATTTCATTGACTTCAAGCTACATTAAAACTGAGACTAATTTTAAAGGGGTGGAATTAAAAAATATTTTGGTTCCATAAAGTTCACTTTTATACTAATTGTTGTTGAATCTCATAAACATGTACAAGGTTCATCATCTGGTTATTGATCACCAACGCCCTAAATTCAGCAAAGATCCTTCACTGACAAACGACAATAGAACGCAGGAATGCTGCCTATTTTTCGTCTGTAAGAAACAGACATTTTTGAAAATAGACAAGTCAATACAATGACAAATAAATACACTTAAATCTTAAAAATGTTCATAATTCTAAAAGTGAGCAACTGTAAAGTTCGTAACTTGATTTTTGAGTCTTGTGAAACTAATGGGCACAGACGGTAAACCTGGCTATGCGGCGGAGTCGCCGTATCATTATTTCTGATGCGACGGCTGCGCTTGGAGGATATACAGTAATCACACTAACGGAAATTTCATAGAATGTCTTTGGGCCAGAAATGTCACCTCGTTTGGTCCCCGTGTTAATGTTGTGAGTGCCAACGCAAAATGTCCAGGAGGCGGTATAAAAACCCTGACAAGTTTGCAGCAGCGCTTAAGCTGCGCTGCCAAGTCTGAACAAACGACTTGAAAGATATTCTCGGGCGCAACGAGACTCGCAACAAGACCCGCCCTTTCCATTCTCCCGACTCGCGACCGCGGGCCAGCCAATCGGGTGGGGAAGCCGCGCCAGGGGCTTCCAATCAGCTATTGGGCTCGTGACAGCGGCTGCCCGGTGGGGCGCATGCGCAGTACGCACGCTGCTGGAACAGGGAAGATGGCAGCCTCCTGATCGCGGAGGGGAAGCGCAGCGTCGACGAACCGGGAAACAGAACAAGCGCCGCTTGTGTCGCAGGGAGGTGGGGTGCGGCGACGGAGACGAGTCACGTCTGCTATCGAGGTAAAAGTGCGAGCGCGATTTAATGCTGGGGGTGTGTCCACGGCGGGCATCGCAGCCCTCGACTGCGCCTTCCTCATCCGCGCTCTTTCAGGCTTGACCATCCTATAACGACACAGTGTGTGCGTGTGTGTCGCGCTCGTTCAGGCACTGCAGCCGTGGCGCAGCGTTGTGTGTGCAGGCCTTATTAGCAGGAGTGTGATGCGCACACACTTTGACACAGCGTGCAGGCCCTCGCACACACAGCTCGCAGATCTGAGGACACAGGGCCTCTAGTCACGTGCTGGACAGGCTGCTGTGTGTGTGACAGACGGGTGGGCGTCCGCACAAACACTCCCAGGGACCCTGAAGGCACACACATCTCCGCCTGCCTGCATGGCTGTCCCTCCGCTACTGTCTCGCTGTCTCTCTTTCATTCTCTCCTTCTTGTCCACTTTCTCTTCTTCCTGTCTGTCTCTCTATTTTTGCCTTTAGTATTCATTCTTTCTCTGTCTCTCTTAGGTTCTCCCAGTTTCGCTTTCGCTGTCTGTCTGTCCCATCACAGGTGGTGTGATGGCTTCGTCTCCCTTGCAAAAGTGAGCCACGCGTTGGTTCATACGCACAGGTGTCCGTCCATTAGGATCAAGACCCCACTTATCTCCACCCACTTCCAGAAACGTCTTTAAGGACGCACAAATCCTCCGTCATGTCTCTGTGCCCCTCTAAAGTTTCTGCATCGCTGCCAACTTGTATCTTCTGATAGAGTTCTTGTTTTTTTGTCCTTAGTGTTTTGCTATAAATAACAATGTCTTTACATTTAAATGTTGTATAACCACTTTGGCAGGAAAATGATGGCCAAAAAAGATGACACACAAATTTGGTGGACATGTGGCCAAAGCTTTCCCCTGTGTCACTTTTACCACCGTTTTCCTGTTTCCCATTCAATAAAATCATTTAAAATCCTCATAAAGTTTATTCCCTAGTTGTTCTGTAATAACTTTGGATACTGATGCAATAAATAGAATAGAATAGTTGCATTTGTTAAACCAAGAAAATAAAAGTTAATTTTCTTCACAAACTCCTATCCAGTCCTAAGTGCTGAGCGTTTCATCCCAGTAAAGGTAACGGTACACCACCGTCTTACAGGAGCAACAAAAGCACACAAACAACCAGAACAAGATGTAAACACTGAGGAAGTGAGTTGAGGAAGATGGTCTCACACTCCTTTCTGTCTTTTTAACTGGTGTCTGTGGCTGTAAAGGTTGCCTTTGGTGCTTGTCAGACAGGAATTTTAGAAAATAAAATGTGAAGAAAATAGGCACATTTTGGGGGGGTAAAAAAATATTTGTTGTAGAAAATGTGGTGACTTGAAGAGCAGTCATGAATAATGTTATAAATTAGCATGCTGTATTTAGTAACTGTTTGGCGGTGCCCATTCAGCAATGAGATTCTTTTGTGAAGCCGTACAAGAGTAACCAGTGGTTAAACAGTCACCGATATGTTGCTTGCTCACCGTTGATCAGCTGAGCGAGGGTCTGGCACTCTGAAACACTTATTCCGCAGATGGTGCCTTAACATGTTTCACGTGACTTTTTTACGGTAATGCTGTTCCCAGTGGCTGACTGCAGAGCTTCCGGAAGACCTTGCAGCTCATATTTCCTTTCAGCGCCAGGAAGGCTTTTAAGCTGATTGATTGGTGATGAACTCCAGGGAGGGCAGTCATATTATGAGCTTCTTCAGAAAAAGCAGATCTCTTATATTCTCTCTGCTGAGGTCTAGTGAGACCTTTTTGTCCATGTTGTCCTTTTGACCATGCTTATGCTTCCCTGGCCCTGGCGACTTGTGTCATGGCTGTGTAACTTAGCTGTGCTGTATGGCCATTTGCTGACTTAGCATTTTGGCCTTTGAGGGAAAGGAGGGGAACTTGGTTAATTCCAAAATTTTTCACTGTTGAGCTTATTTGTGCTTGCTGCTGCACAAGATGATGTCTTTGTGTGTTCAACAAATTGGTCTGCATGTGTAAGAGAGCGAAAGTAGCTTATAAACTGTGGATACCATGGAAAACATGATTTGGTTTTGTTGTCTGTAATGTACAATTTTTTTCCCCGAAAAGTGATCTAGATGTCATTGTACACTATCTCTACTTATTCTTGTAATAGGTGTTTTTTCTACAGTGTTTTTTTTATCACTCTCATTTGTATGACTGGATCATTTCCTGCAGTGATTTGCTTGAGGATCCTGCAAAAGAACCCCCCCCCCCATGTAAAGCTGAAACCTGCAAAGCACCCAGGAAATCACAGACAATCAACAGTATTCTGCTATTTTGTCATTTTGCTGGTTATCATGCGTTTTATTAAGATTGCGGAGGATGACTCGGGGTTCATACAAGGACTGGTGGCTCTGAACCCAAACACGCAGCGTGCACATCTCGCTGTGTCACACCGTCCCTTTGAAGCCAGTCTTCACACAGATCCTTGTACATTCTTGAGACATCATACATTTGCATGAGGAATGGTGTCTGATGGTTCCTTCTTGAGCCTAATAATGTGCTCATTAATACTCCATTCCAGTACAGATGTACCAGTCTGCTCCAGACTGCGCTTTATTTCTAAAATAACGCAGCACACATGAGGAATATAACACGGAGGATGCTGCTTCAGACACAGTCAACAAGCAGGAACAACAGAGTGGTAGGAAAACCATATGGTACCACATTTTGAGCAAAATCCAATGAATAATACATGCAAGCGGCGTAGTACAGCTACCCACAGGAATGAACGTATCTAACTAATACGGGCATAGCGGAGCATATAGCATTAATTTTAAACATAGACATGTATGGTTGGTGATAGCTAAGGCCTGAGCTTGTTTCTGTTGTGTATTCTACATGTATATGCAGCCCTCTATCAGTGTACAGCTGTTCCTTGTTGTTCAGATGTAATCCTTTTCTGAAAATATGTCAGATAGCAGGTTTTTGGACAGTGGGACCGGACCTTATATTCCATTATTTTCAATGTGAAAAATAACACTGGGCAATATTTATTTTTTTATTTTTTGTCATCCCAAGGGTGAAAATACATGAATTCTTACATTTTGTGTGTCAAGTCCAAATAAGTTTTTAGAATTTTATTTAGCTATAACTTTTTTGTTACCTGAGATAAGCAAAACACTATTAAAATAATTCAGCATTAAATTTGAGAGAAGCGTGACACACACCAGCCATTTACAATGTGGTGTCTTACAGCAGACATGTTTAAAGAATTAATGTCATAGCGCTTAGTATTTGAAAAATAAATATTAATATTTTATGACACTAAATGTTGAAAATATGAGGGTGGTGTCACCTGTTAGAAATAGTCTGACGTCATATTTGGATGCAGCATTATAAAATGCGCTCAGAATACCAATGAAAAAATTGTTGTTGACCAGTGTAATGATGCTTTCCCAGCAGTTCTCAAGTTCACCAGTGATTTTCCCCACATATGACTAAAACACTTCATTTCAGTATGGATTTCTCTGCAAGCTTTATTAGAAGTCATTCTTCACACATTTTAATCAGCACAAATATGAGACCCAATCCTTTCAAGAGAACAGCTGAGGTACGTCTGCAGCACGCTTTTGTTACCTTTCCTGACTGCTTCTGACCGTGGTAAAAAATCTCAGGGGAGTTTTGTGCAGAAAACTCCAGGGCCAGAGTTACTGCACCCAGGGATTCATTTGTACTTTTAAGTTGACCAACGATATGAACCGAAGCTGGGATCCACTGAGCACATTGCATTTATTGCGAACATCTATAACTGTGCACTCTTGCAGATGTGTATGCTCCGTGGTACTATTACATATCACGTTTCCTTACTTTTGCATTGTGATTGTCATAGGAATTGGGCCTTAGCACAACATGAAGCATTATGTTATAGTATCACCTTGAACATTGTGTTTAAACAAGAAGGGTAAGTTACATTGTATTTTGAATGTGCATATGAACAAGTGTGTTTGACACAGAGCTTGTAAACATGTGCACACTGCCCCCCCCCCCCCCCCCCCCCCCCATTATGTCACTGTTTTTACTCTGTATTCTGTTTACTTGACTCCTCTCTACTTATGTTCTGGTTATTTCTTGCTTATTAGTGACACCGTGCATGTACTGCTTTGTCTCTTCAGGTCTGGTCGGAAGATGAATATCCTCAAAGACAACAAAGACTTGGCCTGTTTCTATACTACTAAACACTCATGGAGGGGAAAGTAAGTTTCCTGCCCTTTTGTACCACTGTATGTTGAATGTCAGCCTGTAAATACTAATGCTGTGCTTTGTGCGTTTGCTGCAGTTCACCTTGTTGCCTAGGACCTAGAGTACAATATATAATATAATTCTTTATAATGCAAAAGGTATGCTATAAAACCACTAAGGTTTCCAACATGTCCAGTTAGGAGAATCCAGGGGTACAAAGTTTCACACAGCTGAGATGATTGTTTTTGTTTTGATGTGAAGCCTGTTATTTATTAAGTCTATAGCTGTACATCGTATACTTTGAAAAACTTCTGTTTAATCTACACACATTTGACATTCTGGTTTTGTACTGTTTCAGAAGGTATGAACTCGCCATACGGTGCTGTGTCACAGTTGCTGTGTAAACGGTGTTTCTGCCTGGGTGTCTTCCAGGCAGGTGCTCTTTTGGTCACCATTAGCTCATCTGTGTGAGTAGCGTTTAATGAAAAGGAAAAGTCTTTGTGTGATGTGTGCGTCTGCACGGGAGGTTGTGCT
This sequence comes from Heterotis niloticus, assembly GCA_018136845.1. Lineage (NCBI taxonomy): Eukaryota > Metazoa > Chordata > Actinopteri > Osteoglossiformes > Osteoglossidae > Heterotis > Heterotis niloticus. The sequence continues at coordinate 230,820 of CM030894.1, forward strand.
CACAGCAAGTAAACCGCATGGAAAAGTAACCAAACTTTTTCTAAATCCCCCGTTTACGTGAGCTCATTTCCCACATCTTGTTGTGTCAGTGTTACTGACACGGTGTCAGCTCACTGTTGTTCACAGCCAGAATAAGAGAGAAAGGCAGTGCTGCTGGAGCTGCTTTAATGACGTGCATTTATTTGAAAATAACACGTGAAGCAGTCAGATGTGAAATATCTGTAATATTTCAGTTATGAACATGGTACAGTAGAGATGCAAAGCACTGGGTTGTGCAGCTGCTGAACAGCAAAAACATGACAGTGTGGTGATGTGATGAAGCATTTGGGATCCTGGATGCTCTGGGCTTCCTTAATTTAAATCTCTTAGCCGTTCACTTCTTTCTTTTATGTTTTTATTTGAACTATTTTTCTCAGTTTACCTTTATTGTCAAGACTGCTGAAGTTAAACCTGTGGAAAGCGTTACTTCCTTAGAATTCTATAGCCATGTTTTACTCATGTCACATAATTAATCAGATGAATTGCTGTTTTTTGTTCACCGTCTTAATCCACTCAGTTTTATTGGACATGACAGAGTTTGACATTGGTGCCAGTGAGGTGTTTTGTTCACCCGTGTGTGTTTGCAGCCTCTCTGATTTGGACCCTGCTGAGTCTTATTGTCAGAGTCACATTGACCTGTGCTGGGAAAACGGTTTGAGATCATTATTAATGGTCAAGACCTTAAGGGCCACGTCCATTTGTACATGCAAGGAGTTCTTGTTCAGACACATTTGTCACACAAAACAACTTGACAGCTGCAGGTAACCATAAAATAGGTAAGTTTGAAGCAAGCCCAATAAATACAATGGACGAAAAGGCACAGGTGTGTTTATGAGCATATCTAGACAAGGTGGAAAAAAACAGCAGGATTCAAACATAAGTGAATAGGTAGTTTATGTACTCTCTGGCATTCTGTTGCCAGCAGAGCAGTGTTAATGTCCGATCAGGTGCAGGTACAGGGTATGATGTGTGCTTTGGAGCTGCTCAAGGGGGGAAAAAGCTTTTTGTGAGCCTGTTGTTCGGGTCCTGATGGTCTTGTGTGGCTTTAGAGGGGCAAAGCTTGGAACATATGATGGCCAGGGTGGGAAGGGTCTGTGGGGGTCTTGCCTGCATGCTTCCTGGTCCTAGAAATGTGGAGGTCCTTGAGTTTGGGCAGCTTATAACCAAGGAGCCCCTTTGCTGGCCTGGTTAAACTTTCCTCAGCCAAAATCTTTGTCCTGGGATAACTAGACTGTTAGTTAAACAATTTTATAGGGATTTTACCTATTTACACAGCTAGATGTTCCTACTGGAGTGAGATTACGTGTCTGTAAATGTGGTTCTTAGTAGAATGATGTTGGCACATACAGGATTTTCTGTCCTAAAAGAATCAGGAACCTGGCAATATATTGTAAAGGATCAGCGGCCTGTGTGCGGATATAATGACTCCTTCGACATCATCTAAAGCTCTGCTTCTCTTTACTGTCCTTCAGTTTATTATTGTCCTGTTGGCCCTTAATCACAGTCCATAAGGGACATGTCTATAACTACCATGCACAGCATCTCCAGTCCACTCCCACCGGCTGGATCCAAGCACCAGTTGATCTGGATCCACTATGCGGTTGGTATGGCTGGAAAACCTGCCGAACAACTGATTTGCTGTGGCCATGGTTCAGCAGATATATCACCATGATCTGATGCAGCTTTGTAACTGTGTTCACGCTTTCAACTGCAAGAAAGATAAATTCATTGAAACGTCTTAAGCAACTTCCCGTGTCACTCACCTACACACCATTTCTTACCAGAACTTTGCCCAAAACCCCAAGAGCAAAACTACTAAGATTTTGACAGGTTGTTCTGTACTTGTCCTTCAACACCTTTTCAGCAATGTTTCTCCATCTGTCTAGAGAAACCTTTTGTTGATACAGCAAGCTTAGTACCAACAATGCCAAATGGAAAGAAGTGATGAACAGCAAGGACTGTTATCCTGGTGACTTGCTGAGAGATTTGACACCTCTGAAATAAAAGCATGGTTGGTTTTTAAAAGGAGTCTGCGGCAGAAGTTTCTAGATTCTAAACTACTTATTTTTGTGATAGTTTTCTCAAAGAAGTTGAGGAGCTCATCATCATAATATTGTGAAAAGATTCTGAGAATTAGGAGACATCTCAGTGCATAAAGGGAAAGGTTGGAAATGGCTGTTGAATGCGCGTGATCTTCGAGCCCTGAGGTGGCACTGCCTAAGAAACCGTCATGCTACTGTGACAAATATAGCCACCCGGTCTCGGGGAGTACTTCGGAAAACCATTGTCGCTTAACACAGTCCGTCGCTGCATCCAGAAATGCAACTTGAAACTGTATTACGCAAGGAGGAAGCCATACATCAACTCTACGCAGAAACGCCGGAGAGTTGTCTGGGCCCGAGCTCATCTCACATGGACCGAAAGACCGTGGAACCACGATGAGTCCACATTTCAGCTTGTTTTCGGAAAAATCGGGCATCGAGGTCTCTGTGCCAAAGATGAGATGCAACTCTGGACGGAAATAAATCCTGTGACGTTGCATAAGCTTATCGAAACGATGCCACGGCAAATGCGTACCGTAATCAAAGCTAAAGGCGGTCCAACGTAATGTTAGAGTATATGACTTTTTGGCCAGGCAGTGTAATATATAATAATGTAGTTGTTATAACAAACCTAATGTACATATACATTTTTTTGACTGTTTCTTTTTTTCTTGCCATCAGTTGAATATGCTGGTGCCAAGGAAAATGAGATGTATGGCCTGAATGAACATGAACAATATTAGCATCACTTTTGTTTGGGCAGAAATTATTCCTGAACAACATTCTATAACTTGCTCAATTGCTTCTTGAACATCTTCCATAAACAAGGACTCTATCTGCTCTCTTGGGTATTTTTAACACTCTTGGCTCATGTTAGAATGTGGCGTGGCGGAAAAGATATGGGAGTAGTCAGCCGATGGACATGACATGTTTATTGTTTCACTTTCTGCTAAATTTCTTACTAAAATATAGTAAATTCACATTTTTTTCCTGAAAATCTGAAGAAATTGCTTTTTCGTTGGTGGTATTAAAGGGAAAAATAATGTGTTCTTGAATTGCTGTTTCAGTTCTTGAATGACTGTGATGACCTCCTGGTGCATTTGTAGCTGTTTTGTCCATCTCTCTGAAGCCTTTTAACATGTATTTATTTATTAGTATTTATTTATTTATGTATGTATTTATTTAAGAATTGCTGAAAGTAGCTGATCTTTTACACTCGATGACCTTTGTGAGGAGTGGGCCCCCGTAGCTCTTTATATTCTTCATTCTGCAGAGGAGTATCTCTGAGTCTGGACCCGCCGTGTCATTGCTGGTTCACGGCACCATTTAGCATGAGGACCGAGCAGGCAGGCGCACGACTGCGATGTGGTGCATGACCATGAGGAAATGCTTCTCTTGTAAGGCCACATGTGTTCATCAAGTCCATCTGACTTTTGAAAAAATCCATTAGAATATGTAATATTTTCATGCCCAGCATATATTGTGTACAGATTCTGCTAAATAATGCATGCATTTTGTAGAGCTCTTGAATGTTTCCCAGCACACGTCTGTGAATCAGAGCTTCCTCATTCATTTTGACTGTGGCCTTGTGGTTTGACACATACAGAAGAACTGTGGCTTTTCTTGCTGACTGTGAACAACCATTGTAGTAATATCAGTACCAGCTATAGAGGTGTTGATTTGCTTTTTATGTAGTAATACATTAGACAAAGAGTGCTTGTCAGACTGGTGCCAAATAACTGTTTCAGCAACGTTACTTGCACTTGAACCTGAATGTTGGTGCCCAAGTGGACTTCTGTTTTTGTACTCAACTTAAAGTGTTCTAATGCTTCACGTTACACTTGAAAAACCAAAAATTTGTCATCACAGTGAAATAATAATAATTTTTTAAAAAAGCTAATGTTTTGACGCTTTAATGTTGACATGAAGGAAGGACTTGGCCGTGTTCCATGCCTCGAGAGCCTCGGCGTGCTGGTAGTGACATGGCTGAAATCACAAGGGATCCTTTTGGAAAGGGAACTCAAACGTTAGACAGGTGGCCAAATGAGAATGAAGCGGTTTTAGGCCATCCGTTATTTGAAGCCTTTTAGCGTTTCATTTGCAGCCAATGGGACACAAGTGTTTGAAGGCACAGTGAGGGCTGATAGCAGCGATGCAGTCGACTTATGGTAAAAACTTCTGTAAAGGCTGCAGATGAGCTGTTCCAATAGCAGTATTGTTGCGGTGATGCTATATGATTATTTTCTGTTTAGGCAGCAGGTGACGTAGTGGTTAGAGCTGGATACACAGCACTCGGGTTTAAATCACACCTGCTGTTGTTCTCTAGTACCCTTAGTCAAAGTTCTGGCCATGAATCGATACGGTGAAAATCCTGTGCAACACGGGCAGCGTTGTGCTCCCACCCTGGTCTGAGCGCTGCCATGCTGTCAGTTACTCACAAAGCAGCTCGTTCTGCCAATGTATTTCTGCAAGTCTGAGCAAGAGAGTCACTGTTACTCTTTCCGTAACGCTTTGTCATCTGACATATGGCTTACGGTGGCTATGGGGCAAATTGTATACCACAACCTTCCTTCACATAGAACGAGAACCCTCTTTTCTGAACAATAATCTTACAACTTGGTACAGTCCCTTTTTTTTTCTTTCTTTTTTTTTTAACCTGTTAGACCATTTAGTAACAACTGAGATCATCATTCTGCGCAACAACAAACAGAAGTGAACAGACAGAAATGGGCACCATTGTGGGATCACAGAGAAAAACTTGCAGATTCTCAGGGTTACATAGCTCGCTGCTACTGGGGACACTTTAAAATAAAGAGTGATGAGGAGAACGTATATTGTTCCAAGTTATTTGTGAAAGAATTGACAGGACAACTAGCAGGTTGTAATAAACAAGTGCATGCATTTCACAGTGATGTTGCTGTACAAATACAAAACAAACCCAGAAATTACAAGAAAAGAAAACAAAGCTTAACATAACCAAATTAACCTTTTATATTGCACAGTTGAGTAACTTCAAAACCAAAAAAGAAAAAGATGCGGTTTTCCATAGCCTAAGTTAACTACACTGCTGTATCCCAGTATACAGTGCACAAGCAACCTCCAAACAAAGACTGAAAGTGTAAGGCAAAAGTTTTCTTTCTTTCTCAGTGGTTGTCCTTCACCCAGGAAGTCCGTTTACATTCTGGTAGAATCCCACCTCTTCTCATTGTCCAGTCAGAAGCAACTTGGAGGAAACAAAACATCCACCCCAGTTAACAGTCCCTCCCTTCTCCTCCCTTGGTGCTACCATGAGCACAGGTGTCACAATCATAAGAACGCTCGCTCCCGGGTCCCCCAGTCCTTGAAAAGTCTTGGTGTCCCTCAGCATCGACTTCTGCCTCATAATGCATCCATCCACTTGGGTCTCAACACTTCAAGCAGCTTTAATAACATACATATCCTTACAGTTAGGTAAATAAAGTATTAATCTGTCAATAAAATGAAGATTTAATGTCAAACCTTTGTTAGTAACACAACTAAGCACCTCTAACAATGTATTGTTCACATGCTTTACAGAGTGGTGGAGCTAATGATCTTGTGAACTTGATTTCTTTTTCTCAAAAACATTCATGAGCCAAGTTATCTAAGCATCTTTGTCCAGGGTGTGCTGTGTCTTGTTCCGTATGCTTGCTCCACAGACTCCATACCACCAAAAACCTGCATTAGACCAGCAGTCATTGATAGTTGTAGGGTTTAGTGATCAGTTTATTCATTAGTGAATGCCAGCAAAGCAAAAAAATAATTTTGTTGAAATAAAATGTTGATGTGTGTTTTTTTTCGTGTCATATTGAAGTATACTATTTTGGTTTTCTAATGAATCGTTGATGACTTTTTTTTGTCCCTGACCCAGTTATTTTTCCATAATAAATAGTGATAATTCAACCCCTTCTCATGAAGATTTTGTCTAACGTGGTCATTTCACAAAACACATTGGTCTGTTACGACAGAGGAAGGTAGGTCTTGATTTTTTTAGGTAGGAATCCTAAACTGTGTTTGTTGTTAAATTTGGTAAGCGGATTCTCAGGGCAACAGTCGGTGCCTGAAGCTTCACAGGGCATCTGCTAGGCAATGTGTCAGGTGCAGTCTGCTGTAATGACTTTTTTAAATAATTTTTTGCTAATAGAAAATAAGCACAGTCACTGTTTTTCAAACCCTTTTCATTCGATCTCTTGATTTCAATCTTGTGTAAATGTCATTAACTCTTTACAGTTTATGTGTGTAGAGCTTGTAAAGTGTGGCTGACAATTTAAAAATATTAAACAAAAAAAATCCTAGTAGGTAATTTTATTCTTAAAACATGTGATGTCTCTGTACCTCTGGTATTTCATAAATGGTTATCACTTGACTTTTTTACTCTTTCAGGTACAAAAGGGTTTTTTCTGTCGGAACACATGGCATAACCACTTATAATCCCACCACATTAGAAGTAACAAATCAGGTAAACAAGAATTTAGTTTGAATTAATTGTTTCTAATAATAATTTGCCTAATAAAGTCATTATTTTTCTGTACCGTTCTTGTGCGTCTGTTTATATTTATGAATGTGTGTTTGTGTATCTGTGTTGTGACAGTGGCTGTATGGGGACATCTGTGCGATTGCCCCTGTTGGGAAGGGCCAAGGTGCTGAGTTCAGCCTCACATTCCGCAAGGGCAGTGGCAAGAAGTCAGAGACGCTGAAGTTCTCCACGGAGCACCGAACGGAGTTGCTTACAGAAGCGCTGGTGAGAAGCCACCAGTGAGGGCCCCCACATCTGCAAGCTGTATTTCATACAGATGTGCTCAAGTGTTTAAAAAAAAAAAAAAAATTGGTGATATTTGGTGCAAAATTTTTCTTGTCTCTCTGACACTCTTTTTTGGTTTCTTCTTCAGAGATTTCGAACCGACTTCTCAGAAGGCAAGATCACTGGTCGTGTGAGTGTCTAGTGTGTAAAAGAATGATACCAGGGCTTGGTCATTTTCTTTAAAGTTAGTTAAAGTTCACTTTGAGGTAGTAGGCTCACTCACTTCATAAAATCTTTCAAGTTTGCTCTTTTTAGAGGTGAAAATGTGAGCTTTTTAACTCAATACAGTCAGTACTTGTAGATTGTTGATCCTTGAAGATCTGGCAATTTCTCCACTGACAATTCAGTCAATTTAGGAAAGACTCAAAATACATACATGTTATGTATTCATACTTCATGCTTGGTCCTTCCATTATGAATGGTCAAGTTATTTAACATAAACATATTTATTTTTTTACATTTTCTGATTGTAGTGGAGCAGGTATGAACTGTGTTTGTCACCAAGCAGTGAGATGGTTATAAAATGCATCGAAGCAGAATGAGCATTGTTAGGGTTATCGATTTCAGCTCACCGCATTCACACTTTGCTATTTTTTTTACACCCCGCATCTGAAGTTTGTGCCAATAAGAATAGCAGCTGAAGACAATGAGGGGAGAGTTCAATGTGTATTATAGTCTACAGTTGGAAAAGATTATGATGGCATGTCCAGGTTCAGAAGTCTTATGGCCTGTGGATGGAAGCTCCTCCTGAGCCTCTCCGTTCTGGCCATAATACTTCTGTAGCGTTTGCCTGATTTCAGCAGGTCAAACAGATGATTGTTGGGTTGAGACGAGTCTCCGATGATCCTAGTCGCTCTGGTCCTGCATCTCCTGGTATAAATATCCTGCAGAGATGGCAGATCAGATCCGGTGCAGTGTTCCGCCGCCAAGATCACTCGCTGCAGTATTTTGATATCCCGAGCACAGCTATTCCCAAACCAGAAGGGGATGTTCTGAGTCAGGACCCTTCGTATAGCACCAGAGTAGAAAGTCTTTAGGATCACCGGAGAGACCCAAAGCTTCCTCAACTACCTGAGATGGTAAAGACACTGCCTTGCTTTATTGGCCTGAGCTTGAATGTGTACAGTCAATGTCAAATCCTCAGTGACATGAGCGTAGATGTTGAAGCTGCTCCCCCGCTCCCTCTGCGGTCCCATTGATTTAAGAGTGTAGGACCGCTGCTGTCATCTACCAAAGTCCACCGCCATCTCTTTAGTTTTGCTGACATTCAGTTGGAGGCAGTTCTCCTGACCCCATGATGCTAAGTTCACCTCCTCTAGGTATACTGTCTCGTTGTTGGAGATGAGGCCCAGCACCACCGTGTCTTCAGCAAATTTGATGATGGAGTTGGAGGCATCTTGTGTACAGTCATTAGTGTGGAGGGCATAGAGCAGAGGGGCTAAGTACACAACCTTGTGGAGCTCTGTGTGAAGTGATGATGCTGGAGTGCAACTACCAGCTCTACACCACCTGTGATCTACCTATTGAGACAACTGAGAACCCAGGCACACAGGCGGCTGTTCAATCCCAGGTCTCTCAGCTTGGTAGACAGTCTGTGAGGACAATGGTGTTGAAAAGCTGAACTGCAGTCAATAAACAACAATCTCACATAGTTCCCCGTTCCCTATATCCATGACTGAGGGTGGTGTGCAAGACGTGGAAGTGGCATCATCCGTGGATCTATTGGGGCGATAAGCAAACTGAAGTGGGTCTACAAAGTTGGAGATGGATACTGCCGTCGCGGCTTTAACAAGTCTCTCGAAAAACCTTCATGACTTCTGAGTTCAGTCAACAGGCGGAAGTCATTAGACCTGAGGGCTTATTGTTCTTTAGTGTCGGGACAATAGTGGGGTCTTTTAAAACACGAGAAACCACAGACTGAGCCAGAGAGTCATTAAAGATGGTGGTGAATAATCCGGTCAGCTGATCGGCGCAGCAGGTGCCCGGAGATGCCATCCGTGGGCTAGAGACTCCAGGTTACTCTGTCTTCGCATCTGCACTTTGAACTGTTGCCTCTTTTATGACGCTTTGACTCCAGCGCTACAACTGCTACAAGCACCATTGGAGCGACTCTCGGAAGTCAGCGGTTCTTGAAGTTACCCCGGGGGGAATTGACCAGATTGACCCCCACAGCAACCGCGTGCTCTGCTCCTATGATTACCGTTCTGTGGAGGGCTTTGTCGAGGTTTCCGACTACCAGGGCGGGTTCTGCATTGTCTACGGGGGCTTCGGCCGGCTGGTATGTACATCTCAACAGCCAGCGTTTTCTGAAAGGGACCGAGTTTATACGGTTTCCTCCTGGTATAAATTGCTGTCACCTAAAATGATGTCTGGCCTGCTGTCCTTCGCCCCCTTTCCAGCACCTCTTTGCCTCAGAACACAGAGATGAGATCATCCGTAGTGCCGTGGAGCATGCTGGGAACTTCATTGGCATCACACTGCGACTGCGCAAGGAGGCACTGAACTTCGAGGGCTACCTGACTGAGCGGCTGGGCAAGTACGGCTCTGACGACTGCATCACCTCGCTGGCCGAGTTTGTGGTGCAGAAGGTCTCTCCGCGGCACAAGGTGAGCGCGCTGACCTTTCACACCCTGAAGAGTCTCAACATTCCTCTCTTCCACATTCCACTCTGCCTGCCATTCAGTTTCTCCCAAATGTGCACATTTTAATGCATACAAAATTATCTTCTGCAGCACTCTTTTGCAATAGTTTTTTTCCATTTAGTTTTATTCTTTCTCCAAAAAATACCCAGATTGGCCTTGCCTAACATACTTGTGTTATGTTGTGCATGCAGAGTTTTCAAGCTCCTTTTATCCAGTAAATTGTTGTATGACCCCTGAATCATTCATGACTGAGTTATTATTGCCAATGTTTCACAATATGCAAACATTTTTTGTGCCTTCGTTTTTATTAACAGATGATGAAACGGAGTCCCCGCTAACGTTTTTACTCATGGTGCTCTGCTGTCATTGGGGCTCAACATCTTTAAAATCATCAGTTAAAACAAACTTTACAAAACAGCAAATTATTGTTTGTTGTCGTACTGTCTTACCTGTGTTTATGTGTGAATTTGTATTATTACATTGTGAGACCTGTTTACTGTGTGATGTGACACTAGGCTGATTCATGTTATTCCAGAACCTGTAAAAAGCATTTTTTGATTTTTACTGTAAATGTGAGCAGTGAAATGACTATAAACATATGCAGATATAAACAGCTGTTTATTATTTATACATTGTGTCAGTTACTAAATGTGGTGTATTTGTGTCCTTTGGTTAAGCACAAGTTCTTCAAAGTATGAGACCACTTGCCTGTGGCCTCACTGTGTGGTGCTGTTCCCAGCAGGAGCCAGTGAAGAGAATCCTGGCCCTCACAGAAACATGCCTGGTGGAGAGGGATCCTGCATCCTACAACATAGTCACTGTCAAGCCCTTTGGCGAGGTATGTGTTTTGGGAACCTTTGGCCAGGCTGCCAAGTCAGAAATAGCAGCTTCTCACCAGGCCCTAGTTTGGCTGCAGCTGTACTGTCGAACTGCCCCATGACCCCCCCCCCCTGCAATTTCACTTTTGTTCTGAGTACATAAGGATGTGCTAGGCAGTTCTGATACACTCCCTCTGGCATCACACAAACACGCTGCAACTAACTGTTACCCTTGCTGAAAGCGATAACTCTGTTCCGTGTATGTGCTGAGGCGTCATCCTCATTACTGCTTTATAAACAGGCAGAAGTTGTTCTTCCGCTCCTGTGTTAAAATGTTGAATGTTCTATATTCAACATTACTTTGTTATTCAACATACTTTGTTTGTGATGGATGGATGTGGCAAACTTGTTAAATAGATAATGGTATTGAATCAGAGTCCAGAGTCAGTCACCATTAGTCAGCCTTTCACAGTCCACTGGAAGCACATATCCTCATCCCAAAGGGTGTTGTGTAATGCAGTTGAAAATTGCTAAGGGTTCATGTGTCAGCTCGGCCTTGACAGCTTTTGAAACTGTCCCAACGACCATCTTTTATGTGACTGCGGAATAAATTTGTTTGCTGCGAATTATCTTGTCCTTTTCTCTCTTTGTGGTCTTTGTCTTGCTGAAGGTGTTTGCACTTGTCTGTGACTCGGAGAACCCTCAGATGTTTACAGTGGAGTTCATCCGGGGCCAGATTCGAAAGTATGCATCAACAGAAAGGTACTGTAAGGGTGACCGGAGTCTTGTGAGTTTGTCCTGCAAGTTACTTGCAGGTATTTTCCCCCTTTCCACTTTATGCAGCTTTTTCCATGAATTTGATTAGAAATGTTTATCAGTTCCAGCAGTATATGGAGCCTGAGAGAGAGAAGGTGACACCTGTGCTATTTTTGTGCATGTCCTACGTGTGAAGGATAATGTAATAATTCATAGAAGTTCCACCTTCACAGTCAGTAACTGGTTACACCATCTTTAGCTGCAGTGACTGCAACTACCTGCAGCTGTTGTCCTGTGGCGGAAGGACCAGCTTTGGCCCAGTCCTCCAGGCAGAAGTACTGTAACTCAGTACCATTAGTGGGCTTTCCAGTGTGGTCCTTGGGTATGTTGTGAGTGAAGTCACACCCATCTTTTGGTGGCTGTGTACTCCCACAGGGATGCGCTCATGGCCAGCCTTTTGGACGGTGTGCGGGCCTCAGGGAACCGGGACGTGTGTGTGAAGATGATGCCCACACAGAGGGGCCAACGCTGGGGGCTGCTCAGCACGCCTGTGGATGAGGAGGTGGAGAGTCTGCACCTCAAGTTTCTTGCAGCGCCTCCAAGTATGTCACCCCCACCTGCACTTTGTACAGCTGTTATTCTCTTCAGTTTAACGGCCATGTGCTTTTCCTCTGGGAGTTTTATGTCTATTTGAAGTGAATTGGAATGGTTAAGTATTTTGTCTTAAGATTGCTTTTTAAATTAATTTTCAGATTTTTTTTTGATTCCTTAGTCTTGTCTGATACAGAATCCTTTTTTGGAAGCAGTTGCTCCTCTTTTGATTGACATACTCTATACTGGAATTAAACAGTCATCAGCATGACCTTGTAAAATGAACAAAGCTGATTTGTGTTTTCAATGGATTTTTGTATTCTTTCTTAGATGGTAACTTTGGGGATGCTGTGTTCAGATTCAATGCCAACATCTCCTACAGTGGAGTACTGCACGCTGTCACACAGGACGTGAGTGCTGTCATTCATCCCGACTGCTCTGCAGTGTGTACACACACGTGTCCTTCTGCACAATGCTAATGAGAATTTTCTCTGCTTCTTCACTTCTGCTGCTGGGCCCAGGGCCTGTTCTCAGAGAACAAGGAGAAGCTGATCAACAATGCTATTCTGGCACTGCTCTCCCAGGAAGTTGAGCTACCGAGTACCAATGCAGAGCTGGAGAGCCACTTCCAGGCCCTCCGCAGGCTGGTGGCCTCCAAAGCGGGCTTTCAGGCCTTCACCCAGCTGCCTAAGTAGGTCCCGCGCCTCTTCCTTCGTTTCCTCTCTCTCGAGCCTCCACCTTTCCTTTCTGCCCTTTTTTTGGTGTTCCTTTTTGGCTGACTGGCCTTTGTTCTTCTCTTGCGTGAGCCCATGGTGGTGACTGCCATTTAATGCAAACGTACTCTGTAATTCTAAGGTCTCCTCCGGTGGCTGGAGATCCACTTGGAATGTAAATATGACAACATGTCTTGCCCATGATTCCATCCATCCATGTGTTTACCTTTCATTTTTGGCTTTTTCCCCTGAAAGTTTCCCATCTATATCGGCAGTGGCTTAAGTAATATTTAAAGTGTTTTATCAAGTCATTTCAATAATGAAGCTTTTTTTAGTCAGAAGTTGCAATAACGTATATTAATCTACTGTTTCATGGCAATGATTTGGTCAACCGTGCTGTAACGGCTCATTTTGCCTAAGTTGTCCCTATACCTAATTTGTCCCTTTCTACTAAGCCTTTTTCTAGTTACAGTGAGATTTTGCAACGTTTGTAACATTTGTGTCTTTGTGTGCGCATGAATTCAGATTCCGAGAGAAACTGGGGGTGAAGACGGTCAAAGCTCTGAAGAGGAACAACAATGGTGTTACTCATGCTGCCATCGACATGCTCTGTGCTCTTATGTGTGTAAGTCGAAGCCCAGCATGTGACTGGAGATAAATTGTCAACTGATGAGCTCAGCAGTGGAGATGGGGTTGAAATCACCTGTAAATTATTTGTTAGTGTGGTAGACCGTATAATTGAGAGTTCACTGTAATATCTGCATTTGTGACTTAGTACACTGCCCGACCAAAAAAAGTGACACACACACCATATTTTGTTGGACTGCCTTTAGCTTTGATTACGGCATGCATTCGCGGTGGCATCGTTTCGATAAGCTCATTGATGATGGGAGAGTCGGACCGCTGCGTCAAGTCTCCTCCAGCACATCCCAAAGATTCTCAAGGGGGTTAAGGTCTGGACTCTGTGGTGGCCAATCCATGTGTGAAAATGATGTCTCTCTCATGCTCCCTGAACCACTCTTTCACAATTTGAGCCTGATGAATCCTGGCACTGTCATCTTGGAATATGCCCGTGCCATCAGGGAAGAAAAAAAATGGAAAAACCCGGTGATTCAGTATATTCAGGTAGTCAGATGACCTCATTTTTTGGGTACATAAACGTTGCTGAACCTAGACCTGACCAACTGAAGAAACCCCACAACATAACACTAAAAGTTAAATCCAGGTGGTAACTTTTTTTTTTTTTTTTTTTTTTTGGCCAGCCAGTCATGTGATTGACATATTGAAGAGACTGTGATCAGTGTGACATTTGGTGATCACAGTATTAATGTGATGATGATAACTGTAGTAAAGCTTAATTGTCATAATGTGACAATGAGGCTAATGCAGTTGTGATGAGTAGGGAGTGATGGCCATGAGATTGCATGATGTGCTTTCACACATGCACAGTGAATGCAAACTGAGTCCTTCAGCTGTTTCATATGGTGACTGTGCCAAAGAAAATGGTGAACTTGATTTGCATTCTTAAAAAGAAGAAACAACCAATGCTTTTGCCTTGAAGGCACTTGTGATGGGTTTCGCGGACAGTCATGTCTGGTACAGGACCTGAAATGGCCTGAATATAGTGTAAAAAGACATCACAAAATAGCACAAATTATTGCAAGGATGATGATGAGGTGAATAAAAGTGAACTGTCATTCCAGCCCATGCACGATGACTATGACTTGCGACAGGAGCAGCTGAACAAGGCATCACTTCTGTCTTCCAAGAAGTTCCTGGAGAACCTCTTAGAAAAGTTCATCAGCAACGTGGTGAGTTCTGATACCAGCTCCAGTGGCCACTGAATGACCACTGGGAGAAGGTTGCTGCTATATCTCCATGCTAATACTGGTTTCTTCCTTTAGTGATGGCATTGAAATTTTGTCAAACATACTACTTTCTGGCTACTTGGTTGTATGCCTTCTAATACAGCCCATTGTGAAACACACATAACAGCAGCTGTCATTTGCTATTCTTTCTCTTCAAAGAAATTGTAATAATGTTAACAACTTAGCTATACAGCAAGGGTTCTTAACCCATGGAGTGTCCCTTCTCAGGAGAGGTGTATAAAGTGTGATGTGCCTCTCAGATAATATTTTCCAGTTTCTTTCTCACTGAAAAAAAATATTTAATCCAAAATTATTTACCTTTTAGTTAAATTTCCTAGTTTATTCATTTTTCATTACCCTTCTCTTTGCTAAAATTTCTCTTTTGCAGAGTAAAAGTGACCTGCATTTCTGCTTTCTACCACTACTTGCAACAGGAACACACAGACACAATATACTCTTGTTTCTTGATTCATGGACTTCATTTCATTCAGTATATTTTAAGGGTTTAAGTTAGAGATACACAGTGATACCAGAATCATATCGATATTAGGCAATAATTGTTTAAATTCATTTTTCTTTTGGCATTGGACCAGTGCTTAGATTTGACCAGTCATTTGAACTGATATTTGACATTACAATCATTGTGTTACAGAAGAGCAAAATGTTTAGGAGAGGCTTTGGAATAGAGAGATGCTCTTGTTTTTCAAGATGATCTTTACTACTGTTGTCATTACATTAATACTGTGATCATCATCACATGACCCTCATGCCAAGAAGTAGAAGGATGGTCCTCTAGAAAAAGGTTACGTTATTATTTAGTGGTAATATTTCTTCCTTGTTGCACTTTTTTACCCCTTTTTAATTTTCAGTATTTTAATTGTTAGATTTTTTTCCATCAAAATGAGAGCTAAAAGTGTTGTGCGGAATTTAAGGCTACAGCCTGCAATCCCATTCCCAATTGAAGGATCAGGTGGCCAAAGGTGGAGCAGCAGATACTGCAGTTTAAATAATTGTACTTGGTCTGCAAAACTGAGATGTTGCATAAATAAATGTTTCATTTGTATGTTTCATCCAGGCAGATCTAGCCCTGTTTTTCCTCTGTATTTTATAAACATCTGTATCGACATCAGATATCGGCATTGACACAGAATTCTGATATCGTGCATCTCTATTTCAGTGTCTGCATCTAAGGTACCTGTGGAGACTTGGAGTTCATTGTAGTCATTTTTTTCCTCAAATCTCACGTTGTCTTCCTGCTTCTTTGCAACAGGAACACGGCACCGGTGCCCTGGTCATCAGCTCGCTGCTGGACTTCCTCACCTTTGCCCTTTGCGCCCCTTACAGTGAAACTAGCGAAGGCCAGCAGTTTGACATGTTGCTCGAGATGGTGGCTTCCAACGGCCGGACCCTTTTCAAACTCTTCCAGGTGTGAGCAAGAGAAACTACTTTGTCATGGTAGTGTAATGAGCCAGAGATGGCGGCAAAGTTGATATGGGTAAACACTGCGAAATGTGGAAAGGTTTTGGAAACCAGTGTAACCTACTGCCTTGTTCTTCAACTAATGTTACTGTGCGGCTATTGCTTAGCAGTTGCTCTTTCAGTGCAGCTTGTTTTTTAAGGTTAGTTGCATTCAGCACTGAATTAGATAGTGTGGACAGGTAAATGACATTAGGGTTGCCTTGAAGCTCCATCATAAAAATTTTGAAACATTCTAGATAGACTTTTCAGACCAGTTAATGTGCATAAGATGGAAAATAAATTTCTGTTGAATGGCTCAAAGTTGTATTTTTCCTTGTGTGTCTGTCCACAGCATCCATCCATGGCCGTAGTGAAGGGGGCAGGCCTGGTCATGAAAGCAATTATCGAGGTGACCATGCTGTGCTTTCTTGTGTATTGGCTGTCAGTGTTTTACAAACTGTTCCGTAGAAAGAGAAAAGATATTCTAGAGCCTGCTTAATCTGCAGGTACCCGTGCGTTTTGTTTTGAAAAGTTCTAATGAGATGGTTGCGTTGGATTTTTCCAGGAAGGGGACAAAGAGATTGCCACTAAAATGCAGGAGCTGGCCCTGAGTGAAGGGGCGCTTCCCAGACACCTGCACACCTCCATGTTTACTGTCAGCACCGATCAGAGGATGCTAACCAACAGGTTAGTGTACACAAGCAGAGTCAGACAAGTCTTCCTCACATTGTCGTGCTGCAATAACAATCTACTAGATGTCCAGTGGAGGTTAGCAGAAGGCATAGTTCTCCTGTCATCGTGAAATTGGACATTTTTTGTCTCCCATGCTATATACAACGTTGTCAGCTCACCAGAAAGTTTACACCCTACAGTTTTCTTTTATATTGTGTTTAAACCATTTTTTTGTAATATTTTTGTGACGGTCCATCAATCCATAAAATTGAAGCTTGCTAAATTGAGGTTAGACTGTAGTTTAACACCGTACACTGCTTTGGAGAAAAGGTGTATTCTTCTTCCTCCCATATGAATTAGTCAGAATTGAGAGACTTGCTGTAAATGGACTCCAGAATGTTCTGGTCACTATGCCTTTCACAGGCAGCTGAGTCGGCACCTTGTGGGGCTGTGGACGGCCGAGAACCTGACGGCGATGAACCTTCTCAAGAGGATCCTGGTGAGGGAATTTGCTGAGAACATTGGTGGGAATGCATCCTCTATTGTAGCACATCCATGGCCTTCAAAGAAGAAAAGAGAAAATGAAAGGAAGAGTTGGAGAGTACAGAACTTAATTTACAGCTGCGTAACCAGATTTTCAGCTTTTAGGGAATTTATTAACATTCAGTTTCATTATAGTTCAGTGACTGAATGAGTCTGTCTCTATATGTTTCTTCATATAAATTTATTCTGGTTGGCCTGCATCCTGCAACATTGTACTGTTAAGGCTTAATGAAGAAATGTCTCTTTAGCCAGTGGGTCTGTTGGCATACCTGGACAGCGCTGAAGCGGTGCCTGAAAAAGACGTTGACAGGATGCATATCCGGGACAATGTCAAGATCGCCACGGTAACTTAGATGAGCAGTTTCGTTGGCCACTGTAGGACCATACTTGCTCTGACACATTGGCAAAAACTTTCTTCACCTTCCTGTTTTCCTCCATGATCATCTTCACTACTGATCCTCGCCATCTGCAGGACCAGCTTGGCCGCAACAAGGTGCCTGAGTGGCAGAGGCTCGCAGGCAAGGCAGCAAAGGAAGTAGAGAAATTTGCCAAAGAGAAAGCCGACCTGGTGCTGATGCACTGGCGGGATAAGATGGGCATCGCACAGAAGGAGGTGAGGCAACCCACACACATTCTCACCATGCTGCCACTTTGCTCTGATAATTGTGAGTAGTTCAAACTGTAACTCTTAAGTGTGAAAGGAAGTGACGAATAACTAACTTAACATTGTATGTTGGTTTCGCGAAAAGGATTACCGTATTTTCCGCACTATAAGGCGCACCTAAGAGCCTTAAATTTTCTCAAAAATCGGCCGTGCGCCTTATAATCCGGTGTGCCTTATGTGTGCACTGAGTTCCAAAATCTGTCAAAATGCTGTTGTGCGACTTTGATAAGCGCTCCGCTTGACTGACTGTCGGACCATTTCCCGCTGACACAGGGATGTAATACGTACACTGGCAGCGATAAACCAATCAGAGAACATTACGTAATACGTACAGTACGTACGTTGGCAGCGATAAACCCATCAGAGAACAGGACGTGATACGTACGCTTACCTCCGCCACGCCTCCGGTAGGTATACTACCGGTATGCTGCAAAACAACATTTGTTTGTCTAAGGACCTCCGAAAATGGCACCAGTGAAGAGACATGCTTACGAGGCACAATTCAAACTACAGGCTATCAGTTACGCGGTTGTTCATGGGAATAGAGCGGCTGCGAAAGAATTCAACATCAATGAATCTATGGTACGGAAGTGGAGGAAGCAAGAAAATGAACTGCGCCAAGTTAAGAAGACCAAACAGAGTTTCCGCGGGAACAAAGCGAGGTGGCCACGGTTAGAAGACCAACTTGAACAATGGATTATTGAACAAAGAACAGCCGGGAGAAGCGTCTCTACAGTCACCATTCGACTGAAGGCAACAACGATAGCACAAGACATGAAGATCGAAAACTTTCAAGGAGATCCATCTTGGTGCTTTCGTTTTATGAAAAGGCGTCATCTCTCCATCCGCGCAAGGACTACCGTGGTGCAGCAACTGCCAGTGGATTACAAAGATAAAAAATAATGTGTGTATTGTTAAATAGTAGAATAAAGTTCAACTAAACTCACTGTTTTGCTTCCGTTACCTTTTTTTTGTAGACCGTATGTTTTAGCATACGCCTTATAATCCGGTGCGCCTTATGTATGGGTTAAGTACAGAAATAGACCCCGTAATTGAGACTGTGCCTTATAATCCGGTGCGCCTTACGGTGCAGAAAATACGGTACGTAAGTGCATACTGGTAAATTTACACTTGGATCAGTTCCTGTCCAACTGGTCAATAGGATTAAACTCTTGTATTGAAAATATTTTTTGTGTAACTGCTTATGGGGGGAACTGATCGTACATCCCTCTCCCCCACCTTAGTCAGTCCCAATGTAGAATATGTTTGAATCGCGTGTTCTACCTGTTTGCGTGTATATGAGCTAAACTGTGCCAGATGTGGACTACAAGGCTGAAAGGCACACAGCAGACCTGGTTTCTGCACTCAGAGCTAAAATTAGTGTGAAAAATGGGCCCTGCTGCAGGTTCTGCTTAGCACTGCTTTCAGACCTTCATCAAAGTTCTTTTATGGAACCTGTAACTACAAGTTTAAGTGTCTATGGGTATCTCTCCTGGTCAATAACATCAAAACCATCTGTGTGTTCCTGCTGTAAGCAGGCATAATGGTAATAATAGAATGTATAATTTTGACTAAACAAAACTTGAGATGTTCAAAATTGTCACTTAATCAGTATGCAGCGTTCTGAAAGGCTTCAAAGTTTACATTTATTTTCATTTAGTATTTGTACCTGGGTCCTTCAAGTACAAAACAGTAGCTGTAACTGCTGCGTCACCTGCGGCCTCCGAAACACTCGTGCAATTCGTGTAGTCAAAGGCATGTTGTTAGCAAAACGCCATTGTACTGTTGAACAGATGTTAAAAAAAAAAAAAAGACTGACTTGCTTGTTTTTTTCTCTTGTCCCCTGCTGTCCATCACTGCAGCAAGACAGGAATAATGTGGTGAGTACTGTGCACCTCAGCCAGCCATGCTCGTGCACATCATACCCGTGTACCTGCGATGCCGCCAATGTGCTCTGCTGCTGGAATCGCATTATTTGCTCTTGCAGGTCTCAGCTTGGACTCATTTGCTTTATCGCTGACAAAGACAGTTTTTAATAATCCAACACTTCATGACGTTTAACATTAAAACCTGTGTGTGTGAGTGGAATATGTGACCCTTTTTTTCTTTCGGAATATTTTCTATTCTTTTTCTGCTTGTTAAGCTACCCTTGGGAGGCTGTAGCATGTTTTTGCCTGCTGTTGCTGTTGTTAAAGACTATGTATGAGTTGCCCTTATCATTCTACTTGGTCTTTTTCCACTCAGGCTCTGCCAGTCCAATCTCAAAAGTGATAGATTACCTATAAGTGCAAAAGCTCAATGTAACTTGTGCTTCTAATGATTTCCCGCAGAATCCCAACCAAAAGCCTGTTGTCCTACGGAAGAGGAGACAGCGGATCAAGATTGAGGCCAACTGGGAACTGTTCTACTACAGGTGTTGTTCTGCTGCACAGATGTTTCTTATAGTTCAGTTACAGAGAGCTGACTATAGAATACAGTTCATCTGTGTACAACCGCATATATTTACCTGCATGAAACTTGGTAATAACAAAAATATTTTATTACAAATCTAAATTTGGTAAGGAGGTGCTCCAGACCCTGTTGTGTCTTCCACATTGTTGTGATCTTTAGTATTTTTTTTTTCTTCAGGGACAGGTTAATCTGGGAAATAAAAGCCAACTTGTTGAAAAATCACTTTATGTCAATATTTGAAGTCTGGATATATCAGGAGAAGGATGCTAGGGATGGAGCTGCCAGGCAAGAGGAAGAGAGGAAGGCCCAAGAGGAGATTTATGGATGTGGTGAAGGAGGACATGCAAGTGGTGGGTGCGACGGAGAAAGATGCAGAGGACAGGAAGAAGTGGAAACAATTGATCCGCTGTGGCGACCCCTAATGGGAGCAGCCGAAAGAAGAAGAAGAAGAAGTAGTCAATATTTGAAGTGATTGTCAACTATACGAAGCATAACATAACATTTTTTGGAAATTTCAAATTGGAAAAAATCATTTCCACCATTCTCCTTTCTTTTTCAGATCATCGGTTTTTTTTCTCGCTCATAATAATATTATATTGAGTGAAATGTTACACAGTTTGTGAAGAAAAATTCATTCTTTCAATATTCCAAATACAAGCACAAAAATATTTGAATATCATCTTCTTCTTTCGGCCGCTCCCGTTAGGGGTCGCCACAGCGGATCAATTGTTTCCACTTCTTCCTGTCCCCTGCATCTTTCTCCGTCACACCCACCACCTGCATGTCCTCCTTCACCACATCCATAAATCTCCTCTTAGGCCTTCCTCTCTTCCTCACAAAAATATTTGAATATATGTAGACTAATTATTGTGTTGGCTCCCACTTTTATAAATAAAGTTTTTAAAAAAATGACTGTCGACAACATGATTGGATCCAGGCCTTTAGTCAGATCATGCAAGGATGAACTGAAGCAAAAAACATTTTATTGCACGTGTATATCGTGCTCAGTCTGACATAAAGCGGATGAAGTGCCTAGGCAGACATCAGTCATCGGCTGCTTTTTTGTATCTCTGATGTGACAGCTTAAGTTCAGTAGAGAATATAAGTATGTTTCTGGGTGTGAGAACACTTTACTCTTGGTATTTGCAGGTTCCAGATGGACCATGCACGTTCAAACCTGATCTGGAACCTGAAGACCCGGGAAGAGCTGCGAGATGCCCTGGAAGCAGAGATGCGTGCCTTCAGCGTGGACCGAGAGCTAGGCAGCACCAACGTCATCTCCTGGAACCACCAGGAGTTTGAGGTATAGCTCTCCCTTGTTATCTGAACCCTGGATGTACCTGAATGTTCCCTGTGACATTGCAAAAAATTGTTCCTAAAATTGACTGTCTGAATCAAAAACCTGTTGTTATGAATTTATCCAAAAAAATGTCAAAGTGTATGCCAGGGGAAACACTGTTAGTTTACGTTTAACATATAAGTCCAGGTAAGAGGATGTAGAGGAAAACAAAAGTATTGAAGTGTTATGAGTGACATGAGAGCGAGAGTGAAGCTTTATGGGAACTGAATGTAATTCACAAGTGTCTGTGGGCCATTTTAAGTGTGTAACTTAGTTGAATAAGTGGGAGGCATTAGTATTAACCATTTAGCACATGGTTTTTCTCACGTACGTATGTCTGCTTTGGACAAAGTTGTTGAAAATAAGCACAGTGTGCTCGGTTGAGCCCTGCTTCGGTCGTTACTGCTCGAGTTAAAAGTGGGACTTCCCCGCAGCAGTAACTTAGTTTTCAATACAAAACACCCCTGGGATTTGTGACCACGGTCAGAAAGTAGCTTTCAAAAGTGACAGTAGTGTGCTGCAGTCATATCTCAGCTGTTCTCTTCATCAGATTGTGTGTCCTTCTTGTGTTGTTTAAACATGTTGTGCATCATCCATGCCATGTCTACCCCACATTATTAAATGAAAATATGTTCTAAAAATGTGAAAAGGCTTATAATGAAATCCTTAGTGGACTGCTATATAGATGCTTGAGTGTTTTAGTTGGGGAATTCGATATGCTGGGAATGCATTATTATTTTCCCAATGAAAATAATGGAATATAGATGTCCACTGTCCAACACATTTTTAGGAAAGGATTAGATTCAGATGATTAAAGATGCCCGACTGTATTTGCTATCAAATCTTCTTTTGAGACACCTAGAAGATGGGTAGAGGGACAGCTTAAGCTGACAGGTAAAACAAATTTGTTTTTTATGCAGCAGCATCTGTTTAATGAAGCATTACATGGCATCCTTGACTTATGAACATGATTGGGAATGCAAGTCTTAATTTGTTTGTAAATCTAAAGTCACTTTTTCCACTTTCAAAGTTAGCAAAAGCTTAATTATACAGAGGTCCCTTTACATGTTGCATTGTGAAAAAATCTTGGATATAGCTGTAGTGAATAAAGGACACTGAAGACTTGACTGGGTGCTTTGTGTCTTCACAGGTAAAGTACGAGTGTTTGTCTGATGAGATTAAAATCGGCGATTACTATCTGCGTTTGCTGCTTGAAGAGGATGAGAATGAAGAATCGGGAGCCATCAAAAGATCGTGAGGAACTCTTGATTTTTATAAAACTATAAAACATTGTGACTTCATTTGGGCTTACAAACCACAGTCTCCGAGCTTTACATCTTCCATAACTGCTGTGACTGCCATCGTAGTTGCATTTAATGTTAGTAAACGGCTTGATGTGTCCAAGGCCTGCGTTTCCAGTTCCTCTCAGCAGAAGCATCACATTACTTGAGGCCATTTCTGCTCACTGTTGTCTTCAGGATCAAGAAAGACCGTCTGAAAGGGCTGCCTGTCTGACATTATTATATTCCTCTGACTTTCTTGGGTCTCCCTCCTCTTGTCCCTTCATACAGATATGAATTTTTCAACGAGTTGTACCACCGCTTCCTGCTCACACCCAAAGTTAACATGAAGTGCCTGTGTCTGCAAGCGCTCACAATTGTCTATGGGAAGTGTTTCGAGGAGATTGGCCCCTTCACTGACACCAAGTACATTGTGGGCATGCTGGACAGGGTTTGTACAGCCCCATCTCTGATTCTCTCACATTCTCCACTGTAGCTGCCTTTGTTCAAATCATCTCATCAGTCTGCTGTAACGTTAATGATGCTGTGCTCACAGGGTCTAGCCTATGGTGCTACATACACACGAAGCACATTTTCATATTGAAATTATTCTATATCTGTTCTATTGACAGTGCACAGACAGGCTGGAGAGGGACAGACTCATCCTGTTTCTGAATAAACTCATTCTCAATAAGGTAAGCTTACGTGGACTATCTGTGTCATCACACTGGCATCTTTGACTGGGTTTTAGTTAATAAGCCCTAGCAGAAATTGAGGGCCTCTTTTTTTGGGACGTAGTAAAAAATAATAACTATTGCCATACTCTTAGTCCTGGTGAATTGCACGTCCCTTTGACCTTTGTGGCTGTTGTCTGGCGGACAGAAAAATGTGAAGGAGGTGATGGACTCAAATGGTGTGCGCATCCTGGTGGACCTGCTGACTCTGGCGCATCTTCACACAAGTCGTGCCACGGTGCCTCTGCAGGTATCCGTGCTCTTAAGTTGCATTTTCTCTTTTAGCCAATTGCAGCGCAGACCTTTTAAATAGCCTTTATATAAACAACAAATACCAAATACAGGTACAAAACAGAATACATTTTAAGGCTGTGAAGCTCTGTTGTACTTAAGCTGAATGTAGACACGTATAACGGTAACTATATGCTCATGAGCGCACGGTGTCTCAGTCGTTGTGCCTGTGTAATTGATTCTACAGAGCAACGTGCTGGAGGCTGCACCAGACATGAAGAGGGAGAGCGAAAAGGAGTGGTACTTTGGCAACGCTGACAAGGAGAGAAGGGGTCCCTTCAGCTTCGAGGAGGTCCATTGCTGTTTTACCAAAATGGACAAGATGGTGGCCAGTTGCACGTTTGGTTCAAAGGAACAAAAAGACTCTTAGGATGGGTGTTCACATTCAAATTAAGCTTTCTGAACCCAAATGGAAATGTGTGGCTTATAGCAGGACAATTCCAGTACTACTGGACACTGTTTGATAGCTCAGTTTAGCTTTTACCTGAAATTGCTGATAGTTCCATACAGCTCAGTAGTTATCATTAATGAATGAATGGATGGATGAATGGACGAAAACTTTGTTAGTAGCACCCATATAACAAGGTGATGACAGATGTAGTGACTAGAGAGACTGAAATCACACCTGAAGGAACCATGTTTTTTTATGATTGCCTTAGCCTGTCAGTGTGAGAGAGGAAATCGGAGCATGAGGGTTCAATAAACACATTTCCACATTATGTAGTGAGGCTGAAGTGCCAAAAGGATAGTTTAATCCCTCAGTTTATTCAGAGGTTATGTACTGCAACAAATTGGAAAAGCTCTAATGAATTAAAAATCAATTATAAGATGTACAGTACAGTATTCAGTGGATGGTTTTATTAACAGCAAGTGTGGTGATGTTAAACTGCTTGAGGGAACATCTGTCTCCATGTGGTGTTTATATTAAAAGATGAGTCTGACCAGCACCATTGGAACCTACATGTGTACTAGCAGTCGTCATCTGCATGGCAGCGTGAAGTTATTACTGACATCACTGAGGGACAAAGACCTGAATATGAAACACAAGAGTGTGCATACCTGTCACAATATACCTGGTACCAGTTGTGGTACTCTTTGTGCAAGTAAAATGGTTGCCTAGTAGAAATGCTGTTGCACTGAATAATGAACCCATGTAGGAAAAAGTGCCTACAGCTTCCTGTGTATTTGCATCCCACAGATGCAGGAGTTCTGGAATGCAGGCACTCTGACGGCAAAGACACGATGCTGGGCACAGGGCATGGATGGCTGGCGCCCCCTGCAGGCCATTCCTCAGCTCAAGTGGTGTCTGCTAGCCAGTGGGCAGGCAGTGATGAACGAGACAGACCTGGCAACGCTCATCCTCAACATGCTCATCTCCATGTGCTCCTACTTCCCCAGCCGGTACCACATGCCTTTAAAGTGTCTCAGTGAAATGCAAAGAGCTGTAAGGTTGACATCAGAGCACATCCTGTGCAGCAGCGTTTCAGTGAACGCATTTTGTCAGAGTCAGTCAGTTTGTGGTCATCTGCCCCTTTCTCACAGGGACCAGGACAACGCTATCATCAGGCCCCTTCCCCGGGTCAAGAGGTTAATCACTGACAACAGCTGTCTAGCCCACATAGTCCAGGTGTTGTCCTTAAACATCTTATTAATGTTACAAGTGATCATGATACTATTTCCACCTTTTCACTGATGTTCACTAATATGCTTAATAATGCTCGGAACTCCTGTTTTCTGTTTATCATCAGCTGCTGCTGACCTTTGACCCCATCCTGGTGGAGAAGGTAGCCAATCTGCTATACCTGGTGATGCAGGACAACCCTAACCTGCCACGCCTCTACCTCAGTGGAGTCTTCTTCTTCATCATGATGTACACTGGCTCCAACGTGCTGCCCGTGGCACGGTAAGAGCAGGTCTGACATGGCCTGACAGCTGGGTCCTTACTTGGGCTCTGTGTTCACATTGTGCTATGCATATGACTGCTCTGGGTTGTGGCTTGTGGACAATGACCCAGGACTGTACCATAGTAAATTTTACTTTGTTTTTTGATGGAATGACAACAGTCAGACCATGTAAGGGAAATCATGGCACTACAATGGCCTTTAAATGCTGAGACAGGGTCTTTGGAGGCATTTACCCTGAATTGATCAGCTTGGAGGTGTACACTACCATTCTCCAGTGCTTACCCCTAGTATGCATAGATTATAGAAAGTTTGCATTTTACAAGTAAAGAAGAAGGACTGTAAAGAAAACACTCGTAGAAGGGATGCACCATAAGGATAACAGGACAAGGAACAGATGTGCCCCCTTGACCTTTCAGTTCCAAATACACAACTCAAGGACAGGTGAGACCAGGACAGCCCATGAGATTTACAGAACTTGTAAAACTCTGTCAGCTTGAAGTTTCCTCACAATGCTTTTCTCCAAAGTGACATGCACCTCAATGTGCATACAGTAACAGTGGACATGCAGCAGTCTGACCCTGATGGAAAGACCTGGTCCTGCCAGATCAGAGTGCACATCAAACTGGAGATATCAGTGTGTGCCATGAAGGACAGCCAATACTCTCAGTTTTGTACTCTTCTTCTGAGGAGTTGTTTGTTTTCCAATGTTTTTGTGTATGTGGATACGTGGAAATACTGCCTAAATTTGTGCAATATGAAGTCTACCGTAAACTTGAGCTCAGTTTGCTGTATTTTTTCCCTCAGGTTCCTTAAGTACACACACCTGAAACAAGCCTTTAAATCTGAAGAGGTATGTTTATTTGTCTTCTCTGTGTAAGCAAAATGGTGTTGCATGATCTGACCCCTTTTGTGTCCCTTGTCCGCTCAGGCCAAAGGTCAGGATGTGGTCCAGCGCAGTGTGTTGGGCCCGGTGCTGCCCGAGGCCATGGTCTGCTATCTGGAAAACTATGAGGCAGAACGCTTCTCCGAGATCTTCCTGGGCGAGTTCGACACTCCAGAAGCCATCTGGAGCAGCGAGATGAGGTCCAGTATTGCTTAGTGACAGAACATTTGCCCCTATGCTCTTGAGGGGGAGAGAATAAAGGGCATGTTGGGTTAAAAAAAAAAAAACAGGTTTATAGCCTGAAGATTGCTGTTTTTCAGTGGTTTTACACTTTAGAAAGGTGCTTGGCCTTAATCACTCAATAAAATACCCACATGTACAAATAAATTTTACATTTGATAGTAAATCCTGACCAAACAGCTTTATTACTGGCCACTATTCAGTGAAGCACAAAAACCACTGCTTGCAGCACTAAACTTGGGCATCAGATTCAAAAAGGCCCTTGGCCTGTTAAAACATTCAGGGATGATGAGACTCCAGGTGTGAATCTCAGGAAAAACAAATCTGATGGTTTATCTGCATACCTGTGAAAAAGGGTTAAAATGTGTGGTTAAAAAAAAAAATCCATCTTCCTCATCAGGAGGCTGATGATAGAGAAAATCGCTGCTCATCTGGCAGACTTCACCCCAAGGTTGCAGAGCAACACTCGGGCCCTGTACCAGTACTGCCCCATTCCTGTGGTCAGTTTCCCCCAGCTGGACAACGAGCTCTTCTGCAATATCTACTACCTCAGACACCTGTGTGACACGAACCGCTTCCCCAACTGGCCCATACGAGAACCTGTGAGTCCTACATTGTGTTTGTTAACTGCTCTGTCCTTTGTTTTATGGTGCGTTTTTGATGTGCCAAGCTTGTGGTTCCACCCCCTTCAGGTGAAGCTGTTGAAGGACACACTAGAGGCCTGGAAGAGGGAGGTGGAGAAGAAACCGCCCTCCATGTCGGTGGATGACGCCTACCAGGTCCTGAACCTGCCAGCTGGACAAGGGCAGTAAGTTCCCTCTCTCCTTCACTGCATTGCCTTCAGTTGTTTCTCTCAGCTCTTTTTCTCCCTCGAGCCATTAGCTGTTATGTGTGCTGTAGCGTGAGTGTAGTGAGTGTTGGTGCTTATCTGCAGGCACGAAGAGAGTAAAATCAGGAAAGCATACTTCCGGCTGGCACAGAAATACCACCCAGACAAGAACACAGACGGCAGGGTATGTCATACTGTGCATTGGCTCCTCCTCTCCAGACACTTGTTTCCGTGTTTTCTGTCCAGGTTTTTGAACATGTTCATGAACTATATTTATCTGCATATAATGTTTGTGTGATTTCATAAATTAATTAAAAGTACTCCGCACACTAATACAAGTTAATGGCAGGATTTAGACACAGGTCCTTTTGAAAATATCAGGGAAAACAATTGTATATGAAGATGTTATTCTATTTTCACTCAGAGCAGAGCAGTGCAGAGTCAGATTGTTTCCCTATACTGGAAACATCAGACAGGAGACGGTACACCGGGCATGGGGCACTAGTTCATTTTATCATCGCTTACTGACATAGAGCCACATCGAAGATCATTCTACTTTAACGTGACTTAAAAAACAAGTGATGTTCACTGCATTGTGTTTTGCTTCATAAATGCAAGATGGTGCTTTGGCTTCACATGAGTAAAGAAAGGAAAGTGAATTGGAGAAAATATTTTGAAGTGTTGGAATTTAAAATCCAAATTGACCACAAGGAAATGACTGGCTCATCACATAAACATGTTTGTCAGCTTTCAGTCACTTTCAGTTTTGCAGGCCAGAGGCATACCAACAGACATGTACAGTACTTTTATTTATTTGCTGGGTCATTTCCGTAAACACTTTGGATATAGCGGTAATAAATAAAAATACACATCTGGAAAATCCATGAGACTTCTCCACTTCTCTTTGTGAACACTTGGAACTGCTGACTAATAGAAGGCAGAAAATGCATGCTGTTTTGCTATGGAAGAGAATGGAATGGTTAAGTAAATGAAAGAAAAAATAAGCAATCTCTGATATGTGTCAAACTGTGTCAAATGAACATTCATAACATGTAAAAGTGTACATTGATCCGGTGAATGTCCTCTTGTTCCCTTTTTTTTCCTATGTCTGTACTGTTGTGTTCTGTGTTGCTTTCTGTCCAGGACATGTTTGAGAAGGTGAACAAAGCCTACGAGTTCCTGTGCACCAAGTCAGCACGGATCACAGATGGACCCGATCCAGAGAACATCATCCTCATCCTCAAGACACAAAGCATCCTATTCAACAGACACCGCCAGGGTTTGTTTGAATCACTCTCCTTTTTCTTTTGACAGTCATACTTTACAGTGGGGGTAAAGGGGAATCTTCCTTTCACTATTTTAACTTAGGAACTCATTGCCACTTAACATTGCAGTCATCATATATGAGGTACCGTTTGCCTTACTCGATCTGTACTGGTTTGTTGTTACTTGTTTTTTCTCCACACTCTAATGGTCCTTTGTCATTCAGCCCTGTTCTCACTATAGTTTATGGCCATTTATTTGGAATTATGCAGCTAAAAGTCCCAAATCCTGAGCAGTTTGCTTTGGCAGCTCACCCAATATGTCTCTTTCAGAGTTGGAGCCATACAAGTATGCTGGTTATCCAATGCTGATCAAGACCATCAGCATGGAAACGGATGATGGGCAGCTCTTCTCCAAGACCTCCCCTCTGCTACCTGCAGCCACAGAACTCGCCTTCCATACAGTCAACTGTTCTGCTCTCAATGCAGAAGAGCTTAGACGAGAGAGTGGTATAGAGGTATGGTACACAGAGTAAAACCGGTGCAGCTTTCATCATCTTACCGATGACCAGCACTCATGACTGTATTGTGAGTAAACTGTTAATGCATACACAGTTGAAGGCTGTGATACAAGATGGCACTTGATGCCACATATTCATACTGCGTAAAGTTTTCTCATTATATTGGATAAAGGAGGGCCTGCAATGACATTCCAGATGAAATGTTTCTCTGTTTAATACTTTGCGGTTGTACTCGGTCTTTACTGGAGCCCTTCGCAGCCAGGTCTGTGCTCTATCCCTGTGTTTAGGTGCTGTTGGAGGCTCTTTCTCGGTGCGTCGCTGTTCTCACAGCCTCCAGCAAGCCTGACGACATGGCTGTACAGGTGGGTCGCACGGGACCGTGTCTCTCTGGGTATGGCTCTTGGGTACTGTGTACATTTTGTGTGAAAAAGGCATCCACATGTCCAGTTATGTGAACGTTGTCTTGTGTGTCCTTCTAAACTGCGTGTTGAGCAGAGAAGTTGATTTGCTTGTTAATTAGTAATAGTTGTACTAATAATAATAATTAAGAGCAACAGCTACTATAGTCCTTACCACCCGTCTTCTAGTTGAGGGTTCTGGGTTCGAATCCCCTCCTGCTGTATTATCCTTGAACAAGATTCTTACCCTGAATTGTTCCAGGAAATGTGACACAACTGTATTAATGGGTAAATCATTGTGAGTATACTGTATAAACGGTGTAACTTGCTTTAGTGAAAAGTGCCTTTTTAAGGAATAGATGTAAATGAATGCAATTACAGATGCCTGGGTCTCCCAGGTCATCAAGGGAAGTGATTTCACACTTGTGGAAGTAGTGAGTTAGTTTGGGCATCACAGATTTGAACCAATATGAAAATGAGTGAAAAGATAATTCTGCTATGAAGGTGCAAATCGTCTGCACCAGAATGTTGTGTCCCTATGATCCCGACTGCCCTCCCTTCCCCACACACCACATGTCTCCAGGTGTGCGGGCACATCTGCAAATGCTACAGCGTGGCAGCGCAGTTTGAGGAGTGCTGTGAGAAGATTGTCGAACTGCCCAACATCATCCGGGACTTGTGCCACTTGCTCTACTACGGAAAGGTGGCCATCAGCTCATCCTTCTGAGCTCATATCATTGTGACTGTTATAATGGACCAGTAAAAGTAGGAAGCTGCCTTTGTAAATTTGACTCGTGTCTCCCATCCACATCCCAGCCACGGTAACAATAGGGTCAATGATTATTTGTAGTTGCCTTTGAATTGGCTGTTCCTCTCTGTTTGTGGAGAGTTTTAAGATTCTTTCCCCATATTCCCACGCTGCAGGGCATACCACGCATGGCCACTCTGGCGGTGCAGTGTGTGAGCTCCTTCGCCGTGGACTTCTTCCTGCAGACACACCTGTATCACGCCGGTGTGCTCTGGCATCTGCTGGTCCCCCTCTTCAGCTATGATTATACCTTAGAGGAGAGTGGCATCCAGAAGAGCCAGGAGACCAACCAGCAAGAGGTGGCCAACAGCCTAGCCAAGGTCAGCGTGGTGGCCCTCAGCCGACTAGGGGGCTACAGCGCGGGGCCCCAGGAGGATGGGAGCAGCAGCACAAATGGGATGCCCCCGGAGAACCCCACTGTCAGAAAGAGCCTGGCTGCCATGCTCACCCCCTACATCTCCCGGAAACTGGCCTCTAACTCACCTGCTGAGGTACCTACAGGAACAGAGGAGTGCACTGGGTTTTCAGCTTACAAATACAATTGCGACCAGAAGTCAGTTTGTAACTCAGTTTGTCCATATAAATCCAAAGTCACATTTACCAGCGTTTTACAATCATTTAAAGCTTAAAACTGCCAGCATTCCTCGGTTTATTTCTGTTTTAAGTTCAGTACAAAAGCTAGGTTGAACCCGTATTGGATTTAAAAAAAAAAAAAAATTACAAGAAATTTATTTATTATAGTTAGTTAACTGCTCGTCCAGTGTTGGGGTTAGTCGTGGTCCGGTGTCTGTCCTGTGTCTGATATGTTTTATTATCTTTCATTAATTTGAAAGGGCATTGAAATTAATATGAAGTTTCAGTTTTTTCCATTTTATCCCCCAACATTTGTCAGCATTCTGGCTGCCTTTAGTTTGCTTTATTATCTGTAAACATTACTGAAAATGTAAATACATCCTATCCAGTGCTTGTTGTTGATTGATTCATCCCATAAACGTTCATGATCTCATTACTGATCTGCAACATTCAGGAACACCAGACATGAGCTGTAAACGCTGCAGAGATGACTTGAATTAATCCAGGTTCACACTCGTGCCCTGTTGAGGTGCATATAGCTGCCAGCTGCTGGCCTGATGCAGAAACATAGCTCACATTCACTCTACAACAACCAGAAATTTTCCATTATAAAAAGAAAATACAAATATTTTTATTTTTGAACATTTGTAAGTGAAAGGCCTAGTGCACTACATGTTTTATGGCAGTTGCCTGGAAGACTTCTCCCAAGGTTATGATTATAATAGCAGCCTTCAAATAAAAATATGACTTGAGTGATGGATGGTGATGCATATTTAGTTTCATGTCAGGTTCTGTCTGTGATCCCCCCCCAGGTGCTGAAGCTGCTTAACAGTAACTCGGAAAACCCATACCTCATCTGGAATAACAGCACGAGGGCTGAGCTGCTCGAGTTCCTTGAGGGCCAGCAGGAGAGCATCGTCAGGAGGGTTAGTTTAATGGCACAACTACAGTACTGTAAACTGTACAGATTGGTCATCGGTGTGTTCATCTGTTCTGTGATTGTTCTTGCTTTAGTTTATGAGAGCAGAAGAAAGGAGACCAAGTAGACCAACATTTGGTCCAGTTACTCCATTTATTTCCACTCTTTTAACTATTAAGTACATCTACAATACAGTTTGATTCTTTTTTGCAGTTTTAACAGTTAACTTCTGAAAGTTTAATTAGAATATTCAAGAAACGAATTAAGGCCAACAGGTGACATAGTGGCTACATCCTTCACCTTTCACTCAGTGGGTACGTGTTTGAATGTTCAGCCTCACCATAGCAACCATGAGCAAAAGTAAAAATGACCCAGCTGTACACATGGGAGAATAATTTTAAGTAGCTTATTGTATAAGCCTTGCATTATGAGAAAAAAGATCTACTAAATTAATAAATAACAACCATTTTAAAAAAGTGTTGACAACTGCTTTCCCCAGGGTGAGTGTGACAAGAGCTTTGGCTCAGAGTTCGTGTTTACCGGCCATGGCAAGGAGTTAATCGTGGGTGAGATTTTTGTGAGGGTCTACAATGAACAGCCTGCCTATCCCCTAGAGGTGGGTCTTCGAAATGACTGCCTGGAATCTATCAAGTTGACTTTGCACATTTTCCACTAAGAGTTTCAGCCAGCATGTTAAAATGTAACTTCACCCCCTCCACAGTCTCCAAAGGCATTTGCAGCCAGCTTGCTGGACTACGTGGGCTCCCAAGCCCAGTACCTCTGCACGTTGCTGGCAATGACCCAGGCCAGCAAGGTGGAGTCCCAACAGCATGCCCAGAGGTTAAAGTGGGCTGAGATGGCTTTGGAAGCTCTTCGCAATGTCATCAAAAACAACCCAGGTACGATGTCTGCAGTAGTGGTAACGAACATTTTTGCAATTGGGGTTTATGGTGATATGGATGGAACATGTGGGTTCCCTTAGGGCTTCTACCTGCTGGTTTGGCTTCTCATGTGACAGTGGATGGATTGTTGAAGGAGCACAGAAACACTGAACTGTCAGGGGGCTGGCTCTTTGCTGTGTGTTGAACAGGATCGGAGTCAGAGTGCATTGGACACTTCAAGCTGCTCTTCTCACTGCTGCGGGTCCATGGGGCAGGCAAGGTCCAGCAGTTGGCTCTGGAGGTACTGCTTTCTTCCGTCTCCCTCGGAAGTCACCTGGCTCTGTCTTTGCTTTTGTACTCTAATGATGTTCTAGTGGGTACACTAACTGGCTAGTGACCGAGTCCTATGGGTTGGCCCTTGTGTAACCCAGATTTTATATTTAACAAAGAAGCTCAGCCTGAACTATAATAAATGTGAAATGTGTCACTGTTGCCACTGTTCTCCTTTTTATGTGTCCCTAGGTTGTAAACACTGTGACCAAGAACCAGGATTGCGTGGCCAATATTGCAGAGTCGCTTGTACTGTCTAACCTCCTGGTGCTGCTGCACTCACTGCCCTCTAGTAAGTCTCCTCTCGGCTCAGTCATTCCCTGTCTTTGAAATGCAAATAAACTGATTGGCAGCAATTGACTTTCTCTTCACCCACCTCTTATAGGCAGGCAGCTGGTGCTAGAAACCCTGTATGCTCT
This sequence comes from Heterotis niloticus, assembly GCA_018136845.1. Classification (NCBI taxonomy): domain Eukaryota; kingdom Metazoa; phylum Chordata; class Actinopteri; order Osteoglossiformes; family Osteoglossidae; genus Heterotis; species Heterotis niloticus. The sequence continues at coordinate 264,507 of CM030894.1, forward strand.
GACATCCAACACCAAGATCATTAAGGAGGCCATGGCGAAGGGTGGGTGTTTTACTTGTGTGATTTTTGCTTTGAGTGTCTCCTGCTTCAGCTGTTGCCTCCTAGTCCCTGCATTTTTGAGTTCTGTTATGTGCCACCTTTGGAAATGAAAATGTGCCATTTCTTTCTGTGTTTTCCTTCAGGTGCGCTGATGTACCTGTTAGATCTCTTTTGTAACTCAACACACCCTCAGGTGCGCTGCCAGACTGCTGAGCTCTTTGCCAAGATGACCTCTGACAAACTAGTGGGGCCCAAGGTTAGTCAGTGTCACAGTTTTCTAAGTACCTGTCCTCTACCACACATCGTATTGCACTCAAGGTGCAAATAACATACAATTTGTGCCAAGTGTGCAGCTTCTAACTGCAGTGGCTGCAAAGGAGGAGCAGAGAAAATTGTGAATGCCGTTTAGTGAAAGTCATGGTGACCACATGAGTGGTTTCATGGTATGGCAGGGTACAGCAGTGGTTTGCCATTTCCTTCTTCTGCACGAGTCTTTGGACGGTGGGAGGAAACCCACACACAAACACGGGGGAACATGCAGAGTCATTCACACTAGTCAGTCATTTCAGCTCTGCGATATTAGGGATTCGGATACGCACTGTGCCTTGTAACACTCCCGAAAGTGCCGGGGTGTGTAATAACCACGGTGAGTCATAACAGTAGGATGTTACAGAGACTCTGGTTGTCAGACTGCTGCCTGTGCCTTTCCTTCTGCAAAGCACCCTCGCACTGTGCCATTAGAAGGCGGTGTGTCGTGTTAATACTTTTTTGATATGAGTCAACATGGATATTCATGTTATAAAAGCGGTTTATATTATTTCGGTAACTGAGTTAATAGTTCTGTGTTCATAATTTATTTTGATAAAACCTCAAAGCAACCACAATTGATCCCCAGTCCTACTGTTTTACCTTCAGTTGGGGAAATTTCCCTGAACTGAAACTATGAAAATGCCCCTTTGATATGATTGGGTAAATCGCTGTAAGCAACCCAGCACTGTAAGTTACCCTTGAGAAGTGGAACAATGAAGTAAGTCAATAACAATGATGGTGATAATCATAATAATAATAAAAATAGTTTTATTAGTGAATCAGCTCATTAATTTGTGATATTAGATCCTCCTTAATGAAGGGTTGTGATTGGTTAAGATTCTGAATGTGATTTAGAAGAATTATGTGGTTTATACAGTAGTATTTAGTAAATGCACGTGCCGTCCAGAGTGAAAGACGAGCAGTGAATTAAATGCCTGTTGTCCAAGTAAAATGACCAATAGATGCCATTGCAGCAGTAAAGGGTACAAATTTCTTTAAGCCACTGTAGTGGTTTTCGGTTACAGATGACCCCTTTGTACAAAGGCTGAGGGTATTGGTGTATTAAAAACGTTGTCCACAGTTTGAGTGCCTTCATGTCAACTGGAAGTAATTCTCATTCTTAATAGCTGCACAGTACGCTGGCATTAGCTGTCCCTCTGCTCCCTCTGAAATAATCATTAATGACCATCATTTAAAAAATGACCTGAGCTGGCACTCCCGGTGTAAATCAGGAACAAACTGAAATTTACTCTGAGACTGTTCTTTACGGACACAAGAAGATGGACTTCATCCCACGGTGATCTCACAACCCGAGCCACAAGTGCAAGAGCTATTGTCCACAGTTGTGTCCCAGAGCACTGGATGCTAATGAAGTGGCCGGTGGAGCTCTCAGTTCGTCTCTGTGTCTGTGCTCTCCCAGGTGCGCCTGACATTGATGCGCTTCCTGCCCGCTGTCTTCATGGAGGCCATGAGGGACAACCCGGAAGCTGCAATGCATATATTTGAGGGGACACACGAGAACCCCGAGCTCATTTGGAACGACAGCTCCCGGGAGACAGTGTCCACAACTGTTCGCGAGATGATGCTAGAGTAGGAACCTCTCCTGCTTTCTCTTCCAACTTTCCTTTTTGTGAATATAGGCATGAAGTGTGTGTGCGTGCGTGTGTACACACGTGCGGATCCCTCTTTCGTGTACTTCAAGTTGGAGCTCCACATTTGTATTGCTCTTATCATACCTGTGGATACTTTTGCAGTGGCAGAACCGTGTCTTTCCTTCTTCCTTTCCAGGCACTTTAAACAGCAGAAGGATAACCCTGACGTCAACTGGAAAGTAAGTGCAGCCTTGTGATGGATTTTATTTATGACCTGCCCATTTGAGCTCATGAGGCTGAAGGATTTGAAATACTTGTCATTTTAGTTTGTTGCGTATTCTGCTGATTGCCACTCACAAATGCCACCAGGATTGAATGAATGAATGAATGAATGAATGAATGAATTTTTTGACTGTATGTCCCATCAAATCTGTCACCTGTCCAATTTCAAAGCATAACAAAAAGTCCAAAGAAAGTGAATGTCATGATCTGAAATAAGTTTTAATGGACAGGAGCTAAACACCAACATTTACTGACCACAAGTTCATGAAATAATTTTTTTCTTCCAAGAAAATGTTAATCCAAAAATAAGTATCACCCAGAACAAATTTGCATGATTTAAATTTGCACATATATAAATTTAAATTAACCACTACAATAGAGACTGTGAACTACTACTTACAACTTAGCATTGACTGTAATGATATTTGTAGTCAAATCACATTACATTGCTAATTATTTATCTACATACCCATAAACCGGATCAGATTGGTCAGCTGGGGAGCAGGATGTTCTGGCGCAGGGTGGGATTCAGTGCTGAGCGGACCTGACTTGCACTTTAGCATGAAGTCTCACAGTGTGCGCTTTGTCTTTTCCCAGCTCCCAGAGGACTTTGCAGTTGCCTATGGAACAGGGCATGGCGAGCTGGCAGTGGGTGGAGTTTATCTGCGCATCTTCATTGCACAGCCAGGCTGGGTGCTACGCAAGCCCAGGGAGTTCCTGGTGTCCTTGCTAGAGACCCTCACGGAGCTCCTGGAAAAGAACAACCCCAACGTGAGTGGTGCCTCATGAACTTTGGCCCTGGGAACTGTGCCCTTTTACCCCATCATGTCCTATGTGTCCCTCAGGGTGAGGCCCTGGAAACGGTCACCACGGCAGCAGTGTGTCTCTTCAGCAATCAGACTCAGCTGGCTGACCAGGTCCCACCTCTAGGCCACTTGCCCCGCATTCTGGCTGCCTTGAACCACAAAAACATTGCTGTGCCAAAAAGCTCCATCCGTCTCATCCATGTTCTGTCTGACAGTGAGGTAAGGGGAGGCATGGTTGCGAATAATTCCTCTTGCTTTTGAAAACAGATGAGTTTGATTCCCTGCTGTGTGTGTGATGGTGGTTGTTTGGCCATCGTTTGAGATGGACCTGTGAGGCAGTGGTCGAAAGGTTTGCATTCATGGAAGTGGTGTTCAAGCTGTCTCTGCTTGTCCTGTCTGTCTGGTGATGGTGGTGATGATGTTTGAGCTGTCGCTCCCTCAACTTGTGTGCGCCCACAGTTGTGCGTACGTTCCATGGCCTCCTTGGACACTATTGGACCCTTGATGAATGGAATGAAACTGCGGGCCGACATGGCCGGACTGGCCTGTGAAGCGCTCAATCGCATGTTCCAAAAGGAGCAGACCGACCTGGTGGCCCAGGTACCCCCCCAATTACCCAAGACAATTACTCAGTCTCCCTTGTATTTGCCTCCCCTTTTTATCCTCTTAGACTGAATGAGATCCAGGCAAGATGAGCCTAGAAATAGATGCACACAGCTTCATCCATCTGTTGTTTGACATTTTTATTTATGTATTCCTTGTCTTTTTCTCTCCACCAGGTACCTGTAGCCTATACTAGCCTATATGTGCATTGCATATGTATGTAAATGTTTTGATAACCTTTTGGGGACATTTTGCTGGGAAAGCGTCTCCCTGGCAACGCAGAACTTCTCATCTTGTTTGTGGCGGCGTTAGTAGTCAATTTCTGCTGTAAATGAAAGTCAAGATGACAGTGAAAAAAAACGTGTGTGTGTGTTTGTACAGGCCCTGAAGGTGGAACTGGTGCCATACCTCCTAAAGCTGCTGGAAGGAGTTGGTCTTGAGACACTTGAAAACCCATCAGCCATCAAGGCCCAAATTGTCAAGGCGCTGAAGTCCATGACACGTAGTCTGCAATATGGCGACCAGGTAAAAGCAAGTTGCTATAATGCGTGTTATAAGAATTGTAAACAAGCACCTACACTGCTGACTGAAAGTTTTATCAACTATATGTGTAGGTAAACTAAGTGGTGTTGACAGAAATACTCAGGACGTAGTCATTGCTCATTCAAGGGACAGCATTGTGTCTTCTGCCCCAGTTTCACGTGCGTTAGTGACTTGCTGCTGCTCGTGTCTCCACGTTGCAGGTGAGCGAAATCCTCTCTCGGTCCACAGTTTGGAGTGCCTTCAAAGACCAGAAACACGACCTCTTTATCTCCGACTCCCAGGCTGCAGGGTATCTGACAGGTACAGTCACACTCCATCAGCTGTCACTTTGATGTAGCGGTTTGTCTTGTTCGTGTTGGACCCTGAAATTCATCCCTTCTCTTTCTGTTTGCGACACGATTTCTCACCCGGTGCATCGTGTTTGTGTCATCGTCTCCTCTAATGGCACGTGACTGAGGCAGTGGCGAAATGTTGCTGGACATTGTCACACCTGCCCCACCTCTGCCTCTCAGGCTTTGACTGCACTTGATCTGCTTACACTGTGATGCCCAGCTAATGACTTTGCTTTTAACAATTAACACAAAATACTGGGACAACTGGCTCAAGAAAAGTGTTTGTCATCTGTGCCACTAAGTGTAGTATAGAATGTAGAATACAGTAATGCATTTGTTCTATATAAAATAAAATAATATATTGTTGTTTTTGTTAAACATTGTTGAACATATATTAAAGTAACTCCTGAACTGTTTTGCCAGAAATGTGTCTACTACCCGTGGTTATAGATAAACTTTAATTATGGAAAAATGGAAACTGTTTAGCCCACATGTATATGAGATACTGTTGATGCTGAACTTACAAAGCTTTGAGTAGCAAACTTTTCACTGATAAGAAATTCATGTGAGAAGTGCAGAGGCAGTCGTAAAAGTTCAAATTGTGCACTATGGCATCACCCAACACACCAACGGGAGTAGATGTGGAGAGGAGTCTCCCATCAGACGTAGTACCACCACCTATCTAAGAATCTTAAGTACATCAGGCACATCAATGTCAGGCACCTGATGTACTTAGATTCTTGTGGAGGCTCTTCAGAGCGGTGTGGAAGAAGTAGGCGATTCCAAGGGCCCGGCATAGAGCAGGGGGGATATTTATTCCGAAGGAGAAGGAATTGGTAGAGTTAGGGCAGTGTAGACCAATATATTTGTTAAACGTTGAAGGAAGCACAGAGGTTGACAGATTCTTTGGAGAAGAACAGGATGCTTAGAGCATACGAGTGCAACATGGCATCAGATTCAGGAAGCGAAGCATGAGAAAAGGGACTTGGATGTGGTGTTATTGCTCTTTATCTGTGTTTACATCCATGAAACAAAAAAATCGTTCATCCATACGTGCGTCTACCTCAGTACATCTGAAGTAAAAGCGACAAGACAAGAGTACAAAAGGTTAAAAATGAACTACTGAGTTTGCTTCAGCAAGTGTAGTCCTTGAGAAGGTTGTGCGATGTGGTGCTTACTGTATATTTAATATTTACATTCAATATTTAACATTTGAAACAATATTTAACACTTTACCAGGTTATCACCTGAAACCTCCACTTCTTGCATGTTGGTGCTGGTGGCGTTGCCTGGCTTCCTTCCTTTTGCTCAGCACCCATTTCCTCTTCCACCCTCTCTCTACTGCTTCCTTTTTTCTCAGGTGTGTCCACTCCCTCTCTGCTGGCTGCCAGCAGCCCCCTGCGAAGCGGGCTGTAGATGCCCAGGCGGCAGCTTTTCTGCCCTCTTCTCTCTAACCCTGGTGCAGGTATATGGCCTTGTTGCTGTGCCCTTCCTGTCCCATGATTTGTTCAGCAGCGATTGCCAGTGTCCATTTCGACTTTTTTGCTCTGCTTTTGCTTTTTTGGCCTTGTCTACTTTGATCTGCCTGCAGAATCTTGTTGCTACATCCAAGGTAAGTTTTGACACACCTATCCCAAAAGAGTCCTGTTAAGGACATCCCCCACACAGAAATAGGGTGAAGTATAGTTTAGTGATTATGGGGAAGTGTTGCTATTTTGTTGGACACAGATTGTTTCACCATCGAGGAAAAAAGGGAAAAAAATAGGAAAAAGCTCAGGGTCAAGCATATGACCAGGCGCTGGACTCATTTTTCACAGGAAGGCCCTGGCACGGCTAGATTAACCCATCAGAAGACCCCCTGGGCAAGCAGTTGCCGCCACCCAACTCCCACATTTTTGCATTGATGCCAAACTATTGCGTTTCCAAAATTGCATGGAAGATTTAAAAAGAAAGTCTTTTCTTTTCTCAAGAAGTTAGTGGGCTCCAGTACAAATTGCCAGCCCTTGGCTTTTGGGGGCGCTAGGCAGCTGCTTACTTAGGTCCGCCCGGAGTCTATAATATTGGCTTCTTCAGTATAACTGACTTAATAGGTCCAGGGCCATAGAAAAACCAGGAATAGGGCCCAGCCATGTTCTGGTCTGTTGTCGTGGTGGCTTGGTCCCCCCCACCCCCCAAGGAAATCTGCTGGCCCATCTATACAGTACAAAGGCCCTTTGTGAGATCCTAGGTGGCCCGAGGGCCAAAAACCCCCAAAGACAAAGGGCACCCAGATACCTGCCGGTCGGTAATCTGGCCCAGCGTCCTGGTTTGTGAAATTGTTGGTAGTAATGAATCCCGGTTCCTTGCAGTCAGAGTGACGCATGTGGAGACTTGGGATTCAATCAATTTTTATTGCATGGCTCTTCTTCCAGCGTGAACCCTCTGCTCAAAATGGACAAATGCCGAAAGCACCTCTATCTCACCAGTATTTGTTAGTCAGCGAGGTTATTAAAGAAATGATGTTCCTGTGCTTCTTATGTGGGCCTTTTCCAGTCAGTGGCCAGGCAGATGCTGTACATTTCTGTGAAATGAAGTTCCAGCAGAGCGACATCCATTTTTCTCTGTTAACCCTTTGCTCTGTGGCATAAATAATTCACGTTTGTGTGTTGGTTTATGCATTTGCAGATCAGTGCATTAAGTGGAAAACTGTATTGTTTTAACACCCGCAGGTCCAGGAGTAGCAGGCTACCTGACCGCTGGGACAGCATCAACTGTCCTGCCGAGCGTCCCTCCACCTGTGGACAATGACACCGGAGACCTGGGCTGAGTAACACACGGACACATCCAGGCAGACAGACCACACTGTGGTTCCAGGCAACAGAATGAACCGGAGACACGGAAAGAGAAGGAACAGGGTGGGAGGGGCAAGGATGGACTCACAAACTGGCACAGACCATCTGTCCTCATCCTCACCCAGTCCAGCATCCTTCAGCCCCCAAATAGCACTCACATTCTTTTCAGGATTCTTTTTTAATTCATAATACATTTTTTGCGCTGTTAAATTATGTTTTATCTTTTTTTTTCCAACAAGACAAGTATAGTTCACTTTTATATGAATATATTTTTTACTCTTTATTTTGTGGAAGCAAGTAGCTGAGTTGGAAGACGTTGGCCTGTAATTGGATTTATCATCCCCCTGTCGCCTCCGCTTGGAGAGGGATTACCCCAAACTGCTGACCCCCAGCAGTCTGGCTGCGTGCAGTACATGTAACCCCTTCTTCTCGTACAGTACGTCAAATGACACATTTGGTTTAGAAAACTGCGGGCGTGATTTGTACCCCGTTTTCTAATGTTGTTTTACAGTGTTGCAAGGGGAAAAGGAAAGGAAAGGAAAGTTCACACAGGCTGATGCTGCTGCTACTGCTGCTGCTGTTTTTGACCCTCAGTCTGGATGAGAACTGTACAGACCAGGGGCCAGACCCACCGTGTTGGGCGTGGACTTGGTTTCTCACCTTTGTGGTGCTCTTGTGATGCTTTTCCAAAAGTCTTTGTCTCTCTCACTCTTAAAACCAACCTTCACTGATCCCCCCCCACCCTGTCCACAATGCAGAAACCACTTAGCAAACTCATACCCAAGGAAATAACAGCCTTTACCAACTGAAATTTAGCTCCTAGAAATATGGGAAAGGAAGGATAATGCTGACTATGTGAAATTCCAGTGCAATTGTGAAATGTAATATGCCCTATATAAACTTTCTATATTGAATGTACATTAAAAAAAATCGGTCGCACTGTACATAAAGTTTTAAAAATAAACAAAGGGAATACAGAGCACCACATTGTCCCTATGTATTTGTACAGCAGCTGCACAGAGTCCGGCTGACTGCAGTTGAGCTGCAGGTATGTTGGCTACCGATGCTGGGATCATGTCTTCAGGATCATGGACAACTGGGAAGAGCACGCAAGCTCCATGGTTGCAGGTTCACCAGCTCCATGACAGTGCGGTCAAACTGTGTCTGTGGTTCCTGCTGCTGCATGCAGGAACCGTGCAGTTGGACAAAGACAAACCCGTTTCTGTTGTCCTATTGGCTGAGGCTCCGCAGCTTCTTCCTGTGGCTCTTGGCCATCGACCCTGGCGCCTCTGTGATGGCAGCACCGAGGACTCTGCGTTTGGCGGCAGTGGTGCCTCGGTCCTATTTCTGAAGAACTGCGGAAGGAGAGAGCTACAGCCTCTGGCACATTTGCAGTAATAATACGGCAAATCGGGAAGGGGACAAATACTTTTCATGCCTCTGTCTGGGCCGAGCGATCTGCAGCACTTGGCAATGCACTGGAGCCCCTCTCCCAAGTGAACGTGGCCTTGGTCACCGGAGAGCTGCACGCTTATGACACAAATTTGACAACTTTAGTAGCAGGGCCCTTGGAAACAAATCCACTGCCACTACACACACACACACACACTCTCTCCAGCTTGCAGTGTCTACACCCAGTCCATGTGCAGATGTATGAAAGGACCACACAGTGGCAGCCATACCACAGGGCTCTCACCAGCTTTCCCTACAAGAGACTCCAAGGGGTGTTTATGGTCAGCCCACCCATATACCAGTGTACAGTATGGTTGAAGTACCATTTCTCTGGGGCTCACGGTGTTATGTTCAGACAGTTAAACAAAGGACAGCAAAGTGTAGGAAATGACATCACTGTGCAAAAAAATGACAATAGAAAATTCCACAAAGCAAAAGCTCGAGGCAGAGGCTGAGGTAGCTGACGTGCGAATAGGAATGATTTGCTCTTCTGAAGCTTGCGGAGAGTTAAAAAGTAGACGAAAACACCACGTTTTGGCTCCAGAGTGGCCGCCGTGACCTAGCGTGCTGCCAATTTTGCACAACTACGCTGCGTCGCAGGTGGCCCCTGTTGCACGTCCCCCTGTCGTCCGCAGCACGTTGTCCAAATAGGAGGTGGGCTTGTGCGCGGCAGCCGACGCTGAGCGAACTGGGTGTAATGGTGTCTGGAAAGGAGGTGCGTAGTGCAGCTGTGGGAACTGCTAAGCAGGGCTGCTCCTCCTGAACATGAGCCAAGGTGACAACAGCGAACAAGCAGGGGGGTCCTTGCGGCGCCATCTCTACGTCGCCTGCAGCCGAGGGCTTCCTGGAGGAGTTTGGCGGCCTGCACGCGCACCACCGGATTCAAACCCGGCCCCAAACAGGCCGGGCGCTGCAAGGAGGCAGTGCGGCTCTGCACCGCAGTGCCGGCTGAGGTTATCGTTCTCTTTCGGGTGCTGAACGTGAGCCTGGCAAAGGTGAACGGCTGTGTTGGGTTGCATCTTTTGGCTTTTTTGTTGCAGTTTTCACCCTCTTTTTGCTTCTGTTCCTTTGAGTTCTGTTCCTTTGAGAGAAGCTCCTCGCTCCTTCCACCGGGACGTGAACCTACAGAGAGCTTGGCCACAGGATTCTGGGTCAGCGGGTGAGGCTGGGTGGCAGAGGCCCGTTTGCACTCTTGGTAAATAAGTGGTCGTGGGTTGTGTTCTCTTGCTTGTTCGTGTGAGAAAGCGTGCGTCGTCACTTTGAAAATCATAAAAATCGAAACTTAAAAAGTAAGAATGTGCGGCACTACCGCCTCGGAGCATCTGGACCGTGCATTCGGATGTACGTAGGCTCAAACCCGGCTCAGCCTGTGCGGAGAGTTTCCTTCAAGCGCTCTGGTTTCCTCCCACAGTCCAAGCACTTGCGATTGAGGTTCGAGCGATGATGCTCAATTGCCCGTAGGGTCCGCATGCATCCGTTGGGGTTCGTTTCGCATCGCTTTGCCGTATGAATGACGCAGTGATTATGGGATGTTTCGTGTCCCTTGTGCGTCACTAAGCGCACTCTGTCACTTTGCGGAGGAAATTTTAGTTATGCTGAAAGCTTTGTGCAGAAAAAAATGTGGAACTTAAGCAAACTTAGTACCAACAACATTTCTAATGAGCACAGGTTATAGTGACCCTCGCGTTATTCTTTGATCCATATGGATTTTTGGGGGTGAAAATTCACAGTAATCCTAACTTCAAGACCCTTTTACTTGCATTGCTTTCAGTAACCAAGAGGCCTGTATTTGTGGTGAAAACCATCTTTAGTTCCTTTGCCAACGTCAACAGCCATCGGGTGCTGCACGGGTGTTAGGACCGCGACGGAGATGCGCCCGGCCGTCCCGGGATATTCGGATCTGATCTGGGTGCCGACCGGGTGCGAAGCACCGGCAGGTGGGTTTACAGTTCTTTTCTGTTAGTACGAGAGACTTGAAACCCTTGGGGAAACAAAACTAAATAAAACCGCAGTTAAAATAAACGATACTGAAGGACGGCCGTGGATCTCGCTGCAAATCCCGAAGATGCAGGCTGCTGACACCGCAGAGCTCCGTCCGCCATCTGACGCGATGCTCCGGGGCTCAGAGGCTCAACAGGCGGCAAGCAGTCATTTGCTTCTCTAAAAGTGCGACGTCAGCAAGACACCAGGGTGACGGGTGTTCCCGGCATTGCAGAAAAAATATATATTAATGTGGGAACAGCATGGTGGCTCACGCGGTGGCAGTGCCAGTCACTCACCTGTAAAACCCATATTCTATGCAATTCTTCTTCTTCTTCTTCTTCTTCTTCTTCAGGATCATGAAAGTGCTCTGATTTGCCATTGGAGTTGTTTGCCGAATGCAAAACACTTTGTTCCATTATTTTCCTGCACGACAAGAAGGTTAAGTGGAGCCACAAGGATTTATTTACTGTGACATTAACAAAAGTAACCGCTCGCTACGGCCTACGTCACTACGTGCAGTCGTCCTGCGCAAGCAACACTATGCATTCTACGCAGAATATTACGTGCCTGTATTAACTTAAAACTCTTGCATTCGAGCCTGGCAGCACATGCTGAAAAGCTGCCGTTGAGAGAATAATAAGCTTAATAAAATGTTTCCCGTTGTGGCTTCCCGTGTGTCCGAGCCACAAAATCGACTTACTGCATCGTTTCAGTTACTGTTTTTGCCTTCTTTCACGGTGCCACAAATCACTGAGCTGACACATTTGGCGGAAAGCGACAAACTCGCGTCAGTTTGGCAGCGGTTACTCAGCAACGCAAAGCAAACGTTTACCTTGGCCACGAGTGTAAACGCGCGGGCCGTGGGGCCGCGGGGCCGGGAGGCCGAGAGGCAGGCGGACTGCGGGCGGCAACGCCCCGTGCAGTCATCGCCGCAAGTCACCCGGGCGCTCCGGTCACTGCAGACGCTCGGGCCGCTCCGCGCTCCGCCATGGCGAAACTCTCGGCTTTACTGTGCGTCTGGGCTCTGGTCGCGACTCTCGGCCGGGCCGCTCCTCGTCCCACAGAGGTGAGCTGCGCTGTGCCGCATACTGGGTTGTACTATGCTATGCTGTAATGTACTTTAGTGGCGGCGATGACGAATGCTGCGGCGGCTAAAAGGTTGTACAAACAATTGTTTGTTTGTAGTAATAAGAGAAACGCTTCATTTTGACCTCAGTCAGACTTGGCGAAAATAAGTGTTTCATCTTGGATTCTTATGGCTTACAGCCTGAGCAGAGGGTTCGACAGCATAGTGAACCCACTGGTTTGTGTGTAATTTCTTCCCCCCAGACAACGTGCAGATGGTGCGAAGTGCTGCTGGATATACAGCTGGATTTGGACAGTGTCCCCCCAACGCAAAAGGCTCTCTACTATGTTTTACCACCTCCTCTGACTGCCGATTCTCGCTCACTTAAGGGCGCTCCTTAAGGAAGCCTCGTGTGTGCCTGAGGCATGCTGGCTTCATTTTCCTCCCCAGGTGAAGGAGACCCAGCCGGATGACTGGGCCATGAAGCAGCGGGCAACTGGGTGGAACCTCTCCTGAGCAGACGGGTCCTGCTGGGACTCACATGAAAAGACCAAGTAGATGACATGCAGGGCAATAAACGTTTTCTTTAAAGTCACTGTATGTTGTCTTGGAATTTATGAAGCTGATGGTAGACAAATCATCTTGAGACCTTCATTTATGGCGTTGTCTAAGCTGATCGTCTTAGCAATGGTAAAGTCCAGGTGACACTTTGATCTGCACTTGTGGCTTCGCATTAAATCCTGATAGCAGAGCCATCGGTTTCTCAGACCCCTCTTAAAGTGTGACCGATGTCCCTGCACACCAGGCCACACGTGCCAGGGTCTCATTTTGTCTTTAGACAACATAGTTGTACAGTTGACAGGGCTGTAGATGATCCTGTGGCTTCTACAGAGGTTCTTGAAAGTTAGTGAACCCTTCAGAATTGTCCATATTCCTGCATAAATATGATTTAAAACATCATCAGATTTTCACACTAGTCCTAAAAGTAGATATGGAGAACACAGCTAAACATACGAGACAAAAATATCATACTTGGTCATTTATTTATTGAGGAAAATGATCCAATGTCACAAATTTCAAGCACCACTGTACATCTTCCATCCTCCTCCAGAACCTGCAGATTGGAGAAGCACCGTTGTCTGTGTTTCCAGGTAAATAATTTGTGCCGTTTTTTAAATCTTTTGTTTTTACTTCATGTTATGAAGCTTTTGTTGGATATTCGAGAAGTTTGCATTACCCTAGAGATGAAAGCGCAAACGTTCTTTATTACGCCTTCTTGGTGTGATGCGTCACAAACACTGCTGCCAGGACACTCAGAACGAACACTTGTGCATGAGGGATGGGGACAGGGTGGACAAAGTGCTCTTCTGCTCTGTTCCTGTCTGGAAGCACACAGTTGTCTAGAATGCGTTTGTCTGCTGCGTGGGTGCAGCTGACACAGCTCAGGTCGGTCAGTCAGTAGGAGGGGGGGGTCCACATACTTTTGGCTGTGCGGTGTGTTTTGTTGTTTTTCACATGGCGGAAATATTTTGCCGTCCACAAGGTACAAAAGAGGCTGAGTTTAGGCACGTAAAGTTGAATGGCCTCTGTGCCGCCTGGTTACCCAGAATCCTTAGCTGACAAACATCCCCGGGACCCGCAGTCTGTTTGCTAAAGCAAAGTCGCTCTGGCCTCCATTTCACAATCGGTGGAAGGCGTTGGACGTCCTGCTATCGAACCACAGGTCAGGGGCTGTAAAAACTCAAATATGGCTGCAATGAATGAAACATTTCCCTTTCCCTTTAACTTATTTATCCTTTTTTCATCCCCTGCTCATCCTAGACAGGTACAGAATCTGCGATGGAACCAGCGCGCAGCCTGGCACTTGTTGCTCCCAATGTCTTTTATTAAAGAACGTCAAAATGTTGCAACCCTCAGGAATGTCAGACATGAACTGTAGACTCTGTGGAAGCTTTAAGGTCTGAGGTTCACATTTGCAGGTGTACAAGGAGAGCGAAATGTGGCTTCTCCTGCTCGGTGGCAAACGGCGCGCCAAACACAGACACAGGCAGATGAACAAATAACAGCCAGGAGGAAGGTAAACAGATAAAGAAGATAAACTGGCAAGAGAATCTGTGGAAGGGAGAGAAGATGTGAATTTAAGTATTTAAAAATGCGTTCTCTGTGTGGAAATGCAGTGTCCTGCTCGCTGGCAGTACAACGCGAGAACCTCTTTCGGGTCCTGCAGCTTAGAGACCTTTACATGTCCTCATCCACCGCAGTCTTCACCTGGCAAAAGGCTGCTAGAATTGAACGAACTCGGGGCCGACTTTGATCTAAACGGCACACGAGCGGCTCATCGAGGCTTTTCTGTTTTATTGCTTACTCGTAAAAAAAAGGGCAGTAAATACAAGGTAGAAGAAAGGCAAGGGTTTAAACAAAAGGGTTTTAAATAACTTGTTTATTCATCTGTTTGGTTTTTGCCTTCTCTGCCAAAGAGCTCCGGCTTCGCCAGCAAGGTGAGCCGAGGTGCAGCCGAGCGAACGCCGCAGGTCGGTCCTCTGCTGCTAACAGGTGAGACGCAGAGTCGCTCGTGTCGCTCAGCTGCTCTCCTGGGCCGAACTTCACAGCATCTGTTGAACACAAAAATCTCAGCAGAGACCTCGCTGTCTTCTGTGGAGCAGCTGTGTGGGTGGGACAGCGGCTCAGTTCACCCGGAGGGCCCAGGCCAGAGGCGCACGCACTGGGAAATCTGTCACAAATGGCCATTTTTCCTGCTGCTCTTGGGATCCCCCACCCTGAGGACGTGGGCAGCAGAGGCGCTGGTCTGCATCTTCTTACCGGTTGCCTCCTGTCGGCACGTTGCCGTCGTCTCTGTAGCTCCACCAAGCCTCACCTCGCGATCTCGCGCAGGATTCCAGCTGAGCAGGTTTCTCCTCCTAGATGTGTCGTGGCTTCACTCACGCAAATGCTGGCACCACGGTTTCGTTCTCGTGAGCAGATGCTCAGATATTAACAAATACAGAGGCATTTCTGGAAGAATCCGAGATGTCACACGGAAAATGTACGGTGAGAGAAATATAGCATAACCTCACGGTGCTGCACGGGTTCTGCAGCTGTCGCAAACCCGCGTTCGCTGTTCAGGACCGCAGGCTTTCGCACTTGATCGAAACAAATGTGGTGAAAAGGGACGCTTGTCCAGCAGCAGCAAACGTCTCGCTAGGAGTCGGACAGCTCGTCCATGTCGATGAAGAGCATCTCCTGGCTCAAGGGATTCGGCAGCATCGGCCCAGCGCTGCTCGAACCTCTGCCAGGTGGCAGACGGGCCTCCTGGTCCTGAAAAACAGCCACGCAGCTTTCTTCACTCGCGGGATGTGACCCCTTCCAAAACATTTAAATTTTGCTGTTTTTTCAGATGTTTTCGTCAACGTGCAGCTTTTGAACCGTTAATGCTTTGCATTTGAAGTTCGTACAGTTTCTTTGCTAAGGTCTATGCCGGGTCAACACCAGTCCAGGTCCAGGTCTTTCTGAGAACATCGGCGAACCACGGACACGCTGTGAACTCCTCGGTGGAGAAACGTCCCGAAGCCGATGGCTCGGCCGATGCTGAAGGAGGGACTCCAGGAGGAGGCACGGGGATGCCGGGAGAAGGGCATCAGAACATCCTTTCCTAGCAGGAGAGGCGTGAGCGAGAAGAGCGCTTCCAGAGGCCCATCTTCATGCTGCATCAGTGAAGAAGTGCCAGGGGTCAAGCATCTGCTCCGCACGACAGGCTTGTTAATGGCAGGACCACCAAATTTGCATCGGCCGTGGTTGGGACTCGGGTTCGAATCTTGAGCGAGGTACTTTCTTTGAACAGATCCAGCAAAAGGTACAAATTGAGCAGGCTTTTTAAGTAAATCTGAGCATGTCGATGGGTATTCGGTAGCTCAATAAGTGCGGCCACCTGCTTACTGTAGGAATTAAATTGCAGGTTGATGGGCAAAAATGGCCTCACGCTGAGCGAGAAGACAGCTGAACGACAAACAATTTTCATTTTCATGAACTGAGGTAGTGGGTTTTTGGCACGCAAGCTCGCGCTATGTGAGGCCTGCGCACATGGGCTTGCACTGTGCTCCTTCAACAGCAGGTGGCGCTGCAGATCGCAAAAAACCCACAATTCCTTTGGCCACGGTCATGTCTCTGCTAAACGCCGTTTCCTTGCCTTTCCACTACGCTCTGTTGTGTCATCCCGCTCGGTTCCAGCCCATTCTTTCCAGCCTCTTCTATGCGCCCTCCCTCTTCCGTCATTTTGAGATAAGAAAAAATGAAAAAGCAGCTGCGCCTTGCGGTTTGGTTGCGTTTGGCCGAAAGGTCTTTTTGGTGGTGAACATCCCCCTCGTGGAGAGGAGGGCACACGGGGCCACGAAATTCACGAGTTGATAAAACTATTTTTAAAGGCCTCGCTTGCCGACCGAAATGACTCAGTGAACTGAAGAAGCGCGAAATGCCGCTTAGTCTCCTGCCAGCATTCTGGCGTGATTTGCTGTTTTTCAGCAAGATTCTGCCACTTTTGCGAGAAGCTTCAAGGTTGCCCATCCAAAGGTGAGCAAGCTGCAGGAGGAAGGCCTAAGAGGAGATTTATGGGTGTGATGCAGGTGGTGGGTGCGACGGAGAAAGATGCAGAGGACAGAGGACAGGAAGAAGTGGAAATGGTTGATCCGCTGTGGCGACCCCTGACAGGAGCGGCTGAAAGAAGAAGATGCAAAGCCGAGCAAAAAAGGCAGCGGTGGCTCCGCCGCCCGCCGTTCCCGTCTTCTCTCAGCCCTTCCGGCCTTGGCCTCCCTTGGAGGTGGCTCCATGCAGCAAACAGAAGATGCGGATGCTTCGCAAAGAGCGCTTTTGCTCTGTTCACCATACACTGCTCTTAGCGAGTGGTTCAATTGCTGCAGACAATAAGCTTGTGGTTCTGACAGAAGAACCGACCCAATGTTTCCAGCCACCGTGCCCAGCAGCGCTGTGTTAAATTGGTGCTCTGCCTTGGGTTTAGGCCTGACAGCCGCTGCTTTGCGCAGCTTTTGCGGTTGCGCTGCACTGCTCTCAAGATCCAGACTCTCGGGTCCTCTGAGGATCCGTAGGCTCCAGGAAGCGGTTTTGGGATTTGCGGCTCCCAGCAGCACCACTGAAGGAAACAGCTGCGGAACCGAGTGTGAGCAACTGCACTGCCGATCGCCATCTTGTTTCGGGTTGCACGGCTACCGAGCAGAAGAGTTACGGGAAATCTGTCACGCTAAACAACTTTCCTCCTCCGTGTCCCCCGTCAGCGACTACGGCTTAACATTTATGAGATTCCCAGCTGCTCGGTGGCTGGAGCAGCAGGAAGACCACGAGCCGCAATCTGACAGCGATGGTCCCAAAAGACACTGAGTGCTGTCACTGGGTGCGGCCAAAGCATCTGCAGGTAGCTGTGCAGGCAGCACATTTATTCCACAGGATGGACAGCAAAGGCTTTTTTGGCTGCGAACATTCATGAAAAATGAGACAATGATGATGCTGCCAACACTCTGTTGTCCACTGTTGACAGATCCTGGCTGCCACGCTGGCTTACAGGCATGCGTTCTTGAGGAAGATGTAAAGGCTGTACTGCGCCACGACACTTTCCAACATGAAGAGATGCTACAGAGAGGAAGCATGCACAGAAATAAAAAAGAAATAAATAAAACGCATGCGTCTGCTTCCAAACAGTGAGCGGAATAAACACAAAGCTCTCGAGTGCACATGGGGGGGCATGAAAATGCCTTTCCAGGTCATGACCACGTCCTCCTTCACATGAGGACCAGCATGGACATTGCCTTGTTCTGAGCAACAAAACCTTTCAAATAAACCTTCTCAGTGAGGGCTCTGCACTGACAAAGGCAGGAAGGGACACATTAAGGTGGGGGATATTTCAGGAGAAGGTATTGTGCTGGACTTCCTGCAGGGCCACAGCTGCTTGGGGAGGTGCTGACAGATTCCGCACTGCGGGCAGGACAAAGTGGCCAGCTTGGGCGCAAGGGGGGGGGTCCCTCCATTGTTCTCATTCAGCAGCCAACGTGGATTTTCTCCTACAGACAGACTGGGCCACAAGGGTGCGTGGGTGCCCCCCACACCACACATTTTGCCAAGCGGCTTCAGTGACTGCAGTGGAAAATGAGAAAAGTCAAGCAGTGCGTCTGGACCCTGTACCACCCAGGTCCGTTTTCTCTTTGTCCCGCATTCCTTCTGCAGAAGCTGCACTCCATACACAGATGATCACAGCAGCTGTGATTCAGCCCGGAGATCGGAAAGAAGTCACAGATGCTGAGGCCTCGCATGTGGAGATGTGGCTTCTGGCTGGAGGCATGCACCTTGGAAAGGGGACAAAACGGATCCCCGATGGCTGGATGAAGGCAAGGGTTAGACGCTGAGCCCTCTTGAAGGCCTCTGCGAGCCCCTCCATGCTCAACGGGGCTGCGTAAGAAGAAACCCAGCTCACGCACGCATGCTGTGGCTGCGACGCTCAGCAAGAGCGACTGCGCTGACCGCTTTCGAGGTGCTCTCGCTTGGCTGAACCAGCCGGGTGCTGCGTGACACCGGAACCCAAACCCGAGCCTGACAATGACCAAGGGAAACATTTTGTGGGACTAGGATGCAAAAAGAATTTCAGGTGTCACAAAGAAGGCTGTGAACTTCTGCTCCAAACAGAGCCTCCAGTGCTGCGCTTAAAGCTCCGAGTATTAAGGTGAGGAGCATCCGTCCTGTAGGCGGGAACCAAGCAGCCTTCATAA
The DNA here is from genome assembly GCA_018136845.1 of Heterotis niloticus. Taxonomy (NCBI): domain Eukaryota; kingdom Metazoa; phylum Chordata; class Actinopteri; order Osteoglossiformes; family Osteoglossidae; genus Heterotis; species Heterotis niloticus. Next base: position 283,108 of record CM030894.1, read on the forward strand.
AAGCTTCGAGCGGGAATAAAGCACAGGGATTCAGACGTGCAATTGTCCAAGCACCGAGTACCAAACTTCAAGTTTTTAGTGGTACATGGAGCCCCGTGTAAACAATGGATAGGAAATGCAGAGGTGATGTGACAGATGGTGTGATGCAAGTTAGTGGAGAGAGAGGTGAAGGCGATGATCTCCGAGTCTCTGCTTGAATGTTGAGAGGAATTCAGGAGCTCTGAAGGACAGGAGAAGCTCACTCCACCGCACAGGAGCCAAACCCAGAGCCTTCAGACTTTCAGTTTACCCGAGCGGTCCGGAAGCACAGAGATGATCGGTTGAGCCACTGACCCAAAACCGCTGCTGGTCAAGTGCAGGGTGATGGTTGGGAAGCGGTCAGTTGAAAAGCTGCCGTGGTTGACTGCTGTTCACCAGATGACCACGGCCTGAACCATCCGCTACACCTCGACTCCCTCAGGTTAAGCATGCATGCGACCCTTGGCTGGGTTCAGCTCGAGGCTGCTGTAAGAAGGGCGTTTTATAGTTTACCGTTTATATGATTTTCACCCTACAAACCTCGTGTTGCGCCGATTTTGGCCTTGACTTCGTCCTCGGCTGAGCTCATTTCACGCAAATCCCTCCTGGTTCCAGTGCAGCGGGAAGCTCAGAGTTTAAACGGTTAAAATTAAGATGAGATACGTGATCAGGTTTGAGCACAAGGACCCTGGTTGCTAAAATAAGCCTCTCTGGGAAGAACATCGAACAGTGCACACTGGTAAAGTGTACAAAGTGGCTGCAGATGCCGAGGAGCTCCAGGCGTGCAGCCTCCTTGCTGAACCTTATTTGTGCATAAATCTGTTCGCGCTGTAAAGGGCCCGTCCGCAGAGCGCGCTCTGGCTCCTGAAATGTAGCTACGAGGCGGTCGTGCAGAACCCACGCTGGGGTCCGCGCGTTACGGTCCCAGCCTTGTTGACAGCGGGCAGAAAAGCGTGCCGGGGGATCATGGGAAGTGCAGGAACCCCAGAAAAAGTTCAGATTCTTCCAAGAGCAAAATGTGGATGAACCGCATGTACAGTGGACCACGTCATTGTCATTACCGTGTTTCACAGCACTTTACCCATCCTAGTAACAGGCAACTCAGTACCGTAAAACAGCAAAGACCAAAACTCGCATTGCACGCTAAAAATGCAGACCAGTTGAAAATTGTGTGAAAACACATCTGATGCTCAGAACAAATATAAAGACGTGTTTTGCTCTGCCGGACAGCGGTTCCCCACCGTTTGGGAAGAACAGAGTGCAGCTGAGAACGAAGGTTTGGGAGTGCCTGGAAATGCTGGCACTCTGAAGCGGCAGCATTTCCAGCCCTGCGCTGATGCCCACCTGAGCTGACCTGACGGAGGTTGGGGGAACGATATCCTGCTATTGGGGTTATGTGGTGACAGAAGCAGGAGGAGGAACAGAGAAATTAAGAAAGAAAGAAAAGGAGAACTGAAGAAGAAAAGTGTTTCCTACCTGGATGTTATGATGGAAAAGCAGCTCTGAAATCCTGCAGCGTCAGCGGGATTCATTACAGTGAAAAGGAGCAGGAATAAAGCACAGTCACCTCCCCTGTGGTTGTGTGTGTGAGAGAAGGGGGGGCATGTTTGATAATAATAATATGCACACAAAGCAATTGCTGATGCCTCTACTGAAGCTCAATAAGATAGTCAGCAGCTTCTGAAGGGCTCTAAAGAGCAGATGGGGCCCACTTGCCTTCTCACCAGGACTCACACAGACTGTGTCCTCAGGACGTCTTCTGCCTGCTGCCAGCAGCGGGATACAACCATGCAGTTTCCATGGTCTGTACCTATTGAAATGTGTTGGGGAACTGACACAAGAGCAGCGGTTGCTGTGTATTTGTACACGAGACAGTGCGTTTATGTGCTGCAGACGGGTGTTTTGTGAGGCAGTGACATTCATGACGTGCATTAGTGTGACCATTGGGGGTCCTCCTGTGTGCTCAGCTTCTGCAAAGTGTACAGGTCTGCTCAGGTGCACCGCGTCAAGCCTAATAAGAATAAATAAAAATAACTTGTTCTGGGTCTCCACCAGAACAGCACTGGTTCCCACTACTTTTTTTCTCATCACTGCTGGTACTTGCAAACATCACTAGGTGCTACTGTTGCTCGGTTGCCTTTACTGTTAAAAGAGTTAAGAGACTTTTTGTGTAAAATATTTAAGTTGTATATGCTAAAAAGCAGAAACAGTACTTATCTCCAGCAACCACGTGCCCCTATTTTTACACCTACACCCAGGGCGCAGCCATTAATCGGGTACCCTGAATGCACCGGCAGAACAGCTGCAGCCACTGCCATTTCCAAGGAATGAAAATGATGGCAAGCAACTCAACTATAGCTGCAGTATTTGTGGCTTCGCTGCACACAAAGGGTAGTGAACGGCGTGTCAAGTGTCGGTGCTGACCAGAGGAGACAGACAGTCACACGTGGCACCAATGCTCCCGGCTACAGAGTGAGCGCCAAGGTTGCTGTAGGTAACAAGGCTAGAGCTGTGAGAGGACAATAAGATGACAGCTAATGGGCAGGACAAGGCCTGAAAATAAGGAAGTGACACAAAGGAGGCGCATTTGGATGTTGGAGCTGTTCAGCTGCTGCTACAAAGCAGACACGAAGCACCTGTCCACCCGTTCCCAAAATGTTAAAACCTCATCGACCCACCGGACGGGAACTATGAAAAGCCAACATATGAAGGGACTGGTTGCTCTTAACTGCCAGCAGGATCCCTGTGACGGCTGCTGCACTGAATGAAATCTCGTGCAGGTGATTCAGGTGTTCGTGTGGGTGGGGCTTGGGGCCCACAGCCCATCCTCAGGTTTCTACCAGCTGTAGTTATGGAATATGTTTAATTCATAACTTTCACTGCAAATGTATTTTATCGTCTGAGAGCAGCTGTGTCACAAAAGCCTGAACCTCAGAGGGTGACACACATTTAATTGTAGCAAGAAGTTAGCGCACACATCTCTGGAGACACTGAGAAAAACAAGGCAAACGCTGTAGATAAACGTGGCAAATGCTGCAGCAGCTACATGGGTTGTTGGATCCCGAACTCCAGTAACGGAAATTAGAGGCACTAATCTGCCAGAAACAAAAAACATCTTTCAGTTTTCGCTACACTGAAATGTGTGCGAAGTTTAAAAACTTTTACTCAAGTTGTGTTATAGACCAGGCTGCAATAAATGAGCTTCCGATTATTTAGCTCAAAACCAAAGTTTAATTCATTTCACTTTTGACTAAAGCTGTGTTGCAGAGTTTAAACCGCCAGAGTGGTGCAGACAGACGCTGGTGCCCCCTATAGGGGCCAGAGGGGGACACCCAGCAAATTAGAAAAACGTCGTAATAGCAGAATGGCTGGAATCCCTACATAATAAATGTTTACACAATAAGCTGCAACGTAAAACTACTCCAGCACTGTGCGCGCGCACACAGACACTCCCTCTTCTCACTACTTCGTAAAACCAACATACACAACCCAATATGTAATGTCACATTCGTTCCATTTTCGCACAACAAATATAAATCTTATGTACAGAAAGAAAGGGCAGTTACAGAAGAGTGAACATTGAGAATGCAGCGCGCAGCAAACTGGTGAGCAGCAGGGCAAGTTTCACTTGACCCGGGACTTTTTCAGCGTTAACTTTTCCCCGGAGGCTTTGCGCTTACGGGACGTTTTCACAGGGCCACCACTGGGCGCGCTCTGCGGGTACTTTGCTGCTTCAGGGAGGTAGTACATCTCAATTGGGGGCGACGGCTCCTGGAGACACAATGACAATCACAAATATGCTGTTTCTGTGGCCAGTAATGGCTGGCTCCAACCACTCTTACTCCTCGCAAGGCGATGTGGAGAGAAAAGGGGAGCACGTTTCTATGTTGCTTGTGACACAGTTAAACATAATGGAAATAATGCCAAAATCGTGGTGTGGATTGTGCAGTGTGCGCCACTGACCTGCATGAGATAGTCAGCAATGTATTCGGGCTTCAGGCAGTTTGCCCCCTGGGCTGCTGCCTCACGCACATCCACACGGAAGTCACCATCTCGCAGGCGGCTGAAGTCAGCAAATAGGTGCGTGGTGTCCTTGTAAAGGGATGCCGATGGGCTTGGGAACACCTGTTCAGACAGCCGGCCCACAAGGCAGCACATTCAGGCTCAACTCAAGTTCAGCTGACATCAGAGAGCTGCCATCTCACTTTTATTATCCAACTGACAGACTGGGGCTGCTCAACTTACAAATGCAACTGTGACCAGACTCTTGTTTGTTATTCATTTTGTATGGTCTCCAAAGTTATTTTTACCTCACGGTCAAAATGAATAAAAGCTGAATACAGTGGCTCTGAGGGTTGTGATGGAGTAAGGAAATTTCAAAAATACATTAAAATGCAACATTTTAAATTGACATTTTGCTCAAAAACCAATTTTCTAAACATTCTGTTTATAGTGGAATAAATGTGACCTGCTTTTATGTGCCAGGTGAACTAGAACGGCCTTGGGGTTTTGGTTCAACTCATCATGTCCACTGGGCCAGAAGACAAATGCTGCAAATGCTTGTGGGATGAACAAAAAAAAAAAACCCATCTTCATTATTGAGTAAATCTGCAAATGTGCATTAATCTTCAACTGATTTTATTTCAGGGCAGAAAAATTTCCCTCAGTTAGCCTGTTACAATGAACGCAAATTTAATATTAAAACCAAATGTCGAGTGTTGAATAGTTCATCTCATAAACGCGTGCAGCAGTCGTCGTTCTGTAACTGAATCCCCAATACCTCACAAGCATGGGATCCTGTCTTGGGTTGCTTTACTCCCACATATTAACTGTGCATACAAACAGGGGTTTCTTTGCTACACTATAGTCAGATGTTTTTGAAAACAGATTACTGAACATATTAAGAGAGAAAAATATTTCAATCTTTGAAAGATCACAACTTGACTCTTTGTAACATGAGAAGCCAGTGCACACTACATTTTGTACTGAGATTAAGTTTGGTCCACAGCTGAGGTACAGAGAGCGGCCCTCACCTTGGCACCTCCAGACTGCAGCAGCCGCCGGAAACCCGCTTCTCTGCCCTGGTCGATGTTCAGCATAACCGCCCAGCCACTGAACACTCCCTAAAGGGGTGCATTAGGATATAGCAAAGGGTGCAATAACTGGTCAGGAGCCATTTCTGCTTCCGTTACACGTTTGAGCATCTCCCCCTGAATAATTCTGTAAAAATACTGATTTTTTTACTACTGAAAACGACACGGTGGTGCTGGGCCTCATCTCCAACAACGATGAGACAGCATACTTAGAGGCGGTGGAAAACTTGGCATCATGGTGCCAGGAGAACTGCCTCCATCTGAATGTTGGCAAAACTAAAGAGATGGTGGTGGACTTTGGTAGGCGACAGCAGCGGTCCTACACCCCCCTTAAAATCAACAGGACTGCAGTGGAGAGGGTGAGCAGTTACAAATACCTGGGCGTTCATGTCACTGAGGACTTGACATGGACCGTACACATCCGAGCTCAGGCCAGTAGAGCAAAGCCGCGGCTCTACCACCTCAGGCAGCTGAGGAAGCTACACGTCTCTCCAGCGAGCCTCAAAACGTTCTACTCTGGTGCTGTACAAACTGTTCTGACTCAGAACATCATCTCCTGGTTTGGGAACAGCTGTGCTCGAGACATCAAGACACTGCAGAGAGTGATCCGGGCAGCAGAACGCTGCACCAGATCTGATCTGCCATCCCTACAAGACATCTATACCAGGAGATGCAGGACCAGAGCGACTAGGATCGTCGGTGACCTGTCTCATCCCAGCAACCATCTATTCATCTTGCTGAAATCAGGCAAACGCTTCAGAAGCATTATGGCCAGAACGGAGAGGCTCAGGAGGAGCTTCTACCCACAGGCCATAAGACTTCTGAACCCAGACATGCTATCACAACCCTCACAGACCAGGGTCTTCAATAATCTCTGACCACTCCACCCCCCCCCACTGTCACTGTCCTTCCAGGGCACCTTAGGGTTTCCTTACCATTTTACCTATTTATTTATTTATTTATTTACTTACTTACTTACTTACTTATTTATCTATTTGCTGTTTGTTTCTATTCTTCTTGGTGTTTGGATGTTTGTTTGTTTTATTTTCCATTATATATTTTTTGCACAGTCTTCCTGGATCAGATCAGAGCACATTTCAACACATGGTACAAAACCATGTACTTGACAAATAAACTCTTTTGACTCTTTGAAAAGCAATATACACTTATTTTGAGCTGCAGAACTTGTTTAATGAAGCGTAAAAAGATTAATAAGAATAATTTGGAGCTGTAACATGAATAATTTGGAGCTGTACCTTAAGGCCCTGTTGTGCCTGCAGGACTTTCCTCCAGCGCATGGCAGCCAGGGCAAGCTTGCGTTGCTGAGTGCTGATGTTTGGCAGAGCACCCAAAATAGAGTTGCTCCCCCATTCATACTCCTGCTCCTGGGTGGACAGATTCGCAGTGGAGACCTCTGAATCCAGAACTTTAACACCACTGCTGTATTCAGACAAGTGATCCATGGAAGGAACATTATGTGGAGGGACCTCCTTACTTGAATGAAGTGGCCAACAGCACGGCATGCTTCTAAGTAGGAGCGATGCAGGATCCACTTTCCTGCAGCCATGGCGGCCAGATACTTCTCATTGCGTAGTGGCTGTCCCACAATGATGTGGGAACAGCTAGGGTCAAAACACTGCTTGTCAAGGACAATTCCTCCTGGACAGAAAAATAGCAAGCAGACATTAAATTCAGCCTGAGCTATCATTCAGAAGACATAGCATTTCACCTAGAGCAAAAAGATATTCCTAAACTGACCTAAATAGAACTTAAAAACACCAATACCAAAATTTAACTAAACCATCAGAGTTTACGATCTGCCATGAATACTTTGCTCAGATAAAGAGGAGTTTGGCCAACAGCACACTAGACAAGCGGTGCCCGAGACCCACCCAACTCCTCTATCAAGTGGCTGTAGTCAATGCGCTCCTGAGGGCTCAGAGAAGACAGCTGGAAACGGAGCGGATGTGATGCCTGCCTCTCACTCTTGTCTCTGCCCTGCAGAGTGAACAACAAGAAAAGCTGCTAAATGGCCTGTCACAGTATACCTACAGGCTGCTGGGTGTCAGTGTCAGTGTGCACCTCCACCTGGGGCTGAGGCTCAGCTGGGACTGGTGGCTCTGAAGCAACCAGAGTGACGCTCGGTGCCTCGGGTGTGACAACAGAGCACTTGCTGTCATTGTTGGAGAGCGCTGAGATCCTCTTCCCCATTTGTTCATCAATGACATCACAGGCTGCTGCTCACAGAAGAATTACAAGCAAGATTTTTTTTTTTAAGTTTTGAGAATTATTCTTCATTTTAGAGTTATAATAAAGTAAGATACTGGACAATCAAATCACTGTGAGCCCTCCCACCCCTGACCAGACAGAGTCCTCAGTACCCATTTCCACGAGCTCCGAGTCCGTCATGGACTCCCTTGCATGGACGACCAGTGAGGTCTTTAGCTCTGGCAGGGGCTCTGAGTGCTGAGACGGGCTTCCGGGCCACTGCATGTTGTCGGCCAGCCGTGCTCGCTCCTCGCGTGCCGTTGGGTCGTCCCACACAATTTGCTCACTCTGCGAGGCTTCCGTGTTCATATCCATTACTGTCTGCCTTGGGTGCCTGTGGAACATGGGACAGAAGAACATTTGCTGAGTGGTTTGAGATTTGGGACTTCATGAACATGATTTATCTCTCCTCTGGGATTAAACTTGCACAATAGAGTACATGATTAAATTATTACCGTAGTGCTTCAAGGGCCCGGCTCCTGCTGGCTCTCCCGGCACGGCCCAAACTCTCTGGAGTGTCGGGGTGAGAATTTATCCCTCCAGAATTGGCCCTGGCCAGCCGAGCTGAGGACCGCCGCCCGCTGGCCAGTTTGGTGGCTGACATGATCTCCTGAAGCTGCCTCTGCAGATTCTCTCTCATCTCTAGTGCCTGCTCCAAGTCTGAGTCCGTCCAAGAAGACCACGCAGTACCGTGAGACACATGAAGTGCAACTTCATTGAAGGAATTCTAATTTTATAGCTTCTCAATATAGACATCAAAGCACTAGTTACTTGTTTTCCGACAGAGAACTGTGCATAAATCAGTACTCAGCCATGGTATCTGAAATTCCACGGCACAAGCTGCGTAATTCAACAATTTAAAAAATAAAAAATAAAAAAATAAAAATAAAGTCATTTATAAACTGTAAGACATATTTTATGCAACTCTGAGTCCTAATGTTAAGGTGTACCTCTCTTCTCAGAGCTGCCCTGGTCCTCCTCCACCTCCCCCCTCTCTGCTTCTGCACTGCCAGTGCACTGTGTAGGCTTACTGCACTCCTCTTCTGAGGCACAGAAGGACTTCAAGGGGCAGTCAATAAGCATTACAAAAAGGAAACAGTAACATGGTTATAAATGGTAATTATTTGACTAAACTGTGGTTTTGGTCTAAGTCTGTTTTGCTGTGAATGTCATATTTTAATACATTATTACCTGGTACTAAGTTAAAAACCACATAAACACCACATGGGCCTTGAATCACAAAGCATACAGTTCATTAAAAAGCAGCAATAAGACCACAGTCACACAACCACTGTGCTCCTAAGTGTGATTTACTTTACATTCCAAATTAAGTGACAGGAAAGGGTAAAGGATTTTATTATACAACACATTTAAATATCTATTATTTTTGCTCTGAAAACACTGATGGTACTGTAGACTAAGATATTAGAAGAGCACTACCTTGCCCCCCAACACTTCAGTGCGTTTCTTCAGCTGAATGTGAGGCACCGGGGATGACCGCTGCATGCTCTCAGGCACCTGGCTGAGGTTCAAGCTCATCTTGGGGTTGTAAGTGAAGGGGTACAGAGACTCAGAGACGCGTTTCTGTTCATCTGCACACTGTAAAACAAAGGCAAGACAAAAACTGCATCCACTGCTCTTTTCTACTGAATCCTGACAGCTGCCTAAACAAACTCAAAGCACTCAGTAGCGTTTTTTCAGAAAAAGAACTGTGCACAAGGCTGTACAATTTACTTAACCAAAATTGCCTTAATTAAATAGCAAGTCTACAGAATTTCATAAAAACAAGAATTGTAAATATATATTTAAATGTGAATATATGAAACATTTTAATGCAATTACCAGTATTTTTTCTTATTATTTTATTGACCCCTTTTCCAAGATAACTTACAATGTGGGCTGATTACCTTTGCAATGCTTTCTGTACCAATTTAGGGTAAGTCGGGTGCTACAGCCAGCAGTGGGACTTGAACCCCAAACTTTCATATGGAGTGATGAGGGCTCTAACCTAATCTTCTATTCGTCAAAGGCTGCTATTTATGCACTTACTGCTTGGAGCCAGTGCTCAGACACCACATGAAATCCACGTTCCTTCACCGCACGGTACTCCCGGCTGCTGTCCCCAGCACGACCCTGGTATATGTAGTGGGTCACTGTATCATCACAGGACCATCTGAAGCACAAAACAACCTGTTGGCTACCATGTGTGTTTCGTGGCTTTAGGTTCTTCAGCCCCAAAATTGTTTGAGAATCTCCTGTCAGGGTAGGACCGAACAAAACAACAAGCGTGCGAACGAACCTGAAGTTGGCACCCAGCGATGCGGCAATGGCATTCAGCTCACTTTGCTTTTGGCTCAACTTCTTGCTGACACAGATTACCACGCCGGTTAAGGGAGGCGGCTCATTTTCCAGCAACTGCACAGAGCGGATACCATGTCACTTACAGATCAATTCTTCACTTGTGTATACATGCAGAAACTCTAAAACACCACTTTCACCAATTCGAGATTTCTCAGCAGTGTGGTCAAAGCTAGGCAAGCACACACTGAAAACCAGCCATGAGCTAATGTGATATGAGCTACCGCCTGCTCTGTGTCGATGCCCATGCTCAACTTGGGGCTGGCTGTCATGGCTGCCAAGGCGGAGACGTTGTTGCGGGTGCTGTTGGCCAGCGCCACCTTCAGATTCCTCCCAATGACTTCTGACAGCGGGGTTGCAGCTCTACAGCTCTGTTGCAGCTTCCCCCCAGGGGTCTCTAGTGCAGCCAAAGCATCCTGTACATTGAGTACAACCCAAATCACTCCGTGTACAAAGAACAACATGGGCCCTGTAGTTCATCTTCACTACATCTATAACTAGATGTAGTGGATATACAGTGGATATAAAAAGTCTACACACCCTTATTGAAACTGCAGGTTTTTCTGATATAAAGAGAGAAATCAAGATAAATCATGACAGACATTTCCATCTCTAGTGTGACTATGCAACCGACCAAATTCAAGAGAAAAACACATAGATAATTAATACAACAAATAATTGAAATTAAAACCCCACAGCACTCCAGCTACATGTGTGCACACCCCACCAAGTAATATTATGTGGAAGCATCTTTTAAGTTTAAAAGTGTGAATAAGTCACGTTTGTAATTTTACCCTACACTCCCTTACACTTGCTGCTTCATATAATTAAGTTTAAAACAGAAAAAACAGTAGACGGACGCATAATAACCTATAAGGTCAGACAAATGATCCAAAATGTTCACTGGAATAAGTAGCTCAGCAAGTGGAGGTGTCAAGTAACCCACAAATGTTTCCTCACCTTGACATTGAAAGAAGGCCTGAAGAGCTGGTCTCTGCACAGGAAGCGAGAAGGCGTGTCCAGCTGCGGTGTTGGCTCCCGGTTGAGTGCACTTCTCTCTTCAGCCCTCAGGGTAGCGCTCCCCGGCCCTTTCTTGTCTTGTCCCAGCACTGAGCGGAACACCTTGCTTTGGAAGCGTCCCACATCCAGCGGGGTAACAGCAGCACTCAGCTGTGGCCCTGGCAGTGGCATCTGAGGAGAACTCTGGTTCCTCTCAGTGGGTTTCTGGGACCCTCCAACAAAACCTTCCTCCTCCCTCTCTATTCAGATATCACAGGGTGGGGCAATAGGGGATACCATGATCCTTAATGCACACACCATGGTAAAAAAGCAATTTCTAGTGAACAACTAACAGTTAGCATGCCCTAACACTAACTAGCTACAGATAATCAGATTCCATCTGGAGGAACAGATTTGAAATGCAGATTACAAGAGAAGTTCTTCTTCAAAAACTAAAATCCTTATCTCTGCCAAATCTGAAGGATGGTAAAATATCATACGACCAGCACAGACTCAGTTATTAGTTACATCACATTGTTTATAACATAGCTCATTGCCCCCGCCACCCCAAAAAAAAAAAAAAAAATTCACACTACACACAGGAAATGGGCATTCTTTCTCTCTTTGCAGCTGACCTGGCAAAGGTGGGAGGTCCACAAGGAATTTGCACTCATCAGCACGCTGGCCCCTCTTCCCTGACTCAAGCACCCAGTGCAGAGTCACTGCTGGCAGGCTCCACTTCTGTGCAGCATGGTACTTTGTGCCCTCTGGGGTCCTCAACACCAGATGGGTGCTGGCCAGCATGCCTTTCCGGTGGTTTGCTGTACGCACAAAGTACTCCTGGACACTGAGGATGAAAGGGTTATAGAGTTTCCGCCGGGGGGGCACTGGGCCATTAGTTATGGAGGCAGGGAACAGGGGCAGTAATTACCATTTAAATGACAGAGGCTGCTAGCCAAAAATAAGTACATGACATACAGTACCAATTCAATTCATTTTAATACCTACTCTGATCATTTAACAGGAGGAGCCATGCTGGCAAAAGTAACTAACATGCAGTTGTTCTGCTCATGCTGGATTTGATGTTAAGAAGCTTTAGGCTAGTTTCGTATGCCTCCAGAATTTGTTTTGGTCATCCAGCAGAACACTGAATGAGTTGGAATTTTTAAAACCGTTATTGATGGAAGGGCATGTGTGTAAGCAAACGATTTCAAAATGGTCTCAATGCACTCACCTGGCACCCAGATGCTTAGAAAGTTCAATGAGGGATTCACGCTCAGCCCCAGTGAACTGGCTGACAGAGAGCACACAGCCCCGCAGTGGGGTACTACCCTCTTTCAGTGTCAGGGGCATAAAGAGTGGATAGATCCTCAGCTCCAGCAGGCACTGCTGTTCCACACACATGGCCTGTACACAACACAGACAGACTGAGGAGCAATTTAAACAAAATCTACATGTTCCCTTAACCACTCTTAAGGAGAAAGGAAAGTTTCAGATTGCCTTCAGATATACATTTTTATTTATAAAAACAGAAGAAATAAAAACTGTAACAATGGCTTATGTAGTGATGCTGATTCTCTATGAATGAAACACAACTGACCTTTGCAAAAACTTCCTGCTTTTTGTTCAATTAACCAAATTTAAACTGTTTGGCAGGATGCTTGGAGAACTGCTGCTTTCCAAAACCAATACATTAGGGTTCAAGTAAGGTTTATATACACCCTATACTTCTGTTAGTACTGGAGGTGCCTACCAGCCAAGTATCTGTGGCAACATCTCCCACGGTGGCCTCCACCTTGCAGCCAAGCAGTGGTACCACAGCATAGTCAGCCACTGCACGCGTGCCTGCCGTCAGCACTCTGCCTCCATTCTCCATCACCAGCAGTGATAGTTGAGCCTCTGCCTCACCATCAAAGCCAAACAGCAAGAAGCGCTTGCCCTGGAACACACCACTGTTATCTGGGTCCTGCACGTTGGAGTCCTGCCGCGGCTCCAGGTTCAAGGGCTCCGAAACCAAAATACTATTGTTTCTGCTGATATTACCCAGTTCAGGTAAATCAGCTAAGAAAAGGAAAACAGAACAAACAAGCGGGTCACTGCTTCAAGTTGTTAAATTTATAAAAACCCATTTCACATTTACATGACAACTTGTTTTACTGGCACAGCTTCAAATTGAGTGTGTAATACAAGTTTATTAAAAATAAAAAAAAAACTGCAAACTGATTTATGGCTCTGGAATACCAGAGATATTTTCTGTGCTCTTACCCACAGTCTGGTCAGCATCCACATACTGGGAAAGCAACTCCTCGTCTGCTCTTATGTGCTTGCAAGGGCTGGATTTCTCAGCGGCTATGGTAGACACATTCTGTCGTGGGGCTGCACCACGGGGGGCTGCTATTGACACCGAAGGGGCAGGTGGTGGGCAGGCGGAATGAAAGTACCCTTCTTCAGGAACCAGGTAGCCCTTGGAGAAGATGTCCAGCAACCACTGCACGGTCACCACGTGAGGTCTGTTCAACATATACAGCTCAGTACTGGACATCATACAGCTTTAATCTGAAAAGGAATGCAGTGATTCCTATTCAACTATGAACAGTGTACAGCAAAATTTTAATATGAAATTGATTCATATGGACTTATGTTTCTCTTCAGTAAAAAAAAAAAAAAAAGTGAAAAAATCATTTCTGTATGGATTGTAATAGATATTTTACTTATTTCACACACTTTTCCCCCTCCAAAGTGATTTACATTTATTCATTTAGACACTTTTCTTCTGATTTTACCTTTTATACATCTGGTAAATTTTTACTGCAGCAATTCAGGGTAAGCATCAGGTTCAAAGGAACTAAAGCAAGAGGTGGAATTCAAACCTGCATATAAGTGCAAGGTACCAACTGTAACTGCTACACCACCTGCTGCCTACACAGCAAGATAACCTATTGAACGCTCTGGTCAAACAGATATTTTTAAATTCCAGTAATAGTTCTGTCTGCACTGCAACATTAACATTACTACATGTCAAAATATAGCAGATGACATACTCATCAGTTACACTGCGTAACATTTAATTCATAGACTGAGTTGTTCTTGCTATCTGAACAAAAACTGGATTGGATGGAGCAGAGATGGGGACACCTGTGGGATTATTAATAACAGCTGTACGTGGCCATTGCAAGCAGTGTAATGATTCAAAATGTACAAACCGGTGCACAGCTTTGGATATGAAACCAATGAAGTCCTTGTCAGGCTCCCCCATGACGACATGGGTGAGGTCCTCGCTGGGCTGGTTGAAGCGCAAGCCACCCATGCAGTTCACCAGGCGCCTCAGCTTCTCCATCCTCTTCCCCGAGAAGCCACATATAAAGAGCTGTGAGGCAAATGAGGAAAAAATTTGAAGGTTTTGCACTGATACGGGTTACAACAGAAAGGTGTGATTAAAGCTGTTGCATTGTACCTGAAGGATATCACTTAGAAAATCACCCCTGCTCTATTACTCGAGCTAGGCATTTACCCTCAATTTCTCCCCTATAAAATGTCCCTTTTTTTAAAATAAAAGGATAAACTAAAACTGTAACTTTTATTTGGAGAAGAATGTGTACTAGATAATAAATAAAAATACCAATGCTTGCTGTTCACAGACCAGCCTGCATGCAGCACAGGGAAAATCCAGCCCTGTAGCCACCACCCAGAACTCAGCTCTAGTGAGCAAACATAAACCATGTCTATGGCCTAGAGCACACTCTATGTTGTTCTTTACAAGTAACAGCATTATCATATTTATGAGATCACTTTGACTTAAACAGTGATAATAAGCAAAGTATTTTTTCCTAAAAAACTGAAATAACCACAGCTATTATGCAAAAATATCAGTCTACACATACATTGTACTTATTTACATTGCACATAAAACTCCCTATTCCAGCTTTGCTCACAAGGGGAAACAATGGCTTATTCTAGCTAACATGCACAACAACTGACATGCAACCTCAGAGCAAATGGTGAAGCACAGGTCAAGGCCACAGCTCATGGACACCATATGGAAGCAAAGTAGAACACTGTTAACAGGGAACCCAGTGATTCACACTGACCTTGCAGCCATCCAGCAGGTCATCTACTGTGCAAGTATTGATATCCAGTAAGTCCAGTGGGTCTGGTGTCTCCAGGCGGCTACCTGAAGTTGTAGTGAAGGCTGAGTCGCTGATGGAGCTCATGCTGATGCTGGAGATCTGGCTCACACCCAGAAGAGCAGTAGCAGCTAGGCGAGCCATACAAAAGCAGTAACAAGAGAATTCTCAAAGACTGTCACATAAGTCAGCATGTATTCCATCCAAGGCACTAGCTTTACAGTCAAAAAGTCAAAGCATTTTAAGAACTGCCTTTTGTACTTTATGCTGTCCAAACCCTTCATGATATAGCCAACCTGAATATGAAGTTATACAGTAAAAATAACAACACCTAAAACTTCTAAGAAATTTTAAAATGGTAAACTGGTGGTAAACTAAAATATAGGCCAAAAGTGAAGAAAACCTGGAAAAAGATAGCAACTCTTAATTATCCCTTTGAGATAATATATTGACAATATTTGCTACCAATTTCAGAAATAGGCTATACACAAAAGGAGATCATTTTTTAACCTTGAACACAAGTGTTAGGCTTCAAATGTTACTAATTCCCACAGGTTAAATAAGAGTGGGACAAGTCTTCCAAGGTTACAAACAGTACATGCTTGACAAACTGCGCATGGAAGAAGGGTAATCCCTGTGCCAGTTACTCACCACTTTTGTGTCCATCAGGTCCTGTGGGAGTTGACGTTTGGGGCCGATTGGACTTGTTGACATGTGGCTCGACACGGTAGCGGGTCTCATCCTGGCAGAAACCTTTGTCGATGCTTTCGAACAACCAGTGCAGGGACACACAGTACACATTCCACTTCTGTGCACATTCATATTTCTGGCCTGGGTGGAGAGAACAGGTCCATATGTAACCCCGCTATCACTGTGAAGGTCAGCTGGATGCCCACAAACAGCTGTGAACGACAGCCTCCACTAATTTCAAATTGAGATGATCCATACTATGCAACAGAATTAGCCCTTGATAGGTACAGGTCTTTGAATAAATGCCAATTAATCAAAATTCCCAAGAAGAATTCAACATAAAGGTGCCAAATTTAATTTTGCCACAACAGCAACTGCCAAAGACTCAATATTTATTATATGAAAAGAAAGGTGGCAGCTTACTGCAAAGTCTGCCAAGTTCTTCCTTGCAATAGTAAAAACAAGCAATAACCTTTGGGCTCGCTGACAATAAGGTGCGTGCATTCGTTCATCTTGAGTTGGCCCGTATATTGGCCACCATGTTGCTCGCAGAGCCGCTGTACCTCCTTGCGCTCTGCAGTGGACAATCCAGTCACACATACGATACATCCACGAAGGACAGGGCAGAGGTAGTCCTCCAGGGGCAGCTCTGAGTGTTGGAACAGGCTGATGGGGAAATACAAGGAGCTTATCTGATGCCCTCCCTCCCAGCACACATCACACCACATTTTGTTACACTAACCACCGTTACATTCAGTATAACGAAGACCTAAGTTATAGGTGCCACCATGATAAGGGAACTATTAGTGTGAATTTCTGTCATTAACTTTTATAAATTCATCAGGGTGTGTTAAAAAAAAAAAAATTTCTGATTCAAACATTTTGGAAATAAGCACTGTATTCTTAATTCAAACTAACAGCGTAAATTATTTTTAAATGTTGTAGTTTAAGCAACTAATGACTACATACCAACTCCGTCTTACTTCTTTTAATACTAGTATAAGAGTATATAAGAGAGCGTAACTGTATAAATGAATTACTTTGTGACAAAGAAACTGTTCTTAATTAGGACAGGTTTTGTATGAGCCGTACCAACCTCTTCTGGCACCTCTCCCAGCACGTCTTGACCCAGGTAGGGAGCATGATGGGCTTACCCAGGCTGGCAGCAACCAAGTACTTCTTACTGCCCACCTCACCTGCCACCAGGTGCGTCACAGAGACGTTGAGGTCACGATAAACTCGTCCACCCATCAGCTGCACAAGCTCCATGACTTCAGCCTGAATGCAAGAAATTTTCACCAGAACTGTGTTAATGGAACACCATCATGAAGATCAACTGGAGACCACCCAGGCAAAGTGTACTCATCTCTCAATATCCGGCTCTTCATGTATTTGGTCAGTTATTATTAACAGCCCTTATCGTTAATTGATGCAGAATTTCATTTATTCAGACCACAACACCCAATCTGGGCATCATCTGGTCTGATACAATAGACCACATTTGTCAGTTATGCTAAGTTATGCTGCTGGAGAGAAGCTGTAGAATGCACTGCATTGAGGGAGCGGGGTGCCTTTGTAATTAAGCATTTCAATTTGTAATTAAGTGTGTCTGGCAACTCCATCTGTTTGTGTTGGCATCCTGTTTGCACCACTGTACAGTAGTTTCAGTGTATAATTATTTATTTCTAACAACATGTTAGTTAAAGTAGAAAAGAAGGGAAAGGGTGGGCAGCTGTTGTCACTTGGACTGACAGAGGTTTATTTTTCTCCCTCACCTTTGTTGGTTGGGAATTTTTTCTTTTTCTTCTCCTCAGTTCCCAGCAGTCTTACATTATAATGCTTTTACCCAATATAGTTCCTCTGGTCACTAAATGTGCAGTTAGTCTCTTACTAGTACGTACTTTGTAACTGTTACAACTGTTCTGTTGTTTAGCACTCTGGGTCACTGTGTGAGAAGCAGCATTCAATAAAAATAAACTGAACTGAAAAATCTCTGATACAGCTAGAATAAAAATATGTGTACCACTCCTCATCCTTTTATCTATGGTAAACACAGTCGAAGTGAGTTAAATTACAGCAGTGCCATACTACTACACTGTTTTGAGTCTGTTTTAGAGCCAGATAACTTGGAACACAGACATGAGAAAAATGCACTATGGATACATAAAGTGAAAAATGTCATGTGCATTTTTTAAAAAAATTTATAACAAAACTGTCGGAAAAATAATGAACAAATGTACAAGTTACAGCTGACTGAATAAAGCCAGTAGCTATATGAAATTACCTTGCTACAGTACCAAAATAACTGCTTGTATCCATTCAACCTGAAGCCGACCTTGTAAACTCAGAGAGCAAAACATTTTGTAACACACTGAAGAGGCTCACTGTAGAGATAATGATTCTCTGCACTGCTGTACGAAAAGGAGATTCAGTTTTCTATAACATAATATAGGCAATACAAACAAACGCTTTTATTTTCACATTGGTTACAAGGATAAAGTGGTTGTGGAAGGGAGGGACAGAGCCGGTTCGGTAGCTCACCCGTGCTGCCTTGTCCAGGCTGGTGCAGGAGATGGTAATATCGGCCATGGCCATGCTGTAGACAGGCTGCTCTGCCCGGGGCACGCAGCGCTGATGCTGCAGGCAGAACAGTACAACTAGTGGACTCACCACCCTGCATCCCAACTAGACACAACAGGAGAGAAGGATTTAGACACCATACTATATATATATATATATATATATATATATATATATATATATGTGTGTGTGTGTGTGTGTGTGTGTGTGTGTGTGTGTGTCTGCCAAGTAAGCAAAGTCCATTTTTCAGCAAGTGACTACTGCTGTAACACTGTACCAGTGAATTTTTGAAGGCAAGACAAAAACTACAATTCTTATGTTAAAAATTTACATTTCTAAGTCACTCTATTTATGTCACAGTATTCAAACAAAATTACATCTTTGACTGCAACATATTTTTATTAATGACCATTATTTAGCTGATACATCTGTCCTAGAAGACTTACAATGCTATCTTGCCATGTCCTTGTGTAGCATTATGGAGGCAAATGGCTAACAGCAGATGTGACACCAACCTTCGTGCAGTGATGAAACGCTGGGCTGGAGAATTCACTGAAAACATAGAGGGATCTGTCGTTGTGTTCCAGTGCCAGCACTTCCTCCTCGCTGATGGTCTGGAGGTACTTCTCCGACTGCAGTTCCACAATGGCCTTGGAAAACACAGCATCACGGACAAGTATGAAAAATCAGTCCCGTAAGCAGCAAATATCGGTTCGCTGCTATGTCTCACCTCGTAGGCCTTGGTTGCAAACTCGGATTTCTGCTCCCCATCTTCCACAAACTTCACCATGAAGGCCCTGCTGTCCCCCTTCAGCATCTCTGCCTCCTACACTCCACATACACACGCATTCGGGGAGAAAACACAACCAAAAACAACTGGCATGAAACATTTACCTTTATTATCGTGAGCTTTTACATGATCCATCTATCCTAGCAAACTTCACACCATCAACTTTACACTAAATTACCCATTTAAAAAGCAGGGTACTCCTACTGTGTCAGCTCAAGGTGTTAAGAGTATCCACCATCCCACACTTGCACGTTTGTAGCTGTCTTACAGAATGTCTGTATAACTCGTGCTCTTCTTGGGTCTGACTAAGATCTATCGGTACACTAGCAGTATCAAAGATCAAAAGAATTTATTTGTCACATACATGGTTACGAAGTATACCATGTAGTGAAATGTGCCCTGATTCAGGAGACTGTATGTGGTTCAATTCCACGAGTAAAACAAACAACAACGAAACAACCAAACATCAAGAAGTCAAACACAAATAGATAAATAAATTTAAAAAATGTATTTCTCACACAATAGTGTTGCGATGCTCCTGCAACACACTGTCATGTTTGAATACTCACCGCTATTTCTACACTTTTTGTGCCGAGCAGTACAACTCTCGTTAGCTCCTCTGTTAGCCTCCAGCTCGCGCACAAAGGCGTCAAGGCCAGGAATGACCACTCGCGGCCACTTTTGCTTCAACAACGGCAGACCGAGCGCAACACTGGTGCGATTTCCTCCTTCCGAACACCAGGGACAAACATTACAGTGCGCTCTCGGTTCTTTAGACACGATACGCTCACGCTTGAGCACCCCATCCGCACCGAGCCGCCGCCATCAGGACAATTGCGCCTTTCGCGCCAGTGCAGCCGAACGCGAGCGGGCCGGAAGTGGGAGTGACAGGGAATCCGGTTCCGGAAGTGGGCGGAGGCATTTCTGCGCAAGCGCTCTAACGCCGGTCTGCGCGACGAGCTGCTGAGTGAATGTTCGGAGCGGCCGGCGGCGCTGTTGTGTCGTGCAATACGTTGAACGACATTTATTCCTGAAAGTGTTTGTGAGGTGAACTGTGGTTGATACCAACGCTTAATTGCCATTCATTTTAAAGGGAGAAGGAGCTGTTGCTGTCGACACAGCCAAAGAAATGGCTGTTCTTGCTTGTGCTGCTGTTGCTCGTCATACAGCTTCGCCGTCAGGTTAAGAGCTTGTAGCGCGGATGAAAGCAGAATCCGTGCTTGACCACACGAGCAGCACGAAGCGTTTGGAAGCTCAGCGTGCAAAGCTGGATGCTGTCGGTGTCCATCTGACGAAGTTTACGTCCTTGTGGAGATTTTGCTATACTTGTTTTAGGAATGTGGTATGATAAAAACGTATACTTGGGATCAACAGTCCAGAGTAATGGGGAGTGTGGAAGAGAGTGCAGCCAGGGTGTAGAAGAGTGTCAGGAGTGATCTGTGACAGAAGGGTACCAGCAAGAGTGAAAGGGAAGGTCTACAAGATGGTAGTGAGACCAGCTATGCTTTATGGGTTGGAGAAGGATGCTAGGGATGGAGCTGCCAGGCGAGAGGAAGGTCCAAGAGGAGATTTATGGATGTGGTGAAGGAGGACATGCAGGTGGTGGGTGTGATGGAGAAAGATGCAGAGGACAGGAAGAAGTGGAAACAATTGATCCGCCGTGGCGACCCCTAACGGGAGCAGCCAAAAGGTGAAGAAGAAGAAGGTATGATAAAAATGTACTGGAACTGCAATTCATCTACACACAAAAAAATCTTTAAAAGTTCAATTTTGTCCCCTTTAGTCTATGTAGACCCTTCATTCACAAGTATGACTTATTGGCTCACAGGTCTTCCACTACAGAAGTTAATGCTCACCCTTAAAAGATCATTTTCTGTCTTCCCCTTATTTACAAAGCTAATGTGCTCCTGAGAAACTTCTCTAGTAAAGTAAGCTAATGATGTGAAGATGTAGTTACCAATAGCTTCAAAAGTGTTTCTGAATTCCTGAGGCAGAAAGCAGATTATAACTAAATGCTATAATCTCACCAAATTTGGCCAAAATGAAGCTACTTCCGTAGAATCAGAATCAGATTTATTTGGCCCAGTATGCACGCACATAATAAGGAAATTGCCTTCTGTCCCCAATGGCTCTCATTGTACACAAGAGCACAATGTACATACAAGCACACATGCAGACATAGCTACAAACATGCATAACAGTGCATGAGAATAAGAATAGTACATTTTATGGTGGCAAGAATACATGTTATAAGGAAGAATAAACAAACACAGAGGAACATTGCACAGACTAACAAACAAATCACTTGTTCATGGACGAAGCAGCATGGGGAAAGAAATTGTCGATATATCAGCTCATTTTGGTACAGTAGTCAGCATTAGTTAGCACATTTCAGAGCACATTTCACTATATGGTATACTCAGTAACCATGTACGTGACAAATAAACCCTTTTGACTTTTTGACAACAAGGCAGTTTTGCTTAGTTCATTACTTTGCAGTGCTGCCTGCCCGCCTGCATGAATTCAGCTCTTTCCCAGCTGTCATGTATTCTACAGTTAAAGTGTGGGTTTTGCCCGGCTTCCCTGGCTTCCTCTCTCAGTTTAAACACATCCTGTATCGTGGGGACGTGTCTGTTGGTGACCATTAAATGGTGTTTTGCTGGTACCTTTATTCAAGCAAATTCGGCTGTTGTTTAAGTTTTACGTTTTTTCAAAACTTAATATGATCGAGTTTAACGCTCAATATCAGCAGCGTCCCTAAACCCTGGACGCACGCTGGTGGCCTTAAAAGCAGCTTCTCCTATCCCGGTCCTATCCGGCTTTCCCCACAAGGTCTCCCTATCACTGTGAAGGTCAGCTGGATGCCCACAAACAGCTGTGAACGACAGCCTCCACTAATTTCAAATTGAGATGATCCATACTATGCAACAGCCCCGACAGTACTTCA
The DNA here is from genome assembly GCA_018136845.1 of Heterotis niloticus. Classification (NCBI taxonomy): domain Eukaryota; kingdom Metazoa; phylum Chordata; class Actinopteri; order Osteoglossiformes; family Osteoglossidae; genus Heterotis; species Heterotis niloticus. The sequence continues at coordinate 304,975 of CM030894.1, forward strand.
AGGGTGGCGCATTTCAGTGACACTGTTTGAAGTGAGTCGCAACTCGGCTTCTGGCGATGGTCAAAAGAGTCAAAAGAGTTTATTTGTCAAGCACATGGTTGTGTACCATGTGTTGAAATGTGCTCCGATCTGAACCAGGGTGACTGTGCGAAAAATCTGTAATGGAAAATGAAGCAAACACACATCCAAACACTAAGAAGAATAGAAACAGAAACAAGCAGCAAATAGATAAATAAGTAAGTAAATAAGTAAGTAAATAAATAAATAAATAGGCAAAATGGTAAAGAAACCGTTAAGGTGCCCTGGAAGGGCAGTGACAGTGGGGGGGGGGGGGTGGAGTGGTCAGAGATTATTGAGGACCCTGGTCTGTGAGGGTTGTGATGTCATGTCCGGGTTCAGAAGTCTTATGGCTATAGACGATAGACGCTGCACGGACTACATTGTGCTCTCATACTCAAGACACACGGGCGCTCCCTTTAAGAACGACTGCTGCATAATGAAACGATTCCATGACAGATTCATTAAGACATCCGGCATCCCAATTTTTATGAATTAAGTCGTTTCCGGGCGGGAAAATACGAGCTTCCGGGACTCCGTCAAACACGTGACCTAAAGCACCGGCGGTCCTCGCCGGCTCTGGTTTCCATGGCACCGCGATAAACATTAAGGTGGGAAGCGGTGCGGTTTAACGTTCAGCTCAGCCGTTAGTAGCGAAAGTAACCGCAGAAGCTGAAAGGTATGGTTTATTAAATAAGTATTATTTTTGGCTCTGTATACAGTACCTGCCGTTGTGACCTTTACCGCAGACAGCCTTTCTTTTTGTGGTCTCGGCAGTTTCCCTCTGCCCCGCAGAAAAGTGCCCTCACTTGATCTTATTAAACTTTATTAAGGATGTCTGTTTCCTTTAAGCTTTGCCGACGCGTGTTAGATTTGCGCTTTAAGCTACTTGCAGTTATTTAAATATATACAGTAGGTCATTGGTAGCGGACCACCTTTGCTTAAGGGTGTTACAGCCAAAACGGGGAGTCAAACCTGCGAGGCGACCACGCTAACCGCTGTGCCGCCTGGTGCCACCAACTCGTATAAGCGTGAGAATATAAGATATAGAACTGGGACTGAAGAGCAATGTATGAATTGTGGGGCAATCTCGCTCTTTCTCTCTCTGTGTCTCTCTCGCTCTCTCTCTCTCTCTCTGTGTCTCTCTCTCGCTCTCTCTCTATGTCTCTCTCGCTCTCTCTCTCTCTCTATGTCTCTCTCGCTCTCTCTCTCTATGTCTCTCTCGCGCTCTCTGTGTCTCTCTCGCTCTCTCTCTCTATGTCTCTCGCGCTCTCTGTGTCTCGCTCTCTCGCTCGCTCTCTCTCTCGCTCTCTCTCTATGTCTCTCTCTCGCGCTCTCTGTGTCTCTCTCGCTCTCTCTCTCTATGTCTCTCTCTCTCTCTCGCTCTCTGTGTCTCTCTCGCTCTCTCTCTCTCTATGTCTCTCTCTCTCTGTCTCTCTCGCTCACGCACGCACGCACGCAGCCGACGCGTGAAACAGACTCGGGGAGAGCCTGCGCTTAACGCACGGCAAGAGCACAAGGACTGCACGCACAGGCAGTACAGCGCTACAGAAATGGGGAAGAAGACAAACGTGACCGCAGACTGGTGCTCGCTAGCTGCGCTTTGGACGACGCAACAGGCACCGAGTATTCTGGGAGCCCCGCTTCAGTCCGCGTTGTGCAGCTAACAGGCACCTCAAATTTGTATTTCGCAAAGGGTCAGACGGCTGTTCCCACCACCCCATCGCCGCAGCACTGCAGTGCGGAGTGGGGAAGCTATGGGCGCCAGTCGGTGCTAAACCAAAATTTGCGTTCGACGCCGCCTTTCCTTTCCTTTCCTCATTTCCTTGACGTGATGCTCCGTCTCCCTGAGGCGGCTCGAGCCGAAGAAGAAGAAGCGGGAATCCGGCGGCGACAATGAAAAATGGCCTGCGATTTACTTGTTCCACGCGTTCTGCTTGAACAGCAGGAAAGGAGTTTAGTTTGAAAGAAAAGTTTTACTTTCGTCCGCATTTTGCTGCCAAACATGGAGCTTCAGACCGAGCCCCGGGGCACAGCCACGGCAGCTCCAGCTGCGAAGCCGAGCCGTGCCCTTCCATCCTGGGGAATCGGGCCGAAGGAGTCCCGCTGAGCAGCTTCTGATTCTTTACAGTTTGTGGTTTTTATCAGAAGATGCGGTGAGCTGCTTATTGCAAACGGCCACAACGCTTTCGTGCTCCCTGCCTCCCATTCATCTTTGATGAAGGGTTTCTGAAGCCGAGGGTCTCGGGAGCAGCGAACTGAAGCGCCCGTGCTGGACTGCGAGCGTGCGGAGGCCGGATGCCATCTGTTGCTGTTGAGGCGACGGCCGCTGTGGGTCGATGCCCCGAAACGCATCCGGTCTCTCCGTGGCCGTGGCGTAGGGTTAGGGTCAGCAGCCTGAAGAGGACCCAGGCAGATGTTGACGTGATGTTGGCTCTGGTGCCACAATACAACTTTTACTTTAACGCCACTTGTTAAAATGCACGTTTTCTTGTCTACCAGAGGTGTTATGAGCGCCCATGGCAGTGACGTGAAGGTGTTTGTCCGCACCAGACCCACTGCCCACTTTGCAACGGACCTCATTGAATATTCAGCAGATGGACAGGTATGCTGCCGCAAGCATTCATTCGAGGAGAAGTGTGGCCGCTTTATCCGCAGCTGCTCTGCTCGCAAGTTGAGCAGAATGTTTGTTTGCACAGCAAGAGTCAAAGCTGTCACACTGTGATGTTCAGTTTCCTTTGTGCTCCATGCCACGTCTTCCCCACATAACCTCCTACCTCTTTGCACTCCTCTGTCTCTGCTGTTCTTTTCCCAGACAGTAAACATCCACCTGAGGAAAGACTCGCGCAAGGCAGCGGTCAATAATCAGCTGTTCTCCTGGTCCTTCCGACTGGACCGGGTGCTGCACGATGCCTCCCAAGAGGAGGTGTATGACAGTGTGGCCCATAGCGTCGTCATGGGGGCTCTTGATGGCTACAATGGTGCGGTACATCTGCTCCCCAGTCACAACACCACGACCTCAGCTCATGCTGTATTTCTGCAGCTTAACTGACGAATGAAAGATCAGCATTTAAAAAAAGAGCTGTTACTCTTGGTGAAATATTTTAGGTGTTTAACAGCCAGCAACTTCAGCTCTGTGATAGATAAAGTAAGGCGGCTTTCTTTGTGCATACAGTATGCATTGACATGGAACTCGTGTGCAGTTTCTAAAATAAGTTCTGCGTTAGTTTATTTGGAATTGAGATGCTTTATGAATGCCGAGTGACCACATGCATGGAGGGACTCTGGAATCCCTCTGCTCTCCCTGCATCTTCTTCATTGTCTCTGTGACCAAGTCTATCCGGCCGGTGACTGCTTGTCCTTTCCTTCTTTGTCATTCTGCTCTGGGGGGAATCCTGTATGAAGGACGCTTTTATACCAGAAAGGTATAAAAGCAGTGTATGGTTTATTGTCACATTGCTATGTTTGCTACATCCAGGCACAGTCATGTGTTTCGGACAGACGGGGTCAGGAAAAACATACACCATGATGGGAACCAACGAGAGCTACAGACACAGAGGGATCATCCCAAGGGTCCTGCAGGAGGTATACAGTCCCCAGCCTGCATGGCTATTTTGGGCCGTGGGTTCTTGAACACATTACTGAATGGGCTGCGTGAGGTACCCAGCAAAGTGTTGTGCAGCAGACAGGAAAGTACAGACCATCAGGATGAAGCCTCGTGATAGCCACCAAATGCGGCTGGCACCAGCACCTGAAGGCAGACTGTCGATGGAGGGATAAAGCCACGGGCCATAGTGATACGAGAGAGAGGGGAGAGGCTGAACTGCAAACAAAACTCCAGTCCACATAGTCATTCGGTGTACAGCTGATAGGACCTTGTTGCACAGCCCTTGGCTTCATGACTTTATAGTGGGTCGCTTGTAGCTACAGGTAATGTTGTCATATTTTTGTAACTGGGGTGACTCAGTGACCTCAGAACTTTACTCTGTTGGATGTTCTCCCCGTCTTCATGTTGGTTTTTGCTGGGTTCCCTACCACAGTCCAAATACATGTTTCAAGCAAGCCGCTCAGTCATTTACCCTGTGTGAGAGTGGACTGGGATTGCCTGCCCCCCCCCCCCAGGGTGCTTCTTAACATGTGGCTTCCGAAAACTGATGATTTTCTTTATTTTTTTGTAAGATGCTTAACTAGTTTTTTCTTGTAATTCCAGAAACACTTTGGCCGCATTACAGCTAACCGGGTCAGCGTTGTGAGGAATTCTCAAATGATCTTAACTATCTGGTTTCCATCTTCCCTATACATTTTGTTGCAGCTTTTTCGGGAGGTGGAGCAGCGCGTGAACAATAAAATTACAGTACACCTGTCCTTCCTGGAGATCTACAATGAGATGCTGCAGGACCTGCTGTCCTCAGTGTGCAGCGTCTCTGCTGGGGACAGTGGCGGGTCCAGTGCCATGTCTGTGGTAGAGGAGCCTGGGGGTGGGGTGATGGTGCGAGGTCTGTCTCTGCACCTGGTCCACACTGAGGAGGAAGCTCTCAACCTGCTGTTTGAGGTACCCCAGCTCATTTGCCACTCTTGCTTCTTGAGTGCCTTCAGACAGGAGGTATCCGAAAAACGTGATTGTTTGTTGTCGCAGACTTCTAATTCTGACTGTTAAGTTGATGTGATGGTCATCCTTGTTTTCAAGTTATTTGCAAGTCCATTCTGCACATAAAAGGTAAAATTGCGAGAATTTTGTCAAGTATTGTATACATATACATGCAGTACACTGTCTGGCCAAAAGTATGTGGACCCCCCCCCCCCTCCTACTGACTGACCTGAGCTGCGTCAGCTGCACCCATGCAGCAGAAAAACGCATTCTAGACAACTGTGTGCTTCCAGCTTTGCAGCCACAGTTTGGGTTGGGGAAGAAGCTGCTTTCCTGCTCCAGCATGACCTTGCCCCCCCCCCCCCCCTCCATGCACAAGGCGAGCGCCATAAAGTTCCTCAGGTTGCTGTGGAAGGACTTGAGCGGCTGCACAGAGCCCCACTCTCAACCCCACTGAACCCCTTTGGGATGAACTGGAACACAGACCACGAGCCGGGCCTTCCTGCCCGACCTCACTAATGCCCTTGTGGCCGAATGAGGGCAAATTCCCAAAATGGAGTGAAAAACCTCCTTAGAAGAGTGGGGGCTGTTATAGCAGCAAAGGGGGGGGGGGGCAACTCCATATTAAGGCCTGTGGGTTTGGAATGGGAGGTTCAGCAAGCACATGTGAGTGTCACTCAGGTGTTCACATACTTTTGGCCAGGTAGTGCAACGTTGCACGATTCGTTTTGTTGAGTACTGTATTGAATATCTTGATAGTTTACATAAGTACTTAAATTTGGATAGCTTACCTGTGGGATTATATTAGCAACAGCTCTCTTTTTGCTTTGATTTAACACACTGAAATGGCCAAGTGACGAGGTTTGCATTTTTAGGGGGAGATGAACCGACTCATCGGTGCTCATTGCCTGAATAGGAACTCATCTAGATCACACTGCATTTTCTCCATCCATATTGAGGTATGGTGACATCTGGCTGAAAAACACAAATGCTTCCGTTGAGCTGATGCCCTAACTTTTTGCTCAGCATTCTGTGCATCGTATCTGCATCCATGATTCCATGGTGTGTTTTAAGTCCCTATGTTTCAAGGTGACCGTGAAGTTAAAACAAACACACATTTCTACAGTCTCGCTCGCATACGCTGTCAGAAGCCAAATACGTAACCTCCAAGCTGAACCTGGTGGATCTGGCTGGATCGGAGCGACTGGGCAAAACCGGAGTAAGTTGCGTTTCAGTCATGTTGTTCTGACCACAGCATGACTGCTCTTGTATTCTCCGGCTATAGAAATGCACGGGCTCTGAACCATCCAAGTCACGTGGCTGAACTGTGGAATTCTTTGCAGTTAATTTCAGTCTATTGGACAACCGTAATTGATATCATGGAGTGCCCGCTCAGTTAGCGCATTTTCTTCCTTCTATCCTTCTCACATTTTCTTCCTTCTTTCCAGCCTGTAATGTGTTGTTGTTGTTGTTTCACTTTTTTGTGATCCAGTCAGAAGGTCAGGTGCTCAAAGAGGCCATGTACATCAACAAGTCCTTGTCCTTCCTGGAGCAGGCCATTCTGGCCCTAGCAGACCGACGTCGTGACCATGTGCCTTTCAGGCAGAGCAAACTGACCCATGCCCTCAAAGACTGCCTTGGTAAGCACTGTCTTGTGTGCTAAAATAGGAAGACACAACTCACTCCGTTCCCCATCTCCCAGCAGGAGGAAGTTCAGTTCGGTTTCCTGTCCCACATGTTTTGGGGAGGACAACGCTGACAACGTTTATGAATGAGACAAGAGTGCAAACAAGGTTGCATGGTTACCTTGTATACATTTTCTATCCCTGTTGAGCTTCTGCTCAATTTTCTCTGCCTTTGATTTGCTTTATGAACATCAGCGCTATTAGACATCAAAAGAGATGGTTGTGGGAGAAGAAATCAAAAAAATTTTTGTTTGATGCCAGTGTATGGATGGAAGAGGGAAAGAAAGGGAAAGAAATGACAGCACTGGTTATAGAAGACATGGCGAGAGCTAGAGGAGATAAACAGTTGGTGTGAGCAGACCAGGACTGAAATGTGCTGTTGTTGCTGTCCTCCAAAAGCAAGTTGCTGTTTAAATGGAAAGTTTTTCCTGAAGATAATAGGTATCGTGTGTACTTGTTGAAGGAATGGAGGCTAAAAGCTGAAGCCATGCATACAGGGTGTCAATGAGGAAGATTAAACAGTAGAATGTGACTTCTCTGCTGAATGCAGCACACAAAAGGTTAATTTCAACCATCATTGACACAGTAGTCTGAGCTGAGGACATGGATTGGTGACTTCTTCAAGAGGATGTTGAACCACAGCAATGTGCATCTAGATAAAGGTGACCCCAAATAATGTGTTCCACACAGCTTGGGCTTCAGTCATTGCTGTTCAAGCTGCATGAGGCATGGGTTGAAGTAAGGATGGTTTTTAGTTGCATGCCTGGATGATGTCATTTTCAGTTGTTGGAGAAGCATTTGTCACATCTGTGTTTCGGAAGACCTCGAGGAAGCTGACGGCAAACACCCAAAAAATGCAAATGTGAAGGAAGCAGCTGAGCGCCCAGGTGTTGGTCTAGGCAGTGATCAGATACGGGCGGGTCTGTGCTGCATTCACTAAAAACAGTTGTGAACTTCTCATGATTTAGTGGGGCTGGACTTTGCTGCAAATGTAGCATCGCTGAATGACCTGACCCGAGAACCAGAACGCAACAAGTTAAATGCTCCTTCGTTCTGTCTCCGTCCTCAGCGGTACCTGCAATAAATGACATCCTTCTCCTTGCTGCAGGGGGAAACTGCAATACTGTGCTGGTGGCTAATATTTATGGGGAGGCAGCTCAGATAGAAGAGACGGTAGGAACAGAGGACTTGAAGAGAGATGAGTGTTTCTGCAAGAATCCACTACTAGATGATAAAGTAGTGTCACTCTTCTGTATGTCCATGAGTTTTGTGTTCCAGAGCTGTGACTGCCGCTGGCTCTTTTTTTTTTTCTTTCAGCTCTCCACCTTGCGTTTTGCCAGTAGAATGAAGTGTGTGCAGACAGAAGCAGCCATCAACGAGCACATGGATCCCGTGGTAAGACTGGTGCATGGCCAGCAAAGCACAGTTCTGCAGCAGAATTTGCGCTGAGTAGGATGCTGTTCACCCACAAGACCCATTTATCTGTTTAATTCACAGGTGATGAATGTGGACCTGATTAACTCTGCTGTTTCCAGGTTGCAATTTGATGTACAGCTTAACTGATGGCATCCCGTGTGTTTGTTCAGCTCCAGGTGAAAAAGCTCCAGAAGGAGATCCAGTTGCTAAAGCAGGAACTGATTGTTCACGATACCCTGGTGAGTCCATGGCAAGTCGGTTAACTGCAGGAGCACAATAATGCAGTTTGCAAAATGTAGTGCTCACATCTTCCATCCATCCAGCCATCATTCACTGCTTAACGGTGAGCAGGGTTGCGGCTGTCCTAACCCGATCACAGAATCGCTGTGCGCCAGGCTCGCTCAGACTGTAAAAAACGATGAGCTGTGCTACAGATGAGAAAGCACATTCGAGGCTTTCCCAACTTTTCCAAGGACCAGACTTGTTCGTTCTTGTGAAAAATGGAGAGAATCACTGCAGCTCTCAAACCTGCTCCTCACCCCCAACACAGGCCAACCGCACGGGTGTGTTATACGACATGCTGACAGAAAACCAAGTGGCGCACATTCAGAGTCAGGTGCGGCGGTACCTGGACGGGACGACAGACAAGATTGATGTGAGAGAGCTGCTCGTCCCTTGGGGAAATCTGGGCGGCGGCAGCGGCTGCCCTGCCAGCAGAGCACCTGTTCAGTTTGTCAAGTGCACTTCATTTTCTGTATGGCTCTTTCAGATAGTGAACATCAGACAGATCCAGGAGGTGTTTGCCCAGTTCAGGCTAGCATTTCAGTAAGTAACAGAGTCACAGGAAGCAAACTGCTGCTTCTCCTTTTTGTGTTGTTGCTGAAAATGCTGCCATTCTGGGCATTTGTGCGTGACGGTAGCGCACAAATCGGACTGAGCGGTGTGCTTCTCATGCAGGCAACAGGAGCAGAAGGTGAAGGATCAGATGAAAGAGAGCAAGACCTTCACCCAGACCACTGGCTCCACTGAGCCTTCTGTCAAGGTTGATTATTTGTTTATCTATTGTTCATGAAACAGCTTGCAGCGTTGTTTGTAAAATGCATAAAGCGATGCTCTAAACTGAAGTCGCGTGCTGTAGAGATCAACCCGCAACTGCACATAAATTCCAGCATTAAACCAATAATAGAGGCAAGGACCCAGGTGTCAGAACAAAAAATTCAGACCATTGCAAATCGCTTGAAGCTATGTTTAAAGAAGACCACTACATGGCAAAGCAGCAGAAGCTAGAAGGTTCCAAGGTGTGAGTGAGGAGAAGGGTGTTTCCAAGTTGGTGGAAATGGAGACCAGCTACATACCTGCTAGACGGTGCTCATTCCACAGCAGGGAAACAGGAGGCACAGAGAGGAAACTGGTAGAGGCAGAATTAATGTTGCGTTGAGAGCAGCAGGAAAAGCTGAGTCTGCAGGCAGCAAGGAGCTTGGGCTGATCTGCAGGCTAGAGCGATCAAGCGGTGTTTTAGTGTGGAATGCAGACCCTAGACGGTGGCGGTGCATTCAGAAAGTCGGACAGCAGAGATTTGCAGCAGTCGAGCTCGAGGAGAAAAAGAAGGAACTACAGCCAGGATAAGTTGAGTGAGGGAATGGAGGGAACTGCCCCTGAACCGAAGAAGGGATGTAGAAACAAAAATGACATTTGATTTAAGGGTACAGGTATGCGTTCTGAGAAATGCGTCGTGAAGCAAACATCATAGCGCGCACATGCGCTGCATCACGTCTGTTTTGACTCGTATGCGGTACAGCCTATTGTACGGTTACAACAGACGAGACGTATGAGGCGGCCACAGGCATAGCACGGCATTACACTGAACTTTTATTTTTTTTTAGCAGAGTAGAAAGTACAGCTAAAATAGTAAAAAGTATAGTTTAGTAAATACGTAAACTAGTAACAGTTGTTTATCATTTTCAAATGATATTCAATTTTTGTACTCAATATAACAGGGTGGGACCACCGCCGTACCTGCGGCACAAAACGATCGCTTTCAATAGTTAAAGCACAAATCCACATTAAAGCCGAGGTGGATCTCGCGGGCTAAATGGAGGTTTTGCTTAGTCAGATTCATGCAAAATAAAGCAGCTGCTTGCTCATCTTACACCGTATTTGTGTTTGATAACCCGGAAAGCTTTGCTGTGTGCCTCGCACTTGTGTTTATTGCAGCACCTTGGCTCCAAGGGCACAGTAGGCAAACTGGAGGGCAGCAGTTTTGGGGTTGGGGTGGCTCCTTTGTCAGAGAGGCACAGCAGATCCCAGTCTGCCCGCAAAAACAAGTTTCAAAAAGGCAAAGAGTCAAGGTAAGATGGGTAGCCAAAGTTTGATTTAGCATGAAAAATTCCCATTTGGGATTGAATTTTCCTGAAGGGATTCAAAAACAGAAAAACAAACAGTAGTTGATCTGTAGATAAAATGAGTTTCAAGTGCATTTGTGCCTCTCAGCCTTCCTGCCATGTTGTACCCCTAACTGCTGCCACTGCTACGGCCTTAGTGCAGACAGGAAGGAGGGACCTGTGAGCCTTGGGCACGGGAAGGAGGCCGATGCTGCGTCTCCAGGCAGCGGAAATGCCTTCCTCGTATCCCACAGGGATGTGGAGTTGGAGACACACAGCCAGGAATCAGAAGGGACGCAGCTTGGGGACCAAGAACACTTCAAAACAGAGTGAGTGGAAGCCCAAATTCTGGCCTCTTGGGTCTGTATTCTAAGTGTTGAAATGTTTTGGCCCCTGTACCCTGTTGATAGGATGTAGAACATTGCGGTACCTACAGACTGGCAGAGGAGGCTGGCCATTTCATCCCAAAAAAGGGGCAGCATATAGTGGATTCTAACTTGAGGATTAAAAGTTCCCAGTCTTGGTTAAGAAAGCCTACGCCAGGATGTAGTTGACCCTCAGATGCCTGTGCCTTGGTGTATTCTGTGGGAGGAGTTGGCCCAAGGATGGTCCTGCTGCTGTGTCCGATTTATTTTCTGTCTTTGCCGTTAAGAAAAACTCAACTCAGCCTCTGTCTGAAATTTTCCTTGTCCCCTCCCTCTGTCGGTGATATCCGCATGGGGTCTTACGGGTGTCTGTGCTGGAATCTGCACCGCAGATTCTCTTGCCAGCCCTCTTGTGTTAGTAAACGTTCAAGTGGTGCTGTAAAAAATAAATCTAAGTTTTATTTTTGATTCAGAATTCCTCACGCTGCTTTCTCTCTCATGGACCCCCCCGGCTAGATCTCCTCCACCTAAAGTGGAGGCCTTCGAGGTCTTCAAGGCACAACGTGGGAGTGAGATCAATTACATCCTGAAGGAGAACAAGGCCACGCTGCTGGAACGGCGCCGGCAACTGCGTGAGCTCACTGATGTTGTGAACACGCTCAAACGGGACATCGACCACATTGCCACCATGCTGCAGCAACAGAGGGACGAGAGCCAACACCAAGGTCAGCTGTCCTTTCTGCCCAAACTACACTTTCACAATCTTTTAACAGTGTCATTGGGGTTCTTTGGTTGCCTGGACACTTGGCTTGCTCTGGAGAAAAGGTTGGGACCTACCTGCTCACTCTGCTGCCACTGCAGCCCTCACCAGGGCAAGTGGAAAGGGGGTTGCCAAACACCAGAAATAACAAACGGTCCAACGTGAGGAGGAGAAGGATGAGGGACCCAGTATCAAGCCCTGTGGAACACCTAAGAAACACTTGGCCAAATTACCTGGCAGGATGTGAATGCATTCGAGCAGTGGTCCTTGTGAATTAAGCCTTTTTTTTGAGATGTGGATGTTGCGGGTGACTCAAAGGCACGAATTAGAAGTGTGAGATTGAGGTTGTGTGTTTGGAGACCTTCTGACACTGTGAGGAAGGCAGGTTCAGTGGGATGACTGATGGTGACCCCTCTGGAGTTCATTGTGGGCCATGAATGTGGAACAGTGGGGAACAAAAGAAGAGGGGAGACCAGTGTGTGACTGCAAATAGAACTTAGGCTCAAAGGGTTCTTCACGAAGGCGACATTCTGATGTTGGGTGGAGAGCAACCACAACAGCCTGGCCCAGCGTGCCAACCGCTCCCGGTTTCTGGAGGCTGTGTGCCTTTGAGTCTCACCCAATCCTGTGCTCTGTCCCCATAGGGCAGTTCATGAGTGTGGAAGGTGAGCCGGTGATGGAAGAGGCAGAGCTGGACCTGGTGCTAAGGCTGCAGCAGCTGAAGACACAGTACAGGCAGCAGTACAAGGAGCTGTGCAGCACCAGGGCAGAGGTCAACTACTGCGAACACCTAGTGGACCGATGCAGGACACGGCTGCTCATTGGTGGGTCGCCACGGCCAGAACTGCAGGTTGTGCGCACCCTGATTTGGCCACATTTTCTTTTATGACGATAACTGAGGGAACTTAGCCAACAAGTTTGTTCTTCCCAAGTATGCAGCCAGATATTTCTAGGGAAACGATTACATACGGAAGGCAATATGGTGAGTGCTGCTTTTGCAGAACGTTGGCATAAAGTAGGAGAAGGAAGATGAAGCGAGAAGACCCAGCGTGTTCTGCTGATACTGACTGCCGGCTTTGTTTGACTCTCCTTTAGAGTTTGAGAGTTGGTACAACGAGTCCTTCTTGCTTCCCGAAGAGGTTCAAGTGGTCCTGCATGCTGGGGGGTCCATCCAGCCTGGCCTGATCCCTGTGGAAAAAGCTTTAGCTCTGGTCAGACATTTGTGGTAAAAGTTGATGCAGGTTTTACTGTTTAGTGACAAACCTTTCAAAGGTGTGTGTGTGTGTATGAGCAAGCGAGAGACGTTGTTGGTGGGCTCCATCACGATGTTCCCACAGGAGGACGATGAGCAGGAGCGCTTTGAGCATCTTCGCCATGAGCTGCTGGCTGACAGCCCGGGGGCCACCTCCTACAGTAATGCCCACAGCAGGACACTCCAAAGGGTGGGTTGCCTCAGCTATGGCACCGCACCCTGACCTCAGTTTTAGGTGCAGTAAATGAGTGTGTTTACACAGCAGCTCCCATCTTCTGTGCCTTTTCTTTAGAGGACCTACAGCAGGGCCATGGCACAGACACCAGTGCAGAGGAAGAGTACAGTCAGCCACGCAAGGACCAAGCTACCCACCACCCTGCCTGTCACTTGAAGGGGGGGGGGAGCAGACATGGACCTGCAGAAAAGAACTGGCGGGTCAGTCACGGTAACGCTGCATGATGTAAAGTGAGGTGCCTAATAAAGTGGCCTTGGCTGCTGTCAGGCACACAGTGTGTGGGTAATGAATGAGAGGCAGCTGAGCTCCCTGGAAAGCAGACCAGTTGCCACTGGCAATTGTATTGCATGAAGAACGGCCTCCGTAAACGGGGCAACATCAGAATGCAGCTCGAGTAGAAACAGCTAAATTCCTCCCTAAACGTCCAAAGGAGATGCTTTGCTGGTGCTGGGCGTTGGAGACTAAAGCAGTGTACTGCCCGCCCTTTACCACAGCACGCGACATACGTGAAGCGTGCCTGCATGTCTGCTGAACCGCGTCAACCAGCTGTGCTCGGACCTCTGGTTATAGTATAGGAGTGCGAACCACAGGCGGGAACGGGTGCCTCCCAGGCCGGCTGATGGACTTGGCCAGTCAAGAGCGCCAGACACTTTGCTTCTGCTACTGTAGTCCATCAACAGGGTGCTGTTCGCCAGCTGTCTACGTCAGGTGGGAAAGCCTTGGAGGTTGTGCTGTCACTTCCCTGGCAGCAGCAACAGACTTCGAACCAAACAGCCACGTACAGATTTGGATCTTCTTGGTTCTCATGCGACGCGGTCACGCTAAGGCCGACGTCAAAACCGAGTGGCCGAAAAGCTCTTCAGATTTTACGCATTTCTGAATTCGTTCCATGAACATAACCAACGTTCACTTTAAAATTGATATAAATTTATTGATCAGCTTGATTCCAAACTTTAAAAATTCACAATTTCTTACTGAGATGTTGAAACATCAAGTACGAGTGATTTGCACTTAGTTTATGTTTACCACAGTGTGAAACAATAAGTTAGTCTAAAAATATTTCTCTGCAGAGTACTGTGGCGTAGAAGAACACAGCCCCCCCATCTATATTTACACACTTCAATATGCTGCCATTTTACACAAAAAAAGCTACCAAAAATGTTAGTGTAACCACTACATTCATTCATTCTCTTCATAATTTTTGAAACCGCAATGAGACAAAGCAGAGAATAAAAACCAACATGAGCAAGGCAGACTCAAATAAGGAGATTAAAATCTCTGTGTGCGCAGCTCACAGCCACCCATGTGTTCACTGGCGTGGCCGATTCTCACAATCGCGTCGGGCACAGCGCAGCGCCGTTACGTGGGCACGGCCGTTTCCAGGCTCTGCCTTCCCTGCCGCAGTTTCTGCCTGTTGCTGTAGAGCGCTGCCTCCTCCAAGGTGTCTGTGGGGGGTGCCGCTGCAACACACGAGCCAGGAGGAAAATGATGAGTTTCCTCCATAGAAGATGAAGGCCCACAATTCCCGCTTCCTCGTTCTACGGGCTGTCAAGCTGAACGTCCGCAGCAGCAGCGAGCCGCACTGCGCGAGTGTGGGGTGACCCCCCCACACTGTTAGACACGCACAGCAGCCCTTCCTCCAGTCAGATGCGGCCGCTGAATTGCGAAGAGAAGCAGGAAACTCACCAGACACAAATGTGAAGCGGAACGCGAGGTCTCACACACAAATCGAGGCCTACGGAAACGTGACCCCCGTTTACCCCGGTGAGGCTCAAGCACGCAGTCCCCTGTCGCCGATTCGCCCCGTTGGTCACCGCTGATCCGAGCCAGCAGCGGACAGCACTCCCAACGCAATGCGATTAGCGCTGAAGTTTGGTGTTGGACTGCCCTCCATCGACAACACAGCAGGGGAAGCATCCCGTTTCTCATTAGAAGATTGAAGGACGGAAACTGCTGTTGATTTACACTTTTCCACACAATGTGGCCTTTTCAGGAAACGGGTAAGCACATAAGTCGCTCAATTTCGTCTGTACCCAAGTCCACCATGAGGAAAGCAGCAGCTTTTAGCCGCTACACTACTCGCGCACCACCCATGGGTTTCTTAGCCCTCCTCCAGTTACCATGAAAACAGCATCCCGTTGCTCTGGAGACCACTATGACACGGAGGGTAGATGGAGGTCGGCGGGCGACTCACCTGGGCTGCCGGAATGTTCCTCGGTGTCCCGAAGGTAGCCACCGGCATCAGGGGGCTGCAATGCAAGCAGTGAGAATAACAACAGGACAGGGTGGAGAAGGGGGGGGGCTTCCGTTCTGTCACAATGGATGCAAAGCGTGAAGCTCACACACATGCAGGGCACCATAGCCACAGTGCAGTAAACACACAAGCAACAGACAATTTAGTGTTGCCAGTCTGAACTGTGGGAGGAAACCCATGCAAATGTGAAAACACGCCAAGCGCACACAAACTGAGCCGTTTCAATCCTCATCCGAGACCACAACCCGGGAGCTGTGAGGCACCGACGCCACCTGCTGCACCATTGTGCTGGCAAGAACAAAAGCTACAGCCGTCCCTCATTATCTGAATGCAGTCCATTCCTGCCAGCAGATTTTGGGAAGTGGCAACTTGTACTCCATTACTTTCCATGCAAAAATAATGCGTTCTCACCATATTGAAGAAATGCCAATTTCTCCACATGTGACTAAAACTTGGACTCAAACTCCAGTAAGGATTTCTTTACAAGTCTTTCCTCTAATGTCTTAGCAATCACTCAGAAACGTGGGGGAGACATGGCATGGATGATGCACAACATGTTTAAACAACACAAGAAGGACACACAATCTGATGAAGAGAACAGCTGAGATATGACTGCAGCACACTACTGTCACTTTTGAAAGCTACTTTCTGACCGTGGTCACAAATCCCAGGGGTGTTTTGTATTGAAAACTAAGTTACTGCTGCGGGGAAGTCCCACTTTTAACTCGAGCAGTAACGACCGAAGCAGGGCTCAACCGAGCACACTGTGCTTATTTTCAACAACTTTGTCCAAAGCAGACATACGTACGTGAGAAAAACCATGTGCTAAATGGTTAATACTAATGCCTCCCACTTATTCAACTAAGTTACACACTTAAAATGGCCCACAGACACTTGTGAATTACATTCAGTTCCCATAAAGCTTCACTCTCGCTCTCATGTCACTCATAACACTTCAATACTTTCGTATTCCTCTACATCCTCTCACCTGGACTGGTGTGCGGCCAACATTTTTGCTGGTGTGGGCTTTGAATTTTTTTTGGATGCACATTCATTATAGCATGAATTTTGGCCCCACATTTCTCGCTGTATTCTGTTGTAGCCAATATTCGGATAGCGAGGCACAGCTGCACGTGGAAGAAGTGCATCGATGAGCTCCATCCACTGCAGACACCCGCCGGCTCATGTGGTCCTTGCTAAGCTCAGGACTCATTTGTTAACGTGAAGGAGGAGCCCAGGCTGACATGACATTAGCACATGGGGACGGAGCAAACGGCCACCACAGGCGCTATACCGACGGGACGTCCGAGCTGCCGCGTTCACACGTCAAGCGCGTAGGGGCAGGCCAGCATGCAGCCGATACCTGCAGGTCGTACACGGGTTTGGAGGAGGGGATTGCGGCAAACTGCCGATAGTCAAACTTCTTCTGAGGCAGCGACTGGAAGGACAGCAGATGGCGTGAAGGGAGAAACAAGGAGTGTGCGGCAGCACAAAGGAGCGTCCCGTGTCACGCGAGGCAGACGGAGGCAGGGCGGACACGGGGACGGCACAGCCGCAGCTACAAACACCGGCGTGCTCCTCCCTGCACTTTCAGGTTTGCACGTTCACATTTCTCCTTCCCCGCTTCACCCGTACCTCATGCTTCTGCCCTACTGTTCGTCAGTTAAAAAAAAAAAAAAAAAAAAAGCCGCAACTGTTGGCTAAAAAAGAGCTTTTCTAGTTCTGCCCACAGGAAGTGAAGATGCAAAGTCAAAAAGAATTTCCCTTTGCTGAATGGCTGTAGTGGTTTGGGGGTGAAAAGGTGCTGCTGTAGAAATAAAATGTAAGTGCAGTAAAGTAAAACCAGCGCTTCCCCAGAGTACGCAGTCCCCAGCAGCACCGCTGAGTGATGGAAATGCGTGACGCAAAGCATCCTCACCGATCGGCCTGGAGATGCTGCGCAGCGGGAGCCAGAATCTGGAACGGAAGCAGCCCACCAGAAACACTTAGACAAGCACGTAAAAGAGCCGCACAGCATAAGGTGCAGCACGAGGAAAAGTCAAGTGCACTTGAATTCATTTCAGTTTGAGTTCCATCGGCCCAAGGCGGTGCGACTTGCTGCTAGACAGGTGTACCTAATAAAGCGGTCACCCCCAGGTCCATTTTACAACACTGAAGATGCTCACAAAGCAGGGCAAGTGCCACCTGCTTGCTCTACTCGCAACGTTTACGGGGTTGCCGCTATTGGGCTGCTGCGGACTGACCTGGAGGGGTGGGCGAGGGTGTGGCGGCAGGCGAGGGGCATTCGGCCAGCCGGTCCAAGGCGCTGCGCTTCTTGCCTTCCTGCGACCTGGCGATGACCACCTGCGCTTTCAGGGCGTCCTGCTCCAGGGATTTCATACTGGCGAGGAGGGGAAGTGGGTCAAGCGGAGGAGGACAAAAACACCACGCGAGATATAAACACGGAGCGAAACGTGACCATTACGAGCGCAGCAGCACGTGCGCGAGGAACACGGTAAAGTTTACCGTGGTGATGGGAAATGGCGGGAGAGGGATGGTGACGGGGGGGACTGTGGGGAAGTGCAGTGGAAGAGGGGCTGGGAGTAGAAGGTTTGTGTGGAGAACCGACAGAGCCCTGCCTCGCCAACTACGGCCGGGCATCCTCCTGCTACCCCCCGCAAGCCACACGTGGCCACCCGGAGCGTGACGGAAGGGACCCAGAGGGCACACCTGGGCTGGGCGGCGCTGGCGGGCCAAGCGGGCGGAGCTTCGCCCTGAGATGCCCGCACTCTTGCCTGGTAGAGTCTTTTGGCCAGATCCTGCTCATAGTGTCTAACGTCCTCCTCAAGCCCGCAGGGTCTGAGCCGAGCCGGGGAGGAGGGTACAGGCCAGGCCAGGGAGAGATGAACAGACAGACAACATGAAACCGAGGGAGAGCGAAAGGAAACGACAGAAAATGAAACACAGACACATACACACACACACAGGGTGGAAGAAAACGTGAGAAGTTTCAATGACAGAGAGAGGAGAATTAAACAATGGCGGAAACGGGCATTCAATGTAGCGACAGACACCAGGGGCAAAGGCTGTGCACGCAGTCAGAACGGTACGGTACAGTGCGGTAGGGTGACAGCGGCCACAAGCGGCACCGGTGCTGACATCAAAGGGAGTTTTGCAGCAAATTTCAGAGCAGAACTTCCGTCGGAGAGGAGAAGAGGGGCGACGTCCAGCCCGCGACTCACGCGCCCGCCGCTGTTCCACGCAGGGAGTAAAGCGCCGCAGCCAGTGGCCAGCAGAGGTCGGTCTGAGCTGCGGTTTTACCGACGTGCAGCGCAACAGACGGCGAGGAGAAGAAAGGCAACTGGAAAGAAACTTCTGGAAGCACATGCATACATGCGAATCTACCGCAGGGTAACCTTCACCGCAATGCGGCGCGCGGCCTTCACTCGGCGCAATTTGCCGAGTGCCTGCGGAGCTGCGGAATCCCTCTTCGTGTTCGGGAGATGGCTGACTTCTCTCCCGATTGACAAGCTCCACACGCTTGCCCCACGTTACCTGTGGAAAAGTCTATCGGGTCCCTACGTACCCTGGAAAAACGCACCGGATACTGGATTGCCTGACTGCACCTCTCTCTGACGGCAAAGTTGATTCGACGCCGAGTTGTACGTCCGTTTGAAAAGTCAGAGGAACGAACAGACAGGAACGTGGTCATGAAAACGTTTTGTTCAC
This sequence comes from Heterotis niloticus, assembly GCA_018136845.1. Lineage (NCBI taxonomy): Eukaryota > Metazoa > Chordata > Actinopteri > Osteoglossiformes > Osteoglossidae > Heterotis > Heterotis niloticus. The sequence goes on from CM030894.1 coordinate 323,676, forward strand.
AGAGCTTCTGGGGATTCCGTTCAAGTGATAGCCAGGGGAAAAGTAAACGTTGTGGTGGTGCTGAAAAGACAGGTGTGTTGCACCCGTCCGTCCCTCCCTCTATCCCTCCATCCATCCACATTTTCAATGAGCTGAAGCCCACTTATTAGCTGAAGGCTGAGCCGAACTCGTGCTTTTCTGCCAAGTGAGTCGACTCCGACGCGGTCAGCTACCCGCCGAGGGCATGCTTTTACCACAGGGGTTCGGGGCAACTTCCCTCCTCAAGGGCACTACGGCGGCGGTGGGATTCAGCGCCGGGACCTTTCGGTGCGAGGCGGCAGCGCTAACTGCTGCGTCACCTGCTGCCCCTCGCATATTCCTGTTTAAGAGCAAGGAGCGCTACACACCACGGTAAGCCTTACCGTGCTGCCCTCCACATGGCCCTCTTCTCAGCCTCCAGGGCGCGTTTCTCGGCGGGGGACAGCTCCCGGTCGGGGCTCCCGGCGGCCGTCCGCAGCTCAGGACTGTGTGTGAGGAGGCGTTCCTGGTGACGCCGCTCTGCCTTGGCTGTGCGAATGGGCACGCTGGGGTGGGTGGGCGAGAGTCAGAGCACAGGTACTGCAGCCGAACCGGTCAGTTTATAAGGAACCGGAACCCAAGGCCGATTTTTCATACAGCATAAGCTATTTTTACCCCAACTCGCAAAAACGGATTCTTTCTTTCCCCGCTGCCGCGCCCATGAACGGCTGACTTGTTTGCCAGTCTGTGCGACTGCTCCCTCCCTCTTGATTCATTCTTATCCTCCGGCTCCGTCGTGCATCTTTGCGTGCGTGTTGCGTTGTCCAGCAAACACGGTGAGCCTCCGCGCCGAAGCCCAATTCCCTGCACGCGTGCGGGCATCCTCGGCCAAATAAATGCGATTCTGATTCGGATGCGGATCAGTAAAGGTTCCGTAGCGCACAGGTTGCATTTATTTGCCTGTTACCGCAAATCGATCTATTACAGAAGATAAATTCTCTCATTTCACCGTTCTTGTCAACATTAATTTAAAAGCAGTGAACATATTTATCTATCATTTCTCCATCCTTCTAAGCAACTCATCTTGTAAACGTTCAATGGTCGCCAGCTTTGCGCCGCTTTACCTTTGCTATGTACATCACGAAAGGGTTCATAATAAAGACTTCACAGATTTAGCTGCCCGTTGGCTTCAGTCAAAGCTATAGATGAAACCATTATACAGAACCACTTCGTTTTGCAACATTTTTATTCATTTGAACCAGAATAAAAGTAAAATTTAAAGTGACTAAAAAACACTCAGTCCTGTTTAATGCCGATTGTTTCCCAATTTGTCCAATGAATGAAATCCATCTCATCGACCTCTGACACCGAAAACACGGGGCCGTGTCGTCGTAAACAACGGAGGAGATTTGCGGGTCCCACGCTCCTCGCGTCCGCGCGTGTCTTTACTGCCAGCCGACAGCTGGGTGCGCAAACGTAGGACAGAAGTCGAAAATATAGGGGTTGTTCCCAAAAATAATAATAATAATAATAATAATAATAACTGGGGGCGGGGGCTTACCCCGTAATGGTGCTGGGCCTTTGTTCCGGTCTGAAGCCATCGGAGTCCCCTTTCCTGTCAAGAGATGACGATACGTTCAGTCACCTGCGGTGGTTTTACGGCACGCCCGTGCGACACCAAGCATCTCGGAGCAAAAACCTGAAATGCAGTTCTTCTCAATCCCGTCCACTAACGCTCGCTTCAGGGACCCCGTTCGTATGCACATCTAGGACCAAACCTGTGCGACCTACCAAATGTTCTATTACTTCCGTCTAACGCTCAATCGTGAACGTCCTGCCTCATGACATCGCAGGGGACGGGAAGAACTTCTGAAAAGTTGCTTCGAGGTGCGCCGGCTGGGGGAGTCGGCAGGCTGGAAGCCAAACAGGGCCGACACGCAAAGCGCTTTATCGCGGGCACAAAACAAACGGAGGAGGCAGGAGCGCTCGGCACCGACGGTCCCAGTTCCGCACGGCGACGACCCCTCGTCCTCCATGAAGCCATTAAACTGTACGGTCGCACCCGGGGTCAATCTTTCTTTTCCAAATGTGCTTTCCCACAAATGCGCTGCATTCGAAAGTAAACATTTGGCGCCAATTCCAAACTGCGCGACCAAACGGGAGCCGGAGAGGCCACACTAGAGCGGAGCGAGGAAGCTCACCCTGAGCTGGGTGACGCGGCAGAGGGACCGCGGCAGGACGCCGAGGGGCCGCTCGCGCTCTCCGCCCCGTACTCCGCTCCGTCCAGCACAACCCTGCCCCGGTCCTTCAGCTCGGCCATTTGCTTCTTGGCCAGGTCTTCCTCCTCCTCGTCTTCCTCGTCCACTAGGCACTCCCGTGGGTGCTGTTCCACCCTCCTCACTTGAGCAGGCGGACAACAGGGCAAAACGACATTAAACTGCATTTTTGACCATTGGACATTTTGATACGAGGAATCTGTGACCAAACAGCTCAGCAAATATGCACTTCTGTCACAAAAAAAAAAGTTCAAACAAGAGAAATCACGGAGCCAAATCCTGCAACATTGCACATTGTGGACGCTCACCTTCCTCTTCCCACATCTTCTTCAGGTCGTCTTCCCCCACGAGTGACACCCGGGGCTTGGGCTTGCTGTCGGACATGTGCTGCCTTGTGTCCATTTCAAAGTACTTCTGGCGGTCGCGGAAGGAGCGCTGCTCCGGACTGTGCTGGCTGCAGGGGGCACCGTCCTGCAGGTAAGGCAGCTTCATTACCTTCACGTTCGTTCGGCATTTTACACTTCTTACACTCCTTACGGTGTGGCTGGGAACCAAGGGCTGGACAGCGAGACACCACTGCGCCTTGGCTCAGCGTAGAGGCCGCAGGGGCCTTAGTGCCCCAACCTGCGGCCGTCGGGCATTTTCCCGTGACCTCCAGCAGCACACAGACGTATCGGCAAGAAGCGACCGGCGAGGCCGTGTGCTCCTCAGACGCCTGGCGCGACACAAAGCCTCGTAGCTCCAAGTTCCCGTTCGTTTCCACGGCACAAGTTCTCGAGCGCTCCTGGGCCCCACGAGTAGAACAGGACCAAATACTTCACGATGACTTTGGCGGTGAACCTCAGTTGCCGCAACGCAGCACAACAAGGCCGTTTCTCTGCGTTAACAACCGCTACTACTGCACGTCTGTCTCCCCGCGCGCCGACTCTGCTGTTACTGTACAGTCAAAGTGTGTTGGACGGAGGTGTCAGCTGAGGGAAGCGCCGCACGATAGCCATCACGCGCTGCAGACAAATACGAACGTATCGGTACAAATCGATCCGAACACACGCGTACAAATCTAGACGCGGTGCTGCGTGTGGCCATCGCAGGGAGGCAAGAGTGGAGAAACGGGAGCTAAATTCTGAACTCGTACACACAGCAAAGACGTGCATACCGTACCTTCCCAACAGCAGGCAAAAAGGGGGCAAATTTAATTGCGACTGTGGTAGAAAATGAGAATATTATTTTTAAATAAATTCCTGCCTTTCAGACTTAAAAACGAGGGAATCTAAGCAGCAACTAGGAAACCAGACGACCGCAGCACCGAGCGCCGAAACAGCCGATGCATTTATGTGACGTGCAAATCCGCAGCAAGGATAAAGCAGGAGGCTGGGATGCACTTTTACTTACTTTTGCTCTTCAGTTATAGTGACATTTTAATTATGATGTTTAAAGCCCATGCAAACAAGAGAAGTTTTGCAGAATTTTTAAGATTCTGCTTTTTAAGATTTTTCCGCTGTCTGACCTGTATTCTCCAGCGCTTACCGATAGTGACTTAGTGGCAAAAGTGGCTTTGGGTTGACAAACAAATGCGGTCCGGCCGAGTCGGTACGACGAGCAGCCGGCGTAAACGCGGGGGTGAATTTTACAGCATTTTACAGTTCGGACGCAGATGAGAGACGCGCGCGCGCGCGCACACACACAACCAGCACGGTGCATCACACATTCGAGACGGTTCTTACACTGGCCTGTGAGCTGACAGGGGGAGGCCCTTGTTGGATGGCACTGGCGCTGCTTTGGCCATCTTGACTGGCTGCAGGGGGTCTCTGCTGCACCCGAGCAAGAGGCTGGATCACTCCCGGTTTGGTCTTCGGGGGGAGGCGCACGCGTTATACTTTTGGTTAAACTAACCTGACAGCAACTGCGCACAATCGGCACTCGAGGGCTTCCCGGTCACTTACCAACGCGTTTTCCCTGGAAGCTGCATTAGAGGTGAAATTAATGCTTGCCTGAAAAATGAAAACAGACATGTTACTCTTCCCTTCGCCATGTGCACTTTGGGGGGCTGGGCGGTCTCTAATACAGGACAAACGCAGCGAAAAATGGCCATCGACGTTACTCGGTAACTGCATCCACGGCAATGGCTGTAAACCACGCATACCAGATAACTCTTTATTTTAGGCTTTAAACGGCATTTGAAAATACGCTGCGTTTACTGGCGTTTCCAAAGTAACGCGCGCACGCAAGCTGTTACGCGTTTTCACATTTCGCAGCGCTGCCGTTCCTCCGTGGGGCCGGGGCAAGGGGGTCCGGTCGTGTGACCGACCGGTCGTCTCGGGGCTGTGGGTTCAAATCCAGCTCAGTCTGTGTGGAGCTGTCATGCTCCGCGGCCGTGTGTTTTCTCTGCGGGTGTCCTGGTTTCCTAGCACAGTCCAAAGATGTGTGTTTCAGGTTAACTGCAAACTGCCCTTAAGGTGTGTGCTCGTATGCTGCCCTGCCCTGTAGTGCAGTGAGCAAAAGAAAGAAAAAGTAATTGTGTCTTGTAAACAAATATAAACTTGACTTTTAAAAATCAACTCCACGGGACAGATAAAACGTTTAAATGATAAAATGGAACGCTGTTTATAACGCTTCCTTACTCTATCTCCATTTATAATATTTCTTATTTTTCAAGAAGGTAAATCACCTGTTGATGCAGTTTTTTTTTCTTTTTATCAAATTCTGTTTCACTTTGCTGACTGCCCCAGTTTTGCAAAAACAACACTGAAATGCCTGGATTTTCTGGTTAGCTGAGGTCTGGGTCACACGTGGATGGACTGTACCGGTAGCTCAACAGCTCTGCGCTTCACTGTGCCGACCGAGCGAGGCAAGCTGGCAAGCTGGAGCCAGAGAGCAACTTACGAAGCCGGTCTCCCTTCCACGGACTACAGGGGCCAGAGAGGTGTGGCGCGGCTGACTGGAGCGGGAGGTGTGGACAGGTGAATGCCTCATGAAAGCAAGATGCAGTCTGCACAAATTTCAGAGGTTGGGGATTAACTGATATATGCACTCACCAGCTGGGGGCTCGGGGGGCGGGGGGCATCTCTGCTGCAGCTGGTGGACCCAAGCAGCTCTGTCGAAGATGGCTGGTGACACAGGGCGCACAGAGAAACACATCAGTCAGCATCACACCCTACAACCGTCGCCCATTTACACTTCCGCAGGAGGATGGAGATGTCACGCAGACAAGTCCGCTAGCGATCAGTTTCGCACATATTTTCCTCCAAAGTGAGGTGCAACGCAGATTAAACCAAAGTGCGTTTCTCCAGCAGACAGAGAGATGCAGATGATGCACAATTTCTCCAAGTACAGTCACTTTGTCCATGCCAGCAGATGCATGTAGAACTGATGGATGCCCTCACCCTCTCCGTGTCACATTTCAAGTTTGAGCAACAAACCAATCCTCAGTCCCAGTTAAGTCTGCAAGTTGAGTTCCAACCGTACGCATAATTCCACACCATGCATGTTCGGCATAACAGGATCAAAACGCACCATCAAACAGCACGTAAACCATTGTCCAAAACGGAAAACGCGTGCCCCCTTTAACAGCAGCAACATCTCGGCACCGCAGCTGTTGGGGTCAACTGCCTGGAAACAGAAGGTGCTAGCGGCACCGCAGGAGACCACCGTTATGGGAAAGTTCATGCTGTTTTGGAAGAGCAGGTCATGGTATTAGGCCACAAGCTACAGAACACCGGCACACCAAGTGGAGCTTCACACACAAACACACACGCTGCAGGCCTGCCCTGGCCGCTTGCCTTGCTATGCAGGCATGTCTGCAGCTGGCCCTGTCTGCCATAGCCCACGGGCGGTCCGGAGAGGACGCGCCGCTCGGGCGGCTGTCCTTTGCCCTGCCGGTTGGCCACCAGGAACGGGTTCTCGCTGAAGCAGATGGGCTGCGAGTCCACAAGGCACTCCTCTTCCTCCTGTCCTGCAGCAGGCACCAGCGGTGCGATCGCTCGAGTAGGAGGACCTTCTCGGGAGGGGACAGTGGGGACACGTCCATGAGGAGGCACCTCAAGGTTCTCCGAAGGCTGACGAGACATATGACCTAGCTGTGGTGGGAGGTGGGACCCCGTCGAGGACAAGGGGTGGGAAGCCGCCTCCGCGGCTGGGGGCTCTACGGGGGCGATGAGCTTGGCCTGTAGGGGAGTCTCCATGTCAGCAGTCAGAGTGATGAAGGGACAGAACTGAGAAAGAGGAGGAAGAAGCAGGAGCCACAGTGAGCAAGAAGATCAAGATATGACGGGGCACATACACAGCAACACACAGACAAGACAGGAGGGTAGAAGAAGCAGGAAAGTCCTCAAATGACCGCACCCCTTCCCAACTTAAAAATCACATTCATTGGCAATATTTCATTAAACAAACACTCTTCTGGGCAATTCCTGCACGTGCCCAGGAGTGGAAGAGGTGTGGCACAGGATAAAGGTGGTAGACAGAGGAGACAGCCCAAGTGGGAGCTTCACGCTAGACAGCAGAAGACAGCTGAGCCAGAAGCATTCTGGGAGGAGGGTGCAAGTACTGGAGGTGGGGGAAGGGGACCGCTGACAGACAGACGGGCTGCTACGGGCAATGCGAGCGCTCCCGAGCGCCACGGTGAACCTGCATAACCGCATGCTTCTCACACTCGAGCCCGATGACAGTAAGAGGTTTACCTCAAAGTCGAAACAACCGCCACATCAATGTGGGGGAAAAAGAAGGATCGACGAAATGAATTTCTTACGGAAAATATTTTCTGCCAGAATTACCGCTGCCCTCCAAACAACGAAGCAAACAAAGCAAATCGAAAGCGGCCTTCGTGCAGAGATCTCAGTGCCGAGTGCCCGGCAGGACCTGCAGAGGGCCTACGAGTCTGTGCGCTACAACACATCCTCCACAGCCTCGGTCCACAAAGCCAACCCATGCCCAAAGCCAGCACCGACCCAGCCGGCGCGAATGGCACCGTCAGCTGAAAGCAAAACGCGCCATTCGCCCACGTAGCTGAAATATAACCGCAGTCTTGAGGCCATTTAAAAATAAGCGATATTTCAGCTAAGAGGAAGGTAGGACACAGACAGACGGATGGTAAAGCCGAAAGAGCTGCGCCACACCACCGAATCCCTTGACATTTTTAAACTCACTTTGGGACGTTATCCGGACGACAGTCTTGTTGAGGGCGTCCTCTCTGACAGCGTGGCTCTGGGACACTGAACGCGTCGCTACACTTGACTGTACCTTGCAACTGCGCCAGTCCCACCCACCCCTTCGAAAAGTCTCCCAGCGAAAGCTAAAAATAACGTGACAAGTGCCAGTTGAAAAGGCAGCTGTCTCACGCAACCCTGGACACTGGACAGCCTTTACCTCGGCATGTCTGAAAGGTGGTTTCCCAAACATACCTCGCATAGTTTTTAGCACGCTGCTTTGGTGTCTTACAGTAGTCCTTCGGAACTGCTGAATCCTTTGCGACACTCACAAATGGTCTCGAACCGTCTATTCCAGGCCTACCGCTCTCCTGATCCCCCAACCCCCACAATCCTGTACTACATCGTGCATCTGCTGAATGAGCAACGGAAATGAAAACTTGGGGCTATAAAGCTGCCGTAGTTAGAAAGAAGTCGTTCGCTGAGCGGCAACAACGCCGCATCTGCGGTATTGTGAGGAAACTGGGAACAGTGACATATGATCCCATTCACCAGAGGAATGAGTTGTGGTTTGAAAACAAGAAGCGAGGAAGGAAGCCCCACCGATGTCACCTGCTTCGTCAGAGCTTAGGAGTCACTGCTGTGACTGATGGGACAAAAATGCCCCAAGTTCCAGAGGATGAGCAGCACTGCAGCTCTAGCCGAAGCCATTGGTACGATGAGATTAACCGCAGGAGTCAGGTTTGAATACGAGCTCGCCGTCTAGTAGATAAGGACGATTTCTTTAGCTCCGAGCCCTCCCCCATTTCTGCCTTTGCTGAGGTTCTGCTCAGGGCTCCAGTCCATTTTTATCTGAAAGAAACACCTCCCACAATCGATCAGACTGCAGGCTGCCCGCGACCTGCGCCCATTTCCCAAAATGAACAAATAGAAAGCGGCCATCATTAAGTAAAGACTAAAGATACCTGATAACAGGAGCATGAGCTGGCAGGGGGTAGAGGCTGGTTCTCTATGGATATCTCTCCCCAAGGGGGTGGGGGGCACAAAAAAAAAAAAAAACAAAAAAAAACTAGCTGCTCACTACTATGTGAGGTCAAGTTACCAGAGACTTGGTCAGATTATGGGCTGTGGTCTGATGGCTCACCCTGAGTTCTGTTTCTGCCAATTCAACAAATGCCTCAGTTTTATTTTGGTGAACGTTCTGCACAAAGTCTTTGGCCCACTTATGAAGCCGCCTAAACCCACCAAAGTACCGCATTTATTTTTACACTCACGAGAGTGTAGTGTAGTGTGTTTATGTCCACACGCTGCCACTCTGTGTTGGAAATACCTGATTGAGCTTCTGCAGGTTGACTGTGGGCAGCGCAGCCAGTGTCCTGTAGTCCAGCTTGATCGGTACTGTGCTCTGGTTCTGGGAAAGGCAACGGGATGGCGAGAGTCAGATCTGGACTTGAGGTGAGCACAACCTCAGGAGATGATCAGGAAAAGACAGGGCTGGTCAACCTCAGGACTGAGAGGGAGTTCCAGTGAGTTTATAGCTGGCACTAAACCCCCAAGTAAATTTGATTAAGATGGTAAGAAAACTGTGTTTCAGAAGTGCCTCTGAACTGACATCCATAAGGGCTTATTCAACCAACGTTCTGGCATACAAAGCTGAAAAATGCCCTGTGCGTGTCAAACACATAAAATCAGTACACATTAAAGCCAGTTAGCTTGACCGTCAAATGAAACTGTGGCAGCAAATTTTTTCTCCTGCTTTGTCCCCTCCGGTGGACAGGAAGGGGACAGACAGAGAGGGCCTCACCTCAGGCTCCTCCTCCAGTAGACGGTTTGCCTCCTCACACTCCACACGCATGCGTTCCTTCACCAAGCGCCACCAAGACATAAGGGAGGGCAGGGAGGAAGGTGTGGGGACCCCGAGCGCAGGGCAGAGGAGGTGAGACAGGACGCCCCGAAGGAACAACACGAGGTAGCGGAGCAGAAAAAGGACAGGTAAAGGTGTGAGATACCAATGCAGAACCATGAGAGAAAACCGATTCCCAGAAACAGGACAAGGTGGAGTGTAGGCAGAATTCACGCACAGTACATAAGTCTTTTCCGTGGAATATTCGAGCAGAAACAAGAGCGCAAGAGCAGTATCGGCCTCAGAGGCGCTCATTACTCGGTCCCTACGTCATACTCGGGGAAACGGGTCGAAAGTTCCAGAACCTTCAAGCCTTAATACGTTGCGCCGTAATAACCAGGAAGCGCTGAAGTTTGTCCTTGTTTCTGTGCTCACTGGTTTATTTGGCACATTTTTGCCAATCCAGCGTTGTTAACAGAAAACCAACGGCTGAAAACAGAATGCACAAGTTTACCCGGGCTTGTAAATCACCTGTTTTTGAGCTAGAAATGTCACTCACCACTTTCTCCAGATCTTCCTTCTCCCACTGAGATGTCTCACGCACCATCTCGACCTCCTGAACAAACAGTGTCAGATTAACAGGTAAGCAAAGCAGAGCCTTAATCCCATCCTATGCCTTTTACACAGAAGTCATATCAGTGCATGGTTCAAGGAACTCAACCTTCTGGAGGATGTCCAACTCCTCTGGGCTGAGGTCCTTGTCAATGGAAGAGATGCTGTCCATGCTGTTCTTGCGAGTGACACACGCAGCAAAGGGGTTGGCGATGACTCCAGGAGACGCCTGGGGAAGCCAAAGGGAATCATGACACACGGCCTGATGAAGCAGTGCTATGCTGGCAAAATTTCTTTGAAGCTCTTTTTGTCCCACTGCTGCTTCTAACATTTCATCAATATCCTTTCCTCGTCTAATTTCAGTCTTACTGGAAAAAAATTCAGACACTGAAGAATATCTTTCCTGGAGAGCAAAGGGAAGGTTTCCCCGTACTCTGGGAATGTTGGGTTCCCTGCATACAAGGGCTCCCTAGGAGCCTCACCTCTATGGTGGCAGCCACAGTGGGATCGAACCCGTCACACACCAAGACTGCCAGCGTGTCCCCAACGGAGCGCAGGATGCGCACGGCCTCTGTGTGCGTCATGCCCAGCAGGCTGTGGCTGTTCACCTCCAGGATGCGCATGCCTACTCGCAGGCGGCCATCGCGTGCAGCAGCCCCACCGGGGCTCACCTGAAGGGGACAACCAAGGTGAGGATGTGGGAATGAAGAAAAGTGGGCCCCCAGGGTGCCAGCAGAAAACAGCTATTTAAAGGCTTACCTTGGAGATGAAGACTCCCTCATCTGTGGCGTCGAAGGGATTGCCAGCATGCCCCTTGGCCCCCCCACGGATGCTAATCCCCAGTTTCTCGCCAGGTTTTTTCTCGATCACTATCTCCTGCAGACATAGACGGGTGAGCCAGCAAGACACAGAGAATACGCACGAAACCCTCGATCGAGCGAAGTCGCCAAGAAGGCGTTGCAGTTTAGAGAGTTCCACCTGCTAAAAGCAACGACAACTCATCTTCAAGCTACCGTCACCAAGTCCAACCTTAGGCCCTCCATTACTGACTGGTTTGGGGAAGCCATCGCAGACTCATCACATGTTGCAAGGCCACCTTTCTGGGAAGCCACACAGGGCCCCCAGGTCAACAAGACACAAAAAAAGCATCCCCCCAGGGGTCCTCATCAGAAACTTCACTTGTGAGTTCAAAGAGAGCAACTCAACTAACCACTGCGGAAGAATGTACACCGTGGTGGTGTGGAAAATAAGTGGAAGAGGATTCCCCCTCCCCTCACCTGCATCCCCGATGGGGCTGGGTCCCGGCGCACCAGCACCTGGATCTCCTGCCTGTTGGAGAGCAGAGCCCGCACAGCCTCTTGGTGCGTGGCATGGCGCAGGTCAATGCCATTCACCTCCAGAATGCGGTCGCCCACCCGCAGCCCACTTTTACATGCCAGACCACGAGGGATCACCTGGACGAGGCCACATGCAGGAAGAGTCGCTGTCAGAACAGGGTCCTGACCAGAAAATGCCAGTTATGTTTCCAGAACACGGAGTAATAACAGCAGTCATTACACAGTTAAAAACAACTGCGGGAAAAGCAGCTTGGGACACGACAGGCGGAATGTATAGCGGTTCCTCGACGGTGCAGACTTACCTTTGAGATGAAAACTCCTGGTTCAGAGACTCCAAATGGATGGCTGGTGTGGTCACTGCCTCCAACAACGCTCAGCCCCAAGGGGCCACCTGCCTTCACCAGAGTCACTTCCTGCAAGGACAGGAAGTAAAAGTTGACCAACTGTCCTCATCGCCATGATCTTGCATGGGAAAAGCGAATGGTGAAAATGGGGGGAATACAAAGCACACGTTTGGGTTTAAGCCAAGGGATGCCACGCCTGTTTTATTCTGCCACTGTACTTTCAATTGCATGGTAACTGCTTAATGTCGGAAAAGATCGGTACAGATGAGCCTCGCAGGCTGGAGTGGCCCTGCCAACTGACGTGGAACCCAGGTGCGCAAAGCCCGTTTTCACAATTGTCTCTAGGCGACACAAGAGCAGCATGACCGATTTGTGGGCTACGTTTCAGTTCAGACAGCAGCTTCGTACCTTCAACCACTTTGTCTGGCAGAGGAATGCAATGGAAACCAATACGACATCCTGACTAGATTCAGCAGACTGTCAAACGCATCTAGCAGCCATCTGGCTGTCCCACCAAACAACGACTGTGTAAAGCGATACCAGGGCGCCCGTTTCCTCTGCTCACCTCGATGGGATACTCGATCTCCATGGGGGGGTGCAGCTCGCTGCTTGCACAGGATGGTTTGTGGCTGTCGGGGTCCTCCTGGTCCTCGGAGCCCGCGTGCCGCGGGGGTGGCGGGGAGTGCGGCCGGGACCGCGGCGGGCCCGGAGAGCTCTCGGTGTCGGCCAGCTCTCGCTCCACCACCAGTGCGATGGTGGGGGAGGCGGCTGTGAGCAGCGCCACTGCCTGGTCGTGCCTGGCCTCCGTCATGTCCACACCATTGATCTGCATCGAGTGGCACGTGAGGCAGGGAGGGAGAGACCATAAGCCAAACAAACTGCAACGCTTTAGAGCCACCATTTTGGTTACATTTGCTCTTCCCAACATCAACTTAACACACGTTCATCGGTTTTATTGGCTCAAACTCCAACAAACTTGTCACATTTAATGGTCAACAACTTCAGTGAATTTGGAAGATCGCAGCACAATGATGGTGAACTTTTTGTGCAACAACCTTATCAATTCCTACTGTATGTCTACTGCACGAATGTTAGACTCCACACATCTTTGCTGTTGTTCTGTATGCTCGATGTGTGCGAAAGGGCCTAACCCTGATGGTAACCCATTACCAGGTCAAACGCCATTACAACTACTGCTACACAAGCAGACGTGTGCTAAATCATGGCAAACCTCTGAGGTACCCAACTGGCAACAAGTTTCTAAACCAGTTCAACACGTCTCTTTACAGTAGTGCTCAGGTACAACTAAAGACAACCACAGCAAGCAGTGTCACCCTGCACATGCACCGCACCTCCTCTTATGTACAGTAGGTTCATGTAAGGAGAAGAGACGATGCAGGCAAGTGTATAATAATATATATTTAAAAACAAATACTATATGGCGAATAACATCATAAATAACTCAATAACTCATTTATTTACTCGTAATAAAAAAAAGAAAAAAAGGAATCCAACATGTGCGTGGCCTCCTCAAGATCTACAGAATTTGTCACCGAGCCCTCTCTCGCGCTAAGTTCACAAGTATTTAAGGCGGAAAATCGATTCACGATGAAAAGTGCAGCAACAGGGACCAACGCTGAGCACAAAGGGTTCGTGCAACACAGGACCATGTTGGCCAGTTGCTCATTCGACGGTGCACCAGCTGCCGGGGAAAACAGCGTTACTGCCATGGCGGCTGAAGGCCAAGTCTCCACCCGCATGGTAAAACCACACCCAGCAGCCAGCAAAGGAAGAGATACAACGGAGACTGCGGTGAAGGACATGCACACAGTAAAGAACAAGATGTTAGGACGATGGAAAAAATGGCAGACAGAGAAAGAGCGCAGCTGAGACAACACAGGACCGTGGGAGACAAAGACCAGGATAGAAAATTGCAGCAACCTTATTTTTCACAGGCAAGACCACAGCGGTATCCCAAAATAGCCCATTACTATCATCATGAGGTCAAGAGTTACAGTCATGTACCCACCTTTGTGCTTCTAAAAACAGAATCATGGACACGACAGGAGGTTGAACAGCAGACATCGGTAGATTTTCACAATGTTTTTACGAGCTTACGACAACAAAGAGGGAGTTTTCAGCAGCTCTCAACAGCCCGTATAGTGACTGGGTGACAAAGGGGGGGACAAAGAGGTCCTGGCCACTCACAGTGATGACTCTGTCCCCAACTTGCAGCGTGTTGTCACGGTGCGCGGCTCCACCCTCCACGATGCGGGAGATGAAGATGCCCTGCCGGGGACAAAAGGTTCTGCTGAAGCGGCGCTGACTCTTGACCATCAGTCAGCAAGCAGTGGCACGAAGAACTCAACAAGAGCTGTCAGCAAGGTGCTGCACCATCAGGTTCAGTTGGGTTTTCACGGTGTGCTGTGAAATGGAAAAGTCACCGCTACTCAGCACACGCTGCTGGGCAAACGGTGTCTCAGCCCACCTCACGAAGGCGATGCGGTCCCCCGAAAAAACCCTTCGGAAGGCGTACTTACTACGAGCTTCAACAGCACAAGTCAGGTGTGTCTGAGCTCTGAAACCCATTTATGCTAAAATATCATCGTACGCCACAAAAATGGGCACTTTAGCAATTGATGCTAGTTATCGTAACACAACTTGGCAAGGCAGCTTCCCTTGGCTGGTTTCTCTATACAAAACTGTACTGACTGTATTTGCACCCGTTTTCCAGCTGTTATGTACCACACATTTAACCAAGTGTGCGCTTTTTCCATGTCCCCCGGCTTCCCCCACGGTCCAAACAGTGGTGTTAAATTAACCTCCTTGTAAAGTTGAACTGCAGTAACTCGACATTCTGCGAATTTAGAAAACGTGCGGTCCTACTTTGTCAGTAGCATGAAACGGGCTGTGTGTTTTCGCTGTGCCGCACTCCATTGTATGAGGGCCAGATCACAAAGAGACCACAAAGCTACCCGTTATTCTCTTTCAATGTTAGCAGAACAAGCACAACCACGCGGCCAAGTAGTCACACCTGTCGCCACAACAAATCTTAAGATGTCAACAGTAATAACATCTTCCTATACTTCTGTTAGTGTGGGTCAACGCACCCAGCGATGTAATATTTCAGTACAATTCACATTTCAGTTTGGCAATGTGGCCATTACTTCTCACACAAGGAAAGTGAGATCCTGTGGTTTAAACATGGCTGCGTAACAGCGTTAAACAGAACAGGCAAACTGCAGACACCTCAATCTCTACCCCGGGAAACACATCCATCTGAAAACCACAAACTGCGTGAAAAATACGAGCCGTCTTTCACGCTTAAAGGCTTCAGGGGAAGAGACGCAGAGTTCTTGGGTTTAGAGGGGAAGGTTCTGACCCCCTATATGCCAGCTGGATGGTTCTGACCCGTGTCAAAACAAACTACCATCACTTACAGACATCAATTTCTCCAGTCCGATGCCTTCTGCAACTTAAACAAAACCTGGTCCAGAGCCATGCCTCACAAGGAGTTCCATAAAACTGCAACTGGCAGAGATAACTTGTCCTCTAAGAAAACTGAGTAAACAAACACTGAGTAAAACCGATTCTGTACGTACTGCGTACTTGTACCACTGCTACGAGGCCAGCAGCACTGGCTGAGGGAGAAGCCAGAACTTACAGACATGGAGGCTGGGTCTGTGGTGCAGCACGCCTCTCCTGACCAGTCAGCTCGACGTGTGGCCGAAGGTGCTGTTGGTCAGCGCCAAAAATACGCCCCGCAGCAAAGCTCCCACATTCCACGGCAGTACGATCAGATGTCAGAGCCTGCTATTCATAACCGTGTTTCCGCAGCAACCTCAACAAACAGGACACTTCAGTATGAAGACTCAGAATGAGGGAGACCTCCGAGGGCAGAGGAACCCAGCAGAAACGCTTCCATCTGTCATCTTTTGCTTAACCCTGGTAGGAAACAATATAAAGACCACAGAAATGGCCCCAAATATGACTGCTCTGACTGAGAGCTGCACACACCTGGTTAAATCTCTGCGCTGACTTCACCTACAAGGCCGGTTGCAGGACCAGATGCGACACATCTTGTTATCCCTCCCCGGAGCCAGGCGACAGTACACGGGTAGTCGCTGACTTACAGTGGGGTTTGGTTCCGATGACCTCAAAACAAGTCAAAAATTCCCATATAACCCATTATAAAAATCCTAATAATATATAAATAATAAATATGCATGGATGCTGTGCTTTATAATATATTCATACTAAAATAATGGTAAAAGCACATTTAAATTTTAATCCAGTGCTGTATTGTAATTTTATTTCCATGCTATGCTGTCATCCTCGCATTCCTGTCTAAATGTGTCGCAGTCAGAGTGCAAGGAAGCTATGGCTGTGCCACAATGCACCGCTCCCACATGTGCCTAAATAATTGTGCCACTTGTGTGTGTGTCTGTGTGTGTGTGTGTGTGTGTGTGTGTGTGTGTGTGGGGGGGGGGGACGGACGACTGCTGCTACATGGATAGCGAATGCTCATGCTGAACACAATGTCTAATCTCACCACAAAGCTCATCCAAAGTCTTCATTAAATCGGGGCCTTTTTTCTACCAGGTGTGTTGTCTTACTTTGTAATCCCTTAGGAGAATTTTCTACTGCTTTAGGTCCTGTGATTCCAGGCCAGACACAGAGACCTTGTACTGTAGGAGCTATTTATGAAAAGTCTTACAAAAGTTCCTCTAACCTTCATCTGTTGTTTCCCCCCCATGGAACGGAACTTGAACCGTGAATAAGTCGAAGGGTTAGGCTGTTTTATTAGGATATCACTGACTGTTATGCAGTGGGTAAACTTGCCAACAACTCCGAGATACAAACCAACTTTTGGTTCCAACTGTGTTCTGAGGCTGAGCAATAAGTGTAACCGAATATTTAATGTCAATGCACTGACAATGCGAGATGAGTGAAGTGTGTTTCTTGAAGGGAGAGCGCTTATAGGGCATTTCATTTTTAATAGCTTAGCTGTTATGAGTGTACCGATTCTTGCCTTCCTGACAGCATGCACAGCACTACGATAGGAAAATCGGTTAAGCCTGACTTACAGTGTCTCCAGCACGGTGCTGGGTGGAGCCCTTGCCTCCAGCTATACTGAAGCCCAGTCCCTTGTCGGTGCGGATGAGGCAGGTGGACAAGCGCTGTCGGGGGGGCTCCAGGCAGAAGACCGGCATGCCGCTGCCCCACCTTTCACATGGAAGGTAGTCATCCTCGGGCCGCAGCGGAGTGGTCGTAACGGCATTCTCTGGCTCCACCATACGCTCACGTAACACCGTCAAGGTGATGGCTGGACCACAGCTCCGCAGAGCCTCCACGGCCTGCTGGTGCTCAGCCCCCTGCAGGTCCACCCCATTCACCTGGTGACAGAGATGGGAGAGACAGCAGCGTCCTGCCTTAACCACAGTCACAAGTACTTCAGATTAAGGACAAAATGGCAAATAAAAACAGATGCTCATCCACTTGTAAGATTTTGCAGGATCCAGTACCTGTGAGGTATCATTTAGAGCTCTGCTGGATAACAACAGTTTACACAAATTTAGAAAGTACACTGCACATAAACTGCAAAAAAAAAAAACATGGCAGAACGGTACGCATGCACACACACACACACACACACACATGGGTCAGTTACCTCCAGAAGTTTATCTCCTACTCTGATCCCTGCTAGGGTGGCTGGGCCCTCTTCAGAAACCCTGGAAATGAAGACACCCTGCAGGGAGGGAGACAGCTCTTCAGAGGGTAAACATTACAGGCTTGCTGAACGCATGCGGTAGGACAAACGCAGCCTGAGCGGACCGCAGTGTGCGTCGTAGTGTTGGAACGAGTGTAGGAAGTAGAAAAGATCCAGGTTCGGATTCCACGGTGGAACTGCTGTTGCCCCCTCGAATAATGTTATTTAAAACTTGATTCCAAAGATTGTTTCATAAACACACTTGAAGCAAAGGGCTAAAGTTGACAGAATCGCTGCCCGTCTTTCACTGTGCAGAGTGCACGGAAACAGAGCCTTCAGACGATCCCCACTTGAGCACTAGATCAAGGCAGAAACTGGACGCTGTGGCTGTTTTACTGCGGCGATGCCATTGAGGAAAACCACGATAGCACGTTTTCCAAACACATCCCACGTTTCCGCTAGCAAGCACCCCGTTGCTCACCTCATCATCCCCTTTGTACGGAGTGGAGCCTCTGCCACCAGCTATACTGATCCCCAGGCCCCCTGTCTGGCGCAGGATGGTGAGTGTCAGCTGGAAGCAGAGTACACGAGGTCATCGCACACAAACGCATACACAACATGTTGGGCTCAAGGTACCAGGAGGCATGCACTGCACCTTGTGCCTCAAAACAAGCTGGCAGGTGGGTAGTGGAGAGACACCGAAGCAAACATTTCACTCACCCTTAGGTTTGCAGGGCAGTGGCAAGCGACTGTCTGCAATCTTATGTCTTTCACTAAGGTCTTAAAAGGGTTGCGTGAAATTGCTCGTATTCACTGTAAAACGGGGTATGCCCAACGTGCAACACCTCCATGCCGTGGCTCCCGCTTCAGTCTGAGAGTCAGGGCGGGACGCTTCCGGTAAAAGGAGGAGATTTGCTCAAAGAAACGGCACTTTGAAAGGGAACAGGCAGGTTCTTGTAAATTTTGATATGCGCTCAACTGCTATTTGAGGAGCAACATCCTGGTACCGAGAGGTCGTGGATCTTAATCGTTTGGTCCCACCTAGCCAACCGCCCGACTGAAGCAGGTCCCGGGTCAGAGGCTCAAAGTGCATGCAGACTCAGTTGGCCCCGACAGCGACTGGGCGTGCGCTGCTGTAGTCGCTCACTGCAAAGCTAACCTGTGAGCACTGCTAAAACACACACACACACACTGAGTGAATATGAACTGCAGTACAGAAACAGGCAAGAATCACAGAAGAAGACCGCATGACTAATAGGACCAGATGCGAAATGTGAATGTTAGTGGATGTCGCGGAGATGGGATGAAAACGTTACGAGAACAAAAGAGCACAGAGATCTAAGTTCTGAATCAAGGTGATGGATTCGCCGTGTTAACCCCCCTTTGCGGTGCTTCCGTCAGGAAAAAACATCTCCCTCTCTTTTTCACCCTGACTTATGGGTTTCTCAGAATACAACAGGTTCTTCAGTTTACAAACGTTTGAGGTACATTTGAGAATGAAAAAGTTTTCCTATTTGCTTTTAAATTGCATATTGGAAAATTTCTGTCTCTTGTACAGTGAAAATGACCTTCCTTTCAGCTTCTCACTGTTAGCCTGCAGCAAAGTGCACTCAGGAGGAATAGAAACAAAGTGCAGGCGAAGGACTGCCTTCGTTCGATTCACTCCAGCATTTACACCTCAAAGTAGTTGAGGTGCAGTAAATATTTTAAATTACTGCAGCTATACAGAAAAGATCTTTAGAGAATCTTTAATGTAAATAAATAGAAGGAATGGTGTTTTATTAAGATCCTATGGTTGTGTAATAAAGGGGCCAAAAACATTGGACAACATCGGAGATGCTTAGATGAGGCCTTGGAGGTCAAATGCCAACTTTAAACACAGTTTGTGGTTAGTAAAATTCTTCCAGGCCACAACAGACTGTGACCCTGCAGTGGACCAGGGATTAAGGAAGGAAACATTACAGTGAGTTTAAAAAAAAAAAAAAAAAAAACTATTACAGCTTTTTCTGAGGATTCTACAAAGTGGAGCGATGTTTGTATGCATGCATTATTCAGCTTCCATTGGCTACGGACTTGGAGCTTCAACCAAACCAATTTACACACTTTGGGTCCCCAATTGTGCTTGTAAGCTGAGAACCAAAATGAAGTTAAATATCACCGGCTGGGTCGCACATAAAAATGCAACGGCTTGGACACAATTACTAATGTACTCC